>CM053784.1:696659573-697124573 GCA_028749045.1 Cupressus sempervirens
CCTCTGCTAACTAGTTCAAAATTGGTTGAGAAGTATCAACTTTTGTATTTAAAGCCTCTACAAGGATATTTTTTGCATCTTCTATTATTTGGAATTCCTTGTTCCTTTCTTCTCTAAGCCTCTACTTCTTGGCTTTCTTCTGAATAATTTCTCCCGAAACATGCATTTGATCAGGATTGAGATTTGAGATGTCCCAATTTGGAATTACAATATCCTCAACAAGATCTATGTGTTCTTCCTTCTCTTATCCTTTACCCATAAATTTTGTACTTAGTTGAGACTTGGTCTCAACTGTCTTTGTACTTATTAATTGTGTGCCAAGAATGGAAACAATTGTAGAAATAGTAGGACTAGCTATAGATACTACACTTATTACTGAAATACCTATAGTAGAAATACCTAGATTAACCAAAACTGATGTAGAGGGAAGTTCTAGTTTCTTGGTAGATGAAGTGCTTGTCACTTCAGTCAATGTGGTACTAAGTTGGATAGGTGCAAAGATTGATTGAGTGCTTGCACTTTTAGTGTTAGTCACAATCAATCCTACTAAAGCTTTCTCCTAGCTTGATTTTTTAGTTTTTTTCTTAGAGAATGAAGAAGTGAGGCTATGACCACTACAATAATTTTCTCTGGATTGGTCTCCTCAATATCTTGAACATCTAGTAAATCTTCCTCAATAGCTTCCTATCACTATTCTTCTTCCTCATCATCTATATTGTCAAAATGTGTAACTTCTTCATTATCAATTTCCTCATCTTTTTGTTGTTCATCATCATCATCATTTTTGTCACTAACACTAACCAAAAAATCACTCAACTTGTAAAGAAGATAAATATTCTTACATATGTTTGTAGCATTCTTCACTACATGTTTAATGTATTTCAATAGTACAAAACAAGTGTTGAACCTCAAAGTAAGCTTTTCTTCATTTTTCTTCAGAGGTTCCTTTACCTCCTTGTCATCCAAACTTAGCATGAGTTGCCATAGGGTCTACTCATATATTTCTTTTTCAATTTTCATGTCATTCTCCCATCTTGGCTTGATCTTCTCCATTAGAATATTAGGAATCTGTTGAGCAAGCTAGCTTGGAGAATACTTACATTTACCCATTTTAGCTATTATCAAGTCCTCTATTTGCTTCTGCTCCTCTATAGTCCTAGTCTCATACTTCCATGCCTTGAAATTTTTTATGCCAGATCTTGATTCTAAATCTTTCATCCTTTCCTCAAAAGTAAGTGGAAGCCTCTTGAAGATTACATCTCCTCCTTTATCTGCTTTCTTCCTAGATGATCTTCTTGTAAATACAATAGTAGATGTCTTGGTAGGCTTGGTAATAATTACCTTACCTTTCTTCTTCAATGGCTCTTCATCCTCTAATTTCTCTTCATCGTCTACTTCTTCATCCTCAATATCATCTCCTTTGCCTTCAGTCAATAGAAGAGTGGAACTAGTTTTTAGTTTGCCAATTCTCTTCTTCCCTTTGTTGACTACCTAAGGGAGTTTGATTCCAAATTCAATTCTAGCCTTTGCCTCATGATAAGTACCAAAGTATGCAACATTAGGGTCAACAGGCTCATTAATTCGTGCCTCAATAATGTCCTTGGTTTCATCTATGTTTACCTCATAACCAAGTGGTTTTACCCATACTATCCTTGGTCTAACTGCCTGAATATATACTTTGTCACTATCAACCATGAAACAAACATTATCTTTGTAATCATCAACTAGTTCCTTGGGAATCTTGAATCTATTATTCATCTTCTCTTTGAATGCATCAAAGCAGTTGTCCATAATACTTACATAGTTCTCTCTCATTTCTACTATATACTCATTGAACTAATAAAGAATAGGTACATCCTTCCTCCATACAACTCTAGCTTTAGATGGAAAAAAAAATTGTATATAGAAAAATGAACAAGTCAAAAGTGAACCAAACTTACAAGAATTGTTCTTGGAAGTTCTTATACTTTCCATGTTCTTGTTGAACTAGTTCAACATCAACTTGGCAAGGTCAAGTGACAGGTTATTCTTGACCACTTTGTATGCTAAATCCACTACTTCGCATGACACAATATTTAGTTTTCTCGAGCTATAAATCTTGTGAGAGATAAAATGTATCCTAAATTTGAGTTCCATGTCTATGACATAGCTAATATTCATTCCCCTTCCATCCCACTTGACAAGGGTTGTCTTCTCTAGTTCAACCCGACTTAGGGTTTTGGTCATTTTCACTTTTGTTAACATAGGAAGACTAGCAATCCTATGGATCATTTTCTTAGTTATCAAAATAGGTTGTTCCAACCATAGCTGACCATTGTGTACATGACTAAGAATATATCTTATCCATTTTATTTTAAACTCTCGTGGCATATGCAAAATGTGAGTTAAACCTTTAGTTTCAAGATGTTGATGTTCTAGTTTCAACACACCATTAACACATAATTCCTTCAATGATTCATCCATCTCCAATGTTCCAATATCTTGAATAGCACATTTAAAATGAAAATGGATATCATTGATCAACAATACCTTTGGTGGAATTTGTGACTATGCTCCACTTGGATCTAGGGTTGTCACAACTGTAGGACTCAACTTAAAATATAGTGCCTTCCATTCCATGCCTTGAACTAACATATCTGAACCTTTCTTAGATTTTCTTTTGGTGGATGCCATCTTTTCTTGGTAGGGTTTGAGAGAATATGAAAAACAATTTTCTCAAATTGCTTGAATGCTCTAAGGATCACCTTGCACAGATAGCTCTCAAAAATTTGCAATGAGAAATGACTTCAATTTCTCCCTTTTTCATCAAATTTTTCCTTAAATGCATGGTATGATTATTTTCTCAAATGATAGACTATCATCCACTTCACTTGCATTGAATGCTCGGCAAAGTCTTCCATGAATTGGTAACCACACAACAACTATAGTAGCTCCCAACCTTGCTCGATAGGGTCTTACAACCCGACCTTGCTCGGTAAGGTCTGCAACTTAACCATACTTGATAATTATTTGCATCTTGTACTCAGTAATCCCTTTGCATCTTGAATGTTGAATTGGATCTTTCATTCTACTAACTAGAACTAATGTGAGATATCTTCAAAATCCTACTTCCAATTCTCCTATGAGAGATCAAGTGGAAATGGTGGAGTCACCCAATTCTTGAGTGACATTATCATCATTGCTCAAACTTTTATTTTTAGAAGATTTTAGAACACATTACTATCTCATCTACTTTATGATGTTATTAGCTTTTTCCTTCTTTTCATCTTCAATTCTTTTAGTATTCATATAGTTCTTGGCAAGATGACCAATTTCTGTAGAAATGAAACATCTTCTAGTAGTGTCTTTTGTCCTCACATGATGTTTTACACAATTCATTTCAATGTGTCCAAATTCTCCATAGTAATGACATGTACACCAAGTGTTATAGTCCCAACCAAATATAGCTTTCACAATCTATTCTGCTAGGTTCAATATCTTAGTTTTGCATTTTGAGGATTTCTACCCATGCTACTTACATTTATGACATTTGCCTTCAAACTTAGGTTTCTCTTTACATTCATTTCCCCTATGACCATGCTGATTGCAATTGTAGTACTTTCCATTAAATTTACCTTTCCCATTACTCCAACATTTGTTTGATGTATGGCCTATCTTACCACAGTGACTTCAAGTAAGTCTTTGATTCTTTTGAGCTCCTTGCTTGGATGATTCATCTTCTTTTTTATATCCAATTCTTTCTTTTCCCTTTTGCCTATAATGGTTTTGATCATTCCATTGATTAATGTCTGATTGAGATTTCATCATCCTCTCATTGGTTTGCCTTTAAGTGTTTAAATAATTCTGCAATCTTTCATTCTCTGATCTTAGATTCATGATTTCTTCATTTGCATTGGTGAGTTGATCATTGAAGTCTATCTATTGAAGGTATAGATGCTGAATTTCATTGTTCTTTCCTACTATCTCTTCTTTTATCTTATTTTTCTCTTCCATGACTTCACACAATCTTATGATTGAATTTCTTGCTCTCTTCTTAATTTTCTTACTTCTTCTTGAAGAGTACTATTATTTTCAAATAGTTTTTTGATTGCTTCATCAACTTCATCTAAATTTCTTGAATGGATGTCTTCAATTCTTTCTTCAGTGTAGAGTTGGTCATTCATCTAGATTGCAAGATCTTTTCTTCTTTTTAGGGATTGCGGGAGTTTCTCTTTTTCTTTCTTGAGTTGTCCAATAGCCAATTTCAAATCTAGCTTCTCATTCTCAATAGCTTTATCAAGTCTAAATACCTCCATTTCCTTTGATCTTTGCTCAAGCTATTAAACTTATTTCCTAAGAATCACAAAGCTTTGATACCAACTATTGGAAATATTATGATAGGCCAAGTTACTAAGAGGGGAGGGTGAATCAATAACCTATAAAACTTAATCCTTAATTAGAAATTAATCCTTTATGAGTATTCTGATTTAAATGCATACATGAGAAATTGAAAACATTAAAGCATTCATAACACTTTGACACACAATTTGGTGACCCAAAAACCTACCAAATAGAAAGTAAAATTAGGGTGGGGATGATACCCACAAGCTTTAGTACACTACAGTATAAAGTTGGCCTATTAAGGCTTACGATGAACACTTCTGATGATCTACCCTATTAGGAGTAGTGAGAACTATTAGGTCCACCTTGGAAAAGGATTTACAAACATACAATGAAGTATGCACCCAATAAAGAGATTTACATAAGACTGTTAAGTCTAACTTGTGAAAGGATTTGATTGATCCACCTTTTAGGATGAAATATTAGTTGATCTTTGATCTACAACTTGGTTTGCTAAATGAGATTTCTTTGAGCATAGTAATCACCTTGCTATGATAGATAAATCTTTTCTGCTCCTTATACTGATGTAGCCTTTGTAAGTTTCGCTTGTACTCTTTTCTATTTATGAAATTACTTTATATCATTCATTGGATGTGATGCAATATGTTACATATATACCAATCCAATTTACAAATTACAAGTCGACCACAATACAAGTTTACACAAAAACCACAATGTTGGCCCAACTACAGGAACTCAGGTTCTAAAGATTGGCTTAGTGAGGTTATAATACTCGACATCATCATACACTTGGTAGACATAGAAGCTCGGTCCATACTGATCACTTTCAAGTAGTCTAAAACTTGGTCTGCATTGGTGACTCAACAAATACTTTAAAACTTGACATATAAACTAAATCACTCAATTCACACTACATAGCTTAGTTAATGCTATCACTATAAGCTTAGTATAAACTGAGTCACTTGGTTAATACTAATTGGCATAGTTAACACTAGACTCACATCACATCAACTACGAACTCAATAAGCATTGGCCAACTTAGTTTGCACTAATAAACTTAACATACACTGAGATTCTTGGTTTATACTACTGATCAACACCTTGATAGTAACTGCTCAATTCAAACTAAATGTTTTCCCTTTGACTTGATAGCAACTATAAAACTTGATAGATACTAAAATGCTTGGTTAACACTATTAATCTGTACAATGTGCTTGGTAGATACTTACAATTTGAATAAGTGTATGTCACTAATAACAAACATGACTATAATGTCAACATATGTATGTATGTATATATGTATGTATGTATGTATGTATATTTATATACAAGCCATAACCTAGTTAAATTGGTCTAGTTGCTGATTAGGTGGGTTGATTACAAATTCTTATAGAACTATCATTATATTAGGTATAATAAAATGAACAATCACCTATTCCCAACTAGTAGGATCAAATATAGTTTTCCAAGGTGATAAAATTGCATATGTAGATGCATCACTTGAATTCCATGCATGAGCTACATTCCCCAATTTATAATGAATGGTTTGATTTAAAGGTTCCATTCACTAGCCCAATAATGGAAGCCAAGGATGTAACCATGCATGTATTGGCACACTCTCCCTACAAGGATCCTGGGTATCTACTGCTATTGTTAATTTGGGCATCACTATATGATCTAGAATGTTATGAAAACTCCTCCCATGTCTCTAAAAAATGTAGCATAGATTTAGGGACCCTTGGCTCCCAGGAATTTATAGCAGGTATTCTTATTGCTGGAAGAATAACTTTAGTGAAGTGTTGAATGTAAGGAATTGAAGAATCAAGTTCTACTTTTTTGTAAATTCCATAATCATGAGGGTAATTCCCTTATAGAAGCCTTTTTCACAATGATATTACCTCTAAACCATGCAAAGGATGTTGAAGTGGTTCCCAACCTTGAAATACTCTTATAAGCAATGACAAAGAAAATGAAAATGCAATACATATATTACTATTATTTATGTATATGTATGTATGTATGTATATATACAAGTCATGACACAATTAAATTGGTCTAGTTGTTGATTAGCTAGGTTGATTACAAATTCTTGTAGAACTTTCATCATATTAGGTACAATAAAATGAATAATCAACCATTCCTAGCTAGAAGGATCAAATACAATTTTCCAAGGTGATAAAATTGCATATGCAAATGCATCACTTGAATGCTAGGCATGAAGCACATTCTCCAATTTATAACAAATGGTTTGATATAAAGGCTCCATACACTAGCCCAACAATGGAAGTCAAAGATGTAACTATGCATGTATTGGCACACTCTCACTACAAGATCCCAAGTATCTATTGTTTTTGTTAATTTGGGCATCACTATATGATCCAAAATGTTATGAAAACTCCTTCCATGTCTCTAGAATATGTATCATAAGTTTAGGGTCCCTTGGCTCCCAAGAATTTGTAGCAGCTATTCTCACTGCTAGAAGAATAATTTTAGTGAAGAGTTGAGCATAAGGAGCTGAAGAAGCAAGTTTTTCTTCTATGTAAATGCCATAATCATGAGGTTCATTCCCTTGTAGAAGCCTCTACCACAATGACATTACCTCTAAACCATGCAAAAGGATGTTGAAGTGGTTCCCAACCTTGAAACACTCTTATAAGCAATGGCAAAGAAAATGTAGATGCAATACATTTATTACTATAGGCCATATGGAGGATTGCATAAAATAAACAAAAAAGAAAAGAAAATATGACATTGATAATTCCCTATTTATTTTGTGTAAATTCCATAATCAAGAGGCTCATTCCCTTACAGAAGCCTATGCCACAATGACTTACCTCTAAACCATGCAAAGGATGCAAATGTATGTATGTATATACATATATATACAAACTAGGAAAAATGGGCAGAGTTAATGTCATTATTAATGGGCATTATATTTCCCCTACATACATTACACACACACACACACACACACACACACACACACACACACACACATATTGGCCATTAACTCTACATTATTTGTGTAGAAGATTTTAAGGTAAGTCACTTAGCATGGGTTGAGTGGGTTTTATTGTTTTATTATTTGGATTCTAGAATATGTATGTAGTTGGATCAATTATTGTGCTAAGATGTAATAAGAACCTTAAAAAAGATCTGTCTATATACATACATACATACAACATGTATATGTATGTATGTATGTATACATATGTATATGTATATATATACATACACACATATATGTGTGTCTATGTCTGTATGCATGTATGTATATATACAGAGTGATCTTATGGATTTTGAAGATCAATGAAGATCTAGGATTTTGTTGCTGTGCCCTTGTGATCACTACATTTTGTTGTCATGCCCTTGTAATCTCTACATCTTGTTCATTTTATTGTACCTAATCTAATGATAGTTCTACAGGAATTTGTAATCAACCCAACTAATCAGTGACTAGATCCGTTTAACTGGATTATGGCTTGTTTCTCTCTAAAAATATCTGTTATGATATGTTTTTGTAAAATTTCTTGCGAACTTTACCCATTGTTCCTGGTCTGAATTATTTTTGTGGAGGATCTTGAGGTAAGTCACTTAACACCTTAAAAAAGATCTCTGTATACATACATATATGTATGTATGTATATAAGTATGCATGTATATATATGTATGAATGTGCCCTTGTGATCACTACATTTTGTTGCCATGCCCTTACAAGATCTCTATATCTCATTGGCGTGCCCTTGTGATCTCTATATATGTATGTATGTATGTATGTGTATACAAACACACACACATATACATACATACACACACACATGTGTGTGTCTATGTATGTATGTATATATATGTATATACATGTATGTATGTACATATATAAACAAAGATATCTTGGTATAATTAAAAAATATTAAAACTCACTCAACATGTAGCATGGCCACAAATGCAATGGAAATTCCTATTGGTATGTTTATTCGTCTCTCTCTCTCTCTCTCTCTCTCTCATTTTCCATGTTTTTATTTCACTTAAACTATTATTTCCTAGGGGACATTTTGTAATATTGGATTCACTTTATGCAAGAGGCGATGAGAACATTCCTAGATGTACCCATGTTAGATGTATGAGAATTAGTAAAGAATTGTGATGGATTACTTGTAAGCAATGAAGATGGATTTTTGGCAATATGTTCAATCAATTAGATAAGGTAAGTTATGGTTGTCATTTATGGGAAAATATTTATTTTGCAGATTAGCCTCATTCAGTTGCAAAAGAAAATTGTCTAAGTAGCAAATAGTGTTATAGCAATAGGATAGTTTTGATGATAACAAAATATTCTCTTGGAATATTCTCATGTGCAGTTGACCAAAGATACATGACATCATAATGATGACATATACCAGTGCGCATGTCTGTACAATCAACCAAGTTCAAGTTATGAAGGAATTAGTGATGCAATGATGACACAATGCAAAATAGAGCATATCAGCAGAATGTGTTTAACAATTTGATTTATTGTTTTGATTTATAATTTCTTGTTGAACCAATTCTAATAATGTTATACGAGTTGAATAAGGAAGAATTTACCAAATTTTTTTCTATAAGTAAAGAACTTTATTTGCAAATTTAAAAGTAGAAGTGAGATTGAAAAAGGTGAATGATGATTCAGTGATCAGTAAATGCAAAGTCGATATGATCTTGTGAAATGCGAGTAACAAGTGAATGTGAAACTTTGCTATATGATGTGAAGATATGATGCAGATTAATATGTGCACAGTTTCTCTTGTGTAAAGAATCATTAATTAGAAGATCTATGAAGTACAGAAAATAACTCAGTATTGTATGTATACCTATTTTTTGAAGAACATATTGTATAGTTGCATGTTAGGTTAGTGGGCTCTTCTTGCACACATTTGTATTTGATTCAAAACTCCTAATAGGGTTGAAGCAACTCCTAACAAGGTTGAGGCTTCTAATAAGGCCTAGTCTCCTAATAGGGACTCGAGGCACTATACATGCTACATAGACTCCTAACAGGGTTAATATCCTTAACTAGATTCTTTATATAGTGAATCGTCTAGGGGGGTCCATTCCCACCAAGGTTTTCCCTTGGCTAGGGTTTCCCTAGTTAACAAAATATGGTGTTATGATCTCTCTTTATGTATGGTTGTTTATACTAATCAACACTATTGGTTTAGTTTCTTATGCACATAATAAAGTAATTAATAATATTTAGTTGTGGGTAAAGAGATTGAGAATACTGATTCATGCCCCCCTCTAAGTATTATCTATTTGTAATATTTTTCTAACAATTGGTTCCCCTAAGAGTAGTAGTAGGCGATGAGGAAATTCCAGGTACTTTAAAGATTGATACTTTCTTAAAGGTTTTAGATTTTAATGGGGAATTTAGATGTTGGTGGGGGGGGGGGGGGGGGGGGGGGTGTGGGGCGGTGGGGCCAAATGAGCTTCCACCTTCATGTGGTTGGCCCTAATTAGTAGAGAATATTAAACTATTCTTGAAACCAAGTGAAGCTCAACATTAACCTTATATGATTGCATTACAACTAACTATGTGAATCTCTTAGTTTTAGGCAATACAAAATGAGGCCATAGTTCAATATGCAATCTCATTTCATATGCATACCACATTAGATGCAGCTGAAAAATGCAATAGGTTTTATTTTAAGTTATAGACCATCATGAACATTCTCTTGGCCATAACAGTTAGAGTTCTAATGTTCATGATGGTCTATAATTTTAAAAACTTATAGACCTATTAAATAAATGTAATCTTGCTGTATTTTTTTAGCTGCTCCTATTGTCCATGCATATAGAACATAGATGCATGTGCATTCTTGATTTAGAGTGGCAGATTCTTATCTTGGATGCAACAAAAAAATGGCATGCACCAGGGGACGGGAAAATAATGTCACTTGTGCAAGCCTGGAACCTTTTTTTGTACTTTAAAGATTAATCCTTTCTTAAATGTTTTAGCTTTTAATGGGGAATTTAGATGTTAGAGTTGGAGGGAGGGGGTGGGACCAAATGAGCTTCCACCTTCACGTGGTTGGCCATGATTAGTAGAGAATATTAAACTATTCTTGAAACTAAGTGAAGCTCAACATTAACCTATGATTTTATGACAACTGATTGTGTGAATCTAGTTCAATATGCAATCTCAATTCATATGCATATGACATCAAGTAGAGCTGAAAAAACCCAACAAGTTTGCATTTTTCTTAGAGGTTTGTATAGACCTATTAAATAAATGTAAATGTGGTGGGTTTTTTCAGCTCCTTCTATTGTCCATGCATATAGTACATAGTTGCATGTGCATTCTTCATTCAGAGTGGCATAATCTTGTTTTGGATGTGACAAAAAAATGACAGGCACTAGAAGATGGGAAAATGATGTCACTTTTGTAGGTCTGGAACCTTTTTTTGTACTTTAAAGATTGATTCTTTCTTAAAGATTTTAGATGTTAACAAAAATTTAGATGTTGAGGGTGGGAGGGGTTGGGTGGGGGGCGAGGGGCACAAATGAGCTTCCACCTTCATGTGGTTGGCCCTAATTAGTAGAAAATATTAAAATATTCTCAAAACCAAGTGAAGCTCAATATTAACCTATGGTTTCATGAAAACTAACTAATGATAATAAAATTAATATTATATCTGAGAGATGCATATTCTAGATTTTATTGTGCCATTTTTTTGCATCAACATTTTAGATCACACTTAGTGATTTATCTCCTCTATATTTTCACATCTTGATGATGGATCACACTTGATGCAAAAATAGAACACACAATCAAATAAAAAATATGCATCTCTCTACTATGATTGATTGTGAATATTTTTTCATGTTAATATTGTATCAATTATCCTACATTCTTTTTTGGATTTTCATAATTAGAAATAGACTTTGATCATGTTGGGTTGTGTTAGGAAGAGTTACATTACTAAGAATTCATCAAAATTTGTCTCATGGAGAGAAAGGAGAGTTTACCCATAACCAACCATGGTTAAGGTTTGGTGTGATGATTTAAGAAAACAATGGAACTGAAACAATGTAGGCCTATTAGCTGAAATTTCCCTAGCCTTACACAACCACATTTAAAAAGGGAACTTAATGTATGTAGCTAGTTTCTACATGGCACATGGATGAAACTACAAAGTGAATCAGAGTGGAAAATAACAATTCAACAATTTCTTTTAAAAATTAATTTAGCAAGCCATCACAATTGTGAAGACTTGTTTTGATGGATAGCAATCACACTAACAACATTGCTATTAGATCCCCATTGTAATTGTGAAGGACTATTTTGAAAGATAACCATTTATTCCACATCACACCTATTGTAAAACTATCACAATTATGTCAAACAACTCTGACGGCTATTCATCAGTCTAATAATAGACTGAAAGATTATACCATCACATTTGTGATGGTCTACTATCACAATTGTGATAGTCTACTATCACAAGTGGGAGGGCAAGAATATGAATTCTTTTCCTTGCATGTTTCGAGTTACGACATCTTTGTCCATCGTAGTTGCAATAGACACTCTTGCCATCATAATTTGTGATAGAAAAAGTCTGACGCCCATTCAAAGGGAGCCAATTTGTGGTACCATCACTTGGGCAGAGGGTGACCGTCACAATTGAGATGGCCTTTTGTTGCAATTTGGGCCCAAATGTAGTAGTGATGATATTCATTTGATCTAGAAAGGAAGTCACTACTTCTCGGGTTCCTTGATTTGGACGATCTTTTTTTCCCATGATTCTAACATGAATAGATTTGATTTCATTTTTTAGAATTTCTTTGAGCCACTCCATCTCTTTTAGAATCTTAGAAAATTCCTCTAGGCTCTTCTTGATCACACCATTTCTCCTTTCTAGGTTAGCTCTAGCCACGAATATGAAATCAACATCTACACTAACATTAGACTTTTCTACTAGAAACTTGGCTACACCATAAGTTTAGACTTTTCTGATGTGCATGGTATATTCCTCCTACTTCACTCTCTTTTCTTCCCACACATTGAGCTTTGATTCCAATTCAACCATTATATTGTCTACTCACTTTTTGGTTTGTGTGAAGTTTGTGATGTGATTAACTCCATGAGACATTATTGCATCTATCCAATCATTAAATACTTGAGCAATTGATCTACCTCTTTCATCTAGGCAAAAACATTTTGATTCACAGGGGATGTGACATTAACTATAGGGATGACATCTAGCAATGCTAGGGAATGAAGATTTTGGAGAACATGAATATACTCAACCATCAACTATATGGACTAATTTAATCCCCTCTTTTCTTTCCAATCCTTCTAAATTTTGTTTGAAATCCTTTGATTACTTGTATTCCAAATCTTCATGTTCACAACCTAGGTCACAAGTCCTAAATCAATCCTCTTAATGAAATAATCTAGTGACATGCTCTCACTTTTATCACTAGTGGGTTTATAAACATCAACAATCCAGTGCCCTATTTTCTCATCCAGTACTAATTATCTTCCACTTTAGGTTTTTTGTTCTTGGGCATTTTCTTTAAACACTTGCTTGCCATATCCTAAACTAGGATGATCACCATAACTATGCCTTTCTTTTTACTGGCAGAGAAATCAAACCAATTAGGTGTAGAGGAACTAACTTTGGGCTATGGTGTCTAAAAGTTTGAAGGATTTGCAATAGTTAAAGAACTCAAAGTATTACCATCATCAATTGCCCGCTTATTCTTTTAGTCCATGTCTTCTCAAATACTTTTAGCTATAAACTCTACTTCTAGTTCACTTTGTTTTGATCTATGTCTAAATTGACCACAATGGGTTTTTGTGCCTTATTTCTCTAATTGTATGAATGGGTAACCATGGGAAAAGGTTGAACTTGAACTAGATTTTGAATAGGGGGTTCAACTTTAGGTTTAGGTTCTCGCTCACTTGCAGAAGGACATGGGACAATGTTAATAGTATGAGAAAGAGGCAATACAAGGCTAGAACTAGTTGAGCCTATCTAAGGGCCAGATTCTTCTTGTCCTAATCTTGACTTTCTCTTTCCTTCGATCCACTTTTTAGTTCTTTCAATGATAGGGAGGGTTCTAGCATGAAGGTCATCCTCTTATGGTCTTCTTCAACCTAGTTTAGGTATAGGGAATGTCTCTACTTGTTCAGTAAATTTTGAGTCAACCACCTACTCATTTTTCTCTTTTACAACACCTATGGTATCTATTTGCAACCAAAATTCTACAATTTTCCTCAATGTGAGTCTAGACCACCACCTTTTCCTTACCTCAAAGTCATGATCTTCACAATTATCCTAGTAATATTCTATTTGAGGTTCATGGGAGAAGGAGGGATGCAATTAAAATTGAGATTGTGAAAAGCCCTTATTGTTAAACTAGGACCAAGCTAAATAGGGCTTCAAGTTCATAATTTTTAGTTCAAATTCTAGCTTGAAAGCATCTTGAATTATTTTACAACAATAATGAACCAAATCCATATGGAAAGTATATTGGAGCATCTCCTAGCATTGCAATTTTTATCTACATCTATGATTTTTTAACATACTTCAATCAACACATATCAGTCTAGGTTGCTTCTTTTGAAAATCTCTTATTTTCTGTCCCTTGTAACTTGAAAACCAGTTTGGTTAGGAAAGTGTCAGATTGCACCCTTCTAAAATCTTCAAGCTTCCTCCTTTTCTAATGTAGGGGTAATAGTTCTAGATGGTCACATTATCAAACTAGACTTGGTGAGGTAAACCCTCCCATTCCCAACAACAAGCTAGAATATAGAATAGGTAGGATAATATATCGAAGTTCATAGTTCTAGACACTTGTGAAATTTCTTAATGCAATTTTTCTATTATTATTTTTTCCTAGAAAATGTGCTTACCTTCATCTAGAATGGTTTGAGCAAAGAAATAAATCCAACTTTATTAGAGAAAGAAATGTTAATTTCCTTTTATTTTGTTTAGCAAAATGATGACATCCCTAATTTCTAGAATCATATGCTCCTAGGTCAAGGTTTGAGGCAAATGAGAACCATCCTTTTTTGCATTTAACAACTAGTTCTTGGAAATGACACTGTTGAAGTCCTTGGCATTCATCGTGAATTAGGATTAAGATAGACTAATGGTCTAGTCTTCATATACCTCTATAGGTTGGGTTCTCTAGGTTCCCATTAACATTATACAATTCACATATACTCAAACTTAACCATTATAGGTTAAAATACACTTCTCTATGGCATCATACTTTCCCTAGATTCAAGGACCAACTTGGGACAAAGAATAGCTTCAGGAAACCTTGTGACTTGTATCACACCACTTGGAGACACCCTTTTAGCAGTATACCTAGGTTTTTATTTTTTAAATCTTAACACAACCCTTTCAATTTCGCCACCTACAAGTGTGGTGTCTCCTAATTTTGGTAGGAAACTTGTTAAGGGTGTGGGTTTCTTTTATTTTGGAAATTTAGGGCAAGAAGTGACCATGTGATAGTTGCAAATTTTCAAACTTGCATTCAATCAAGGAAAGGACAAAAAAAAAACCATACAAGCTTGTTTTACTAGAAAATAAAATGATAACAAGAGTTTTGGAAAAGAAAATTAGACTCACTGCATTGAAATGCATGAAATCCTCCTGATGTATACACTAACCCATCACCTCCTTTTAGCTCCAGAAAAATAAAGAGCACTTACCTAATGCAATCATGGTTCAATAAATTAAAAATGAATTTTATTAAAGTAAAAACTTGGAGGAAAAATTCAATAAATGATAGGGGAAAGTACTGATATGATATGGCATTATACTCATTAATGACTACTTTTAGTTCTTCACATACTAAATTTTCCTCTCATCATCATATTTACTAATTACCATTTAATGCCTATCTTTTCATCCTTTTTAGAAAGGTTAAGTACCTATCTATGACCACATGTCTATGAGCAACCAACTCTTTAGCTTATGAACTTTGAACTCTCAAATGATGTAGGAGCATCTTGGGTGTAAGAGCAATCTTGGATCACCAAAAAATATTTTCATTTCAGTCTTTTCTATTTTAATAAGGACTAGTAGATAGGGTGGTTACTATATATGGGAACTTTCTATTTTTAGTAAGTTTCTCATACAAGCTCAGAATGTTCTCATTTTCTACATGAAGGTTCATTTAGAGTTATAAGGCTACCATAAAAATCTCATTGCTCCAGCTCAAGTATCAGAGAAGTTATTGCAGATTTTTGATGGAAAAATTTGCAAAAAATCTTTGGGCTCACTATTGGTAGCCTTAGAGTGCCCAGATGAGGTTTGAAAACTCAACGAAAGGGTGCTTGCACAATACCAAGCCTTTAGATCATGAGCTAGCATTTCTGAAAAGTGATTATAATAGCCAATTAGAGTAATGGTTTAAGAATTATGGCCTTCCAAAGTTGGGCTACTCAAATTTCTAAAATAATTTGTCAAAAATGTATTTAGCTGACTCTATATGTGTTGTTAGGGTTTGTCAGCCCTAGGTATTAAGCTTGGGCATCTAGAAACTTCCTAGATGACATAAAATTTCCTATTTAAGAAAGACTCAAATATTGTCTAGAACAGCTCTGGGTGATATTTTGCAGCTTGTCTTACAGATTACTGTAATGAAGGCACCCATGTGGTGTACAATTTCATAATAGATGAAGATAATCACATCATTGTCTCTCTCAATGATACTATATCTTTTTTGAAGACTACCTATTCCATCATAAAATACACTTGAATTGTCAACCTAGGGACATAGGACTTGAAATGGGTCAACACGGTATGTGCACTAAGTTCCTTTAAGAGTCTTAACACCTATGTTGCAAGAAAGTAAAATGAATGAAAATAATCTATACTACTATTAAAAAATAGTAAACACATTTGGGCTAACAACAGGTAACTACATAAAGCTTTGGAAAATGAACCCAAACTAGCTAACAACTCAAAACATCCACCGTGATCATTTTTTGCAAGTGCTATAGGAACTTTCATACTAACAATGTTGTAGGACTAATACAATAAATGTATCTTGAAAATAAGATATTGCAAAGAATTAATCTACTCTACCTAAATCTATTCCACCTCCCAAGTAGGCCTCTTTGGTTGGTTTCAAATAACAATGAACACAAGTATTCCAAAATCACTCTTTCATTAAAATCCTTCTTTGATTACATCAACTGAATAATTCATGAAGAACATAAAAAGAGTAACTTCTGAATCTTAAACCAACATTGTCTATTTTTCCTTAGCTTACTAAGATGATCCAAATCCATTATATAGAGGATTTGATATTTTTTAAAAACATGACATAAAAGTCTTGAACAAACATCACTAGAAAAGAAGGTAGAAGATCACCCATGAAATAGTACATTTATTACTAAGCAACTAAAATAACAACTTGTAGGAAATATAGCAAGTTGTGTCTCCTATATTTTTAGGAACAATAAATCCTCTACAGCCATGGCTTATCCATAGGAACTGAACTGTGCTTTCCTTGCCATGATCGGTCTCCATCATCCTCTTCCTTTAATGTAGTAATCACCACCCTTTGCATCACTCTTCATTTTCTTGAAAGTCAAAAACATCTGAAATACATATGCAAGATAACATTTCTACTCTTATTCAGATATTAGAACATAGCTTAAGATATTTATATGAAACACTGCATTCTATGTATAATATTAAGCAAAGTATGTTATACACACTACCCATAGGTTTAGTAAGTTCTAGTTGTCTCTGGCATAAGTTCACAAGATATTTAAACAAATGTTTTGGAATTTTTTTTGACAAAGTGCAAAGAGTAAGTCCAAACTATGAAAACTATATCAAAATTAAGACATTAATATGCCTCATCATCTACCCCCCACTATTCAAATACTTGTCTTCAAGCATTATACTTCCTTGCCATAGCTCTGAAGTCTCCCACTATAGTTTTCCCTTCCTTCCCACTTCTGAAAGTGTAGAAGAATCCTCTAGGGTACTTCCAATGTTCACCCATGTGTTTCTTAAGAAATGGATCTGGTTTGGTAGCATCATTACCATAAAGAGGCCAAATAAGGGTAGAAGGCTGAAAATTCAATGACATCCATAGTTCCTTTTTTATTTGTCTTCCCAATTGTATATAGTTGGCCATCCTATTAGCAACATGCTCATAATTGATAGGGCTATGTGGTTCTACCTTTTTGAAAGCTTCTGGCAGTTGGTTCCATCAGTTCCTAAGCCATGTAATAGCTCTTTGTTGTGTAAAATTTGGAAGTGTTTGGTAATCTCTATAAACCTTTTCTCTTTCTACAAACACTTTCTCCTTGATCTCTTGTTTTATTTTCCCATAGGTTAGTTTAAACCAATCTCTTAGAAGGTCCTTAGGCTTGTGCGATTTAGCCCATAGTGGTAATGGTTCATATTTCTCGAGATCTCTATAGGCATTTAACTACATATCATAATTTATCTCGTTGTGCATCCAGGACATTAAAGCTCTGAGGTGAACATCCCCTATGTAAAGTAGAGGGTTCCACTCTATCTCATGTGGAATTATGAAATTATGTAAATAAAGTTCACACAAAAAATTCTTCTACCATGAAGGCAAAGTCTGATACACATTGTAGAAGTCTTGAGCATTTTTAAATTCACAATCAACATCCCTTATTGTCATCATCAGTTGAAATAGCATAAAATACTCCTTCAGACAAATGGAATACACCCTTGGTGGTGGCCTATAGGAAATTTCCTAATCAGCTAACTTTAAAGCCTTATTCATTCATTATTTCTATTTCTCAAGTTGCTCTTTCAGTGATTCAATTTCCTCATCTTTGTCAAATATTAGTTTATGGATTTGGTCTCTTTCTTGCCTCCACAAGGCCTTTTGAAAAATGAAGTGATTGTCTAGATCAAATAATATAGATTGAATTGTAGATGAAGGGAATTCTTGAGTCATATATTTCTTCTTATGTTCCTTAGCAACTTGCTGGAAGTAATGGGTATACCAAAAGGATCTATAAGGCATGATAGAAACATTAGAATATATAGGGACTAGTGGTGAAGTAGGTTGATCATTTTTAGGTGCTTTTTCTAAGACAACATTAGGGTTTGAGTCACAAATTTCCTAATTTCCTTGTGGCATTTCATTAACAGGTCCATTTTCATTTGTTTCCACATTTTAGGGTTCCAACCATATAGGAGAGTCATCTAGAATATTCTCAACCATTGATTTTGTATGAGATTTTGAAATTGAAGCATTTAGGTTTTTAGTGGAAGCTAAGGATACTTGACCTTGCATACGAGGGCTTCAACACATAGGAACCTCTTTAACTTCTACTATTTTGTGGGTCTGCTTTTGTTTAGGTGCTACTGGGGTAGATGCTACAAGAGTGGTTGCTATAGGAACAACCTTTTTCTCTTTATCACTTTAACAGAAGGGTTTTGGGCTTCCTTTTCAAGATTAGGGCTCTCTTTACCAATGTTATGCTTGCCTTTGTCTCTAGAAGAGTTAGGTATATCACCCTCTAAAATAGGCTCAACAGGTTTATTAGGAGAGGGTAATGCTGATTTTTTTTTCTATTTCAGCCAGTATCTGACTAGGTTCTACAATTTCTTCCTCATTCCTTAAATTTTACAGAACAGGGTTGGCTTGAGGCTGCAAGGTTTTAAATTCAACAAATTCTACCCATGATATATGGGAGGAAACCCTAAGAGACCTTTCAACTAAAATTTTGATAAGGGCATGATGAAAAATAGAATTTGCATTTCCTTTCTAAGTTTCTTTAGTGATCATACACAACATATTATAAAGGAAATTGGGGACATTAACTTGAATTTTATGTATTAGACAACTAAGAAGCTTAAAATGGTGAGTATGCAAGTTTGAAAACCTACCTTTATAGGTCAAATACTTGATGATATGGGTTGCCAATTTTGGATAAGGAGCTAGGAGAGAGACTCTTTTACATCCTTGCTTTGAAATTTCCAATAGAGGGTCACTCGCTCCAGAGAACTACGCCCGTGACAACTTGGCATCATGTTCATTTAGATATTGCTCCCCATTAGCTGGTAGTCTTGTGACTTCTGCTATCTACTCCTCAATAGAAATTACTATTAATCCCCATACTATGGCTTCCCCTTCATCAAATGTTCTCATAAAATCCATTGCTACTTTTTCATTGAGCTTAGTTAACTGCAGGAAGTAGCCAAGCCATCCAGAAGCATTAAATCATTAGACTGCTTCCACATCTGCAAGTAGAATACTATGAACAACCAACTCATATCTTAGCAATTTTCCTACCATCTTCAAAATGCCTAACCTTAAATTTCTCTATTCTCACCACCCTAATAATTTTTACCCCTTTAACACTTTTGTAACCCTCTTCTCAAAATTTCAAATTAATCTTTCTAAGAAATGCTGATACCACATTCTCTTAACAAGACTCCATTATGTTTGGCATGTAAAATAATGATGTAATTAATTATATAGGACATCAAGGTTTAACTAGACATATTCTCATAATAAATCATAGTCCTTTTCAATCATGTCAAACATAGGAGATCTTTCCCAAAATTGCAATGAAAAAGTATGACATATACAAAAAGATTTTAAAATTAAAATTAGACTGCTGCCAAAGTACAACTTATAATATGGACATGAATAAGGTGATGTGGAGATAAAATAATACACTTTATAGCCCCTTACTAAATTTTGACAAGTGTCCACACTTAAAAAATTTGGCATTGGAATGAGAAACTGGCTTAAGGCTTATACGATACATTTAATGTAGTATTGTGTATAAATATCAAAACCTATGTGCTAAAATGAATAAAGAGTAAAAATTTTGTACCTAAAAAGTTTAGAGTGTACTTATGCATGCAAACTAATGAGGTGGAAAAGTTTGGTGACTGCAAAAAAGGTGTTGATGGTATGTTTATTGAAAGCAGTAAAAATAGAATTTGTGGGTGATGTGGAGTGTGAGTGGATGATAGATAAATAAATGAGATGAGTTGATATGAAGAAAAATAAAAATGAGTAAAATAATGGACATTAGATTAAATGAGGTTTTATTATGAGTTCTTGTTGAATGTTTGTCATAGTATGACTGCAGGAAGAAGGTTTGCACCCTCCGCTATAGAAACTGTATTCGTAGGAGCTGGTAAACTATTTTGTTGGAACTATTGTAGGAACTCATCTTTGGTCTATGTTTTATGATAGAGATTAAATCTATGGCTATTTACAAGCAATTTGAACTAGAAATGATCAATGGTTATCAGCTAGACTGCTCCATTGTTGAATACATATTGAATTTCCTAAGGCCCTAGCCATTGAGTCTGCAACTTCCCTGGATTCTCTTTGAAATAAGAATCGTATAGGAGAGCCCAATCTCCCACTTGAAATTTTTTATTACTGATATGTGCATCATGCCACTTCTTTTAGTGCTACTAAATGATCTCTATTCTTTCCAAAGCTCTCTTTCTCATTTCACCCAATGAGTTCAAGTGGAGAAGTCTCTCTTCTTGTGCTGTAGGAAGACTGATGTTCAATTCAAAACTAGTGCACGGTGTTTAATGCTCAAATTCAATAGGCAATATTGCTTCTTTTTCATACATAAGTTCAAATGGAGTGAATCCAATTATTCTCTTCCATGTAGTTTAGTATGCCTAGATAGCTTCAATTAACCTATTTCTCCAATCCTTCCTATGTATTTGCACTGTCTCGGTCAAAATGGCCTCAATTTCTCTGTTGGTGACCTCTGCTTGCCCATTTTCCTGAGGGTGATAAGGACTATATTTCTAATGCCTTATGTTGTATTCTTTCATAAGTTCAGTGATCAAGTTTGATGTCAAGTAGGCTACTTGATCTGTGACAAGTTCTTTGGGAACTTTGCAACGTGTGAATATTTCCTCATATAAGAATTTAGCTACTTTCCCATCTCTTGCATTTTTCATTGCCCTAACTTCCACCCATTTAGTTAAATAATTCATGTATACTAAGATGTAGGATTTTCCATTTGATGGTGGGTTAGTTGGACCTATGAAGTCCATACCCCACTTGTCAAAGGATGTTACAACAATTTGTGGATTGAGTGGAATCTCATTTGACTTGGTTAGGCGGCCCATCCTCTAGCATTTGTCACACTTGGTTGTATAATTTTTTGCATCCTTATGTAATGTTGGCCAATAATATCCAGTTGTAAGTACCTTTAGTGCTGTTATTTTTCCTGCAAAATGGCCTCCACATGGTTCGTCATGATAGGCATGTAGTATGTCATATATCTACACATCTCCTCATGATCTAATTTGGTCTAGTATAGAAGAGATTATTATCTATCCATGAATAATGAAAAAATTTCTCTGCTAGCTTCCTCTTATCTTTGTGATAGAAGTTTTTGAGTATTCTATTTGTAGCAAGATAGTTTTCTATGTCTACATACCATGGTGTATGAGTTGTTATGTGAAACAAATACTCATCTAGAAAGGTATCTTCAATTGGAGTTGGATCTTCATCAACAATGTATAGTTTGGACAAATAATCAACAACCAAATTGGACTTGCCAGGCTTATCAACAATGGCAATATCAAACCCCTACAACAACAAGAGCCATCTTGCCAATCTACTAGTTACAAAAGGTTTGTTCATTACGTACTTTATAGTTGAGTGGTGAGTATGAATAGAAATAGGATATCTAGTTACATAATGTCTAAATTTTTTTAATGGATCAACTATAGCTAAGAGTTCTTTCTCAATTACTATGTAGTTTAGTTCAGGACCATGTATGCTTTTGCTAATATAGTAGATCACATTTTCAAGGTTAGCAGGATTTTTTCCTAATACAACACCTACAAAATAGTCTGATGCATCAGTACAAATATGAAATGGAAATGACCAATCTAGTTACTTTAGAATTGGTGCTATGGTGAGGAGTTTCTTAAGCTGCATGAAGGCTTCATTACATGTGGGTTTCCAAATGAATTCAACTTCTTTAGTCAACAATGTATACAAAGGACTAGCTATTTTACTAAAATCTTTTATGAAATGCCTATAATATCCAACATGACCTAAAAAAGATCTTACATCCTTTGGTTTTGTAGGTATGGGAAATATTAGAATTACCTCTATCTTAGCCGAGTCCACTTGTATCCCTGTAGCTGATATAAAATGACCAAGCACCACTCCTTCCTACATGAGCATGAAACATTTCTCACTATTGAGTGATAGATTATGTTCTTTGCATCAGACAAGAACCTTTTCAAGATTCATTGAGGCTTTCTCAAAGGTGACTCCAAATGTTGTGAAATCATCCATGTATATTTCCATGAAGTCATGTGATATATCAGAAAAAATGTTGATTATAGCTCTTTGAAATGTCACGGGATTATTACATAGGCCAAATGGTAAGACATAATATGTAAAATTACCCCATGGGCATGTAAATGTGGTTTTATCTTGATCTTCTAGAGCTATATTTATCTGATTATAACCACTGTACCCATCAAGAAAAGAAAATTATTTCTTACCAGCTAGAGTGTCCAGAACCTAATCAATAAAGGGTAAAGGAAATTGATCCTTCTTGGTTACCTTATTCAATTCTCTATAATCTACACAAATCTACCATTTCCCTCCCTTTTTAGGTACTATAACCAAAGGTGAGACCCATCTACTATCACATATAGGGTATATAAAACCAACATCAAGAAACTTTTGTAGTTTAGTTTTAACTATTTCTCTGAGTGTTGTATTAATCCTTCTCTAGGGTTGATGGAGTGGCAGGCACCCTTCATTGATATATATTCTATGAGTGTATAATGTAGGATTTAACACTTTCATATCCACATAGTCCCATGCAAAAGCCTTTTCATATTTTTGAAGAAGCTCTATTAACTGTTTCATCTATTTGGGAGGTAGTTTTTTATTGACATGGAGATTATGACCTTTTGACAACTCAACAGTAGTTGTGAGATCAACCATCGAAGCTTTAGAGATTGGAATTTTATCTAATTCACATGGTAAAAACTAATGGATAATGTTTGGCTCCTTGAGTAGAAAAAAATTCTCATTAGATTCTTCATATGTAGTTAGTTACAACATAGAACTATCAGATACATCCTTTTCTACCACACAAGTATTATTAAGAATACTCTAAATTATTGAATCCTCTTCTTGCACCTTTAGAAAGGACTATCTATGTAACATCATAAGCTAAGCTACAAAATTTAGTTCTTCCTCTTCATCTCTTAAATCTAGCCAAATAGGTTCTCCCAAGTTTGGTTAGGGTTGGGCAGGTGGATATAGCTCTAGCTTCCTTATGGTTTGACCATTTGAAATTATCATACTACCTGATCTACAACTAATTTTAGCATTAGTGGTGGCTAACTAGGGTCTCCCTAATATGATAGGATAGCCAACAAGTTTGACTTTGGGTGATAAGATAAGAAAATTAGCAAGGTATTCCCATGAATCTAAAGTCACTATCACATCTTCTATGAGACCATTTGGAGTGATAGTTGAACTATCTGTAAGTTGTAACATTGTGGGTGTTGTTCTTAAGTTTTCCACATGTAACCTATGTATTGTATCTTTACTCATCACATTTATTGCTACTCCTAGATCAACTAAAGTATTTTTCATAGCCTATCCATTTATGATTAGGTTAACTACTCGACTACCATGATTTGAATACTTTGGTATCACTACCTTCCCTAACATGATATCTACTAATTACCTAAAAACATGGATTGTTTGAGGATCTTTCTTCTTCTGTCTTGGATTTTTAAGGTATGCTTCCTTAATATCCTTTTGATAAAGAGGGATATCCTTGATAGCTTGAAATAGAGGAATTTGGATGTGCATGTTTTTTAGTTGCTCAATAATGCCAAATGTCTCTTCCTCTTGGGATATAGATTTCTCTATATTTAGCCTATATGGAAAGGGAGGATTCATGGTGATATGGTTAGTAGTCTTGCTAGGTGCATCAGTTTGTGGGTTGGAATTTGGAAATGTAACTTCTAGAAGAGGTGTTGCAGGAATGTCTGCAACTTCCATGATAATAGGGTATTCTAGTGTAGGAAAAGTTGTACCCAATCTTAAATGGCTATCAGATACCTCTAGTGAATATGTAGGGCACTGCTGAGTATCAGTAGTGTACATTTACTATTGTTGTTGTTTTTTGTTTGGATTTGGTTGAGGTTGAGTAGGCAACTACGTCAACATAGGATTAGCATTATTTGCTATAGGAGGTGGCATTATTGTAGGTTGTTGGACTAGAGGTAGTAGTTGTGGGTTACCAAGATTTTGGTTTGGCCATTATAGAGGCCCTCTCCATTGGTTATTAGGCTACCAATTTCCTTGTAGTCATTTCCATTGATTTTATTGATTCTGTCATTGGTTTTTTTTTTGGTTTTTCCATTGGTTATCTTACTGGTTAGGCCACTTGTTGTTTTGTTGGTTTTTCTAGGAAGGTTGGAAGTACTGAGAAGGATTCTGATAGTGTTGGTGTTGCCATTGACTATTGTAAGGATTTGAAAATTGTAAAGGATCCTGAGGCATACCTTGTCTTGAAGCTTATGGTCAACATTGAGCGATGGAGAACACTTGATCATTGTCCCCATCTATCTTCATGTACTCTGTTGGCAATTTTTGATTCTCCAGGTTGGCTACCAATTTACATGCATAGTCTTGCTTCTATTTGTGGTAGTGAGGACAATACTTTTCCAATTAGGATTCAACATCTGCATGCTTCTTCTTTGCAATCATTGTGTTGAGATATGTAGCAACATCATTTATGATGTCATACTTAAAATCTGAGAGTAGATTAGATATCTCGAGCTTTGAAATACCCTGATTGATCCCTTTAGCGGTTGTGGATTGATATCCTTTGAATTTCTTCATAGTTGACCTTGAGTAGTTAAGACAGATTTTCTTGAGGTCATCCCAAGAGGATTGATATACATCACCACTAGCCATCAGGTCTAGTGCTTCCATACAATTATCATTTACCCCTCTCAAGAAGAATAGTCTCTATGAATCCTCTGCCAGTACATGTTAGGGGTTCTTCTACTATGTATAAAAGAAATGTGAAACATAGTCTTCCAATGTTTCATCCTCCTTTTGTGATATTCTAAAGGTATCATCTCCTCTTGGATCATTCCCCTTGCAATACTCTTTGTATTTCTCCAAAAATAGAGTTTGCATTTCATCCCAGGTACTTGCTACATTGGCTCCTAAGGCCATGAACCATCGTAAAGTTGATTCTTTTAGTGTTGCTAGAAACAACTTGAGCTTATGGGCATCAATGTTATAGCCAAAGCTATAACATTGAAGTATGTCAAAATCAAACAAGAACATATTAGGATCTTTAGTTACAAGACCATAAAACTTTGGAAGAGTAGCTGCAGGTATATTTTTGAGATTAGCATTGGTTATGAGGCTCGAGAGAGGAAATGAAAAAGTAGAATGTGCTATTACTAGAGGTATTTGATTATGGGGTTGCTATTGAAAAGAAGCGTTGGCTATGGGATTGTTAACAATAGGTGGATTTGGACCATAACTATCAAGAAAGATGGCCAAAATTTCAGCAAAAGGCCAAAGACTACTTGTGTCCAAGGTTTCTATTCTAAAGGAAGATCCTGCAGGAAAATCAAGACTTGAATCCTCAAAAGGCAACTCAACTTCTTCTTCAATTTCTTTGTTCAAATTAATAGACTCTTATGGAAGAAACCTATCATATTCATCTCGTTGTCTTCCTCTTCGATGCATGCAGTTGAATTCTTCACACTTGTGAAGAAACTTTTAGGATTTCAAATTTCTAAAAAAAACTTTTAAAAAAAATGACCCAAAAAGATGTTCCTATCTTGACACCATCCTTGGAAATAACACCAAAAATGTATGATTTCATAATAGATGAAGATAATCACACCATTTTCTCTCTCAAGGATACTATACCTATTCTAAAGACTACCTATTCCATCATGAAATACACTTAAATTATCAACCTAGAGACATAGGACTTGAAATTGGTCAGCATGGTATGTGCACTAAGTTCCTTTAAGAGTCTTAACACCTATCCTAAAATAAAGTAAAATGCATGAAAATAATCTATACTACTGGTACAAAATAGTAAACACACTTGGACTAACAATAGGTAACTATAGAAAGCTTTGGAAAATGAGCCTAAACTAGTTAACAACTGAAAAAATACACCATAATCATTTTCTGCAAGTGCTGCAAGAACTTTCATAGTAACAATGTTGCAAGATTAATACAGTAAATCTATCTTGAAAATAAGAAATTGCAAAGAATGAATCTACTCTACCTAAATCTATTCCACCTCCCAAGTGGGCCCCCTTGGTTGGTTTCAAATAACTATGAACACAACAAGTATTCCAAAATCACTCTTTCACTAAAATCCTTCTTTGATTACATCAACTAAATAATTCATGAAGAACAAAAATAGAGTAACTTCTAAATCTTAAACCAGCATTGTCTATTTCCTCATTAGCTTACTAAGACAATCCAAATCTATTATATAGAGGATTAGATACTTATTAATAACATGACATAAAAAGTCTTGAACAAACATTGCTAGAAAAGAAGGCAGAAGATCAACCATGACATAGTACATTTATTACTAAGCAAAAAAATAACAACTTGTAGGAAATATAGCAAGTTGTGTCTCCTAGATTTTCTGGAATAGTAACTCCTCTACAAGTGCAACTTATCCATAGGAACTAAACTACACTTTCCTTGCCATGATTGGTCTCCACCATCCTCTTCCTTTAATGCAATAATCACCACCCTTTGCATCACTCTTCATTTTCTTGAAAGTTAGAAACGTCTAAAACATATATGCAAGATAAAATTCCTACTCTTATTCAAATATTAGAACATAGCTTAAGATATTTATATGAAATACTACATTCTATGTATAATATTAAGAAAAGTATGTCATACACACTACCCATAGGTTTGGTAAGTTCTAACTATCTCTAGCATAAGTTCATAAGATATTTACACAAATGTTTTGGAAATTCTTTTGACAAAGCACAAAGAGTATGTCCAAACTATGAAAACTATATCAAAATTAAGACATTAATATGCGTTAATCATTTTACATGATTTAGATGTATGTGCTTTATATGTTATTTTAGTTCACTCATTGAATGTATGAGATGGATGTGTGGCAAAAGTTTTATGAGTCCAAGTTTAAACTATTGATTCACCCCCCCAAGAGTCTACCTTTCCCATTGTAATTCCAACAATTGGTATCAGAGCTTAGTTCTTTGAAAGAGAAGCTTTGCAACTTTGAGGAAAGCTCTTGAAATGGAAGTCTAGAACTTGGGAAAGACTATTGAGAACTAGGAGATTGAAATACATCTCATTCTAAATCAATTGAATGAAGCAAGAGAAGAACTAAAGAAATCCTTCAAGAGAAGGAAGGAAATTGCTATTGTGGAGAATGACACACAATACAAAGAGATAGACACTACTAAGTTATTTGCAGATGGAGACTCCAATGAATTTGATGTAGAAATTGCAGATCTATGAAAAAGAATAGAGCCCAAGCTAAGGAAATAAAAAAATTCAAGTTAGAGCAAGAATCAAAAGCTATACTATTATGTGAGGTGACTAAATAGAAGAAGAAAGCCATGGACAAAAAAGCTATGATTAAAGAAGACAAAAGAGTTTTGGTCAACAGAATAGAAGAGAAACCATCAAAACTAACAAAAATTTCCAACATGTAATTGGATACTCTAAGTCAAATGATGAATGTCAACTATGAATTGAATGTCAAGAACATTGAGTTAACAATGTTGAAACTGCAAAATGATCTAAAGAAGGAAAAGGAATTTGTTGAAAGTCTTAGCAAACCAAATGAAGCCACTAAATACTTTAAGCAACTATTGAGATCCCCTAGATGAAATAATGATACATCTGGACTGGGATACACAAGTACTGAAGAAGGAGAATCATCCAAACGTGCAAAAGAAAGGAACAAAAAAGGTAAGAACTCCAAACCCTCTTGTCATAATTGTGGTAAGATAGGACATACTGCTAATATGTGCAAGAGCAAGTCTACAAATCAAAATGTTAAGCCTAAGAACATGGTTCGCTACCATAAGTAAAACAAGCAAGGTCATCAAGCACATGAATGAAGAACTAGAACCATGCACACATAAATATTTGAAGGATATTGCTACAACTATCAAAAGTAAGGACATAGAGCTTTTGAGTGCAAATCCAAACCCATGTCGTCATCAAACAAGCAAGCAAAGGTGAGAAACAATGAAAACTCTTATAAATAGGATTATAATACAAGGTATAACTATCATTATTGTCAAGAATATGGACATGTTCATGTAAATTATATTAGGACACACTTCAAAGGTAACTACCAAAGGTGGTTGAGCCAAACCACATGTTTTAGCTATTTGAAGACTAGTTACATCAGTAGGTATTGTCTAACTAGGTCAAAAGCACCAAGTTGTGAATTTGATAAAGGCAAAGGCAAGGAAAATATTGAACACATTAGAGATGAAATGAACAATACATGTAAGAGAAAGTATGATTGTATTACATTAAATAGAGAAGGGATCACTTCACCCAATGGGTCAGGTGATCACACCTCATCAAACTAGGCAATCAAGAGGTATGTGGGATTGATACTTAAAGGTTTTATCATACATCAATTCCAAAATGACTTAGCACTGAAAGGATTACATTACCATGAATAAAGATGCAAGATGTTATTAGAAATCCAAGATAAATCTTTAATTTTTTCATGTTGTTGCCGAGCATGAAATATTTCCTATTTGTGCCGAGTGAAATGCTACAAGATGTCGAGTTAATAGTCTGGCTAGTTGATGCCAAGCTCATAGTGGTTTCCAAGGGATTAAAATGTTAATGGATGTTGAGTGAGCTTGAAATTGGTTGATGCCAAGCTTACAATTGTGTAAGCACTCAACATTTATTACAAGATTTTCAAAGGGTATTTGATCAATTTTAGCTCATTTTTGATCATTTGAAATTTGAGAAAGAGTGATCAGAGCAAAAGGTGATGTAGAAATCCATCCAAAGTAGTTGTAGAAGATTCCAACAATGATTTCACACTAGTTCATCAGATTTCATAGGGTACTTATTAAGAGCTGAGCTACGTAGTTTAAATTTTATAAACCCTAGTTTCACATTATGGCATCAAGTTTGAAGAATGTAGAGGGGAAGGAAGTTTTGAATGTTTAGTTAGTGAGTAATGAGGTCAAGCAACCCATTTCAAAAGTTATTCCTAACATTTCTTATAACCAAGATCCTTCTGGTGTATTGTTGATGATTCCATCGAATGTGATAATGGTACAAGATGTAAGAAAATGCTATAACTATAAAATTGTTAGTATTGGTGATATGGAGATTAGGGAAGCATATGGTAGACTTTGTGATAATTGCATTTTGAAAGAAGAGTTCAAAATCATAGAGAGGAAGGGATTGACACAAGCCCTAGATTTTCCAAATGTGTTCAAAAGATAATGGATCAAGATAGTGCTTAGCCAAATTCATGATGGTTCATTATGGTTGGACAATGGACCTATCAAAATTATTAAGAGAATAATTCATAGGGTTAATGGTTACCCAACCCTAGATCAGCCTAAGACACTAAGAAGTGATTCAAAGGAGGTGATTGAGAAGAATACTAGATCCATCTGGAACAAAAGAGGTATGACAATAGATACAATTGATGATCCATTAAATGACTTTTTTGTAAGGGTGATTTCACACAAGTTCTATCAATCTAGTAGATTTAATAGTGTGCCCTATATAGGTGTGGATGTGGGATACAATATTGTCAAGAAAGATCACACATATGATCTAGTTGAGCTACAATTGCAACAATTGATGGAGAACCTTGGAGGAATTAGAAAGACAAAGAGTGCACAATGTAAATTTGGTTCTATATTGATTTGTATATTCTTCTATGTGCAAAACACGTTCCCTTCATTTAGCACTGTGCGATGGAACACCGATAGATCAATAACAGTACAGATTGGTGAATACATTGAATAGTTAGGAGAGGATTTTGATTCCTTGATGTCAAGTTATTTTGAAGACTTCAAGAAGTCAATGAAGGAAAGATTGAGAATACTAGTGTCACTAGTAAAGAAACACTATGATGATGTATGTTTCCTAGTGAATGCTAATTATACTTATGTACAAGGTGCTACACCAAAGGTGAGATGGTTGAGACCCTTAGGTTATGAAATTAATAAGGATAAAGCCTCTACAGCATTACTACATTACTTGTAGAAGAGGTAGATAAAAGTGAAAAGATATTTGGAAACTATGAGATGGTAAAGTATAAATTTTTCTTGGAATTGAAGATTGCCTATGCCATGAAGAAAAAGGAAGAGATAGTGAAGAAATTGAAAGCCAAATTTGGAAAGGGTGCCAAGCAAGAGAAAGAAGAAGAAGAAGAAGAGGATGACGAGGAAGAAGACTCTCAAACACATGCACCACTAGCTTTGACACAAGGTATGGGAGAAGATCAGGAAGAGGAGGAGACTAAAGGTGCCAAGGGAGAAGAAGCAAAGGAAGAACCTACTCCTACTAAGCCAATGAAGAGGAAAGCTAAAGTCCAACCAATGACTAAAGCTAAGAAGGTTGCTAAGCCAATTCAGCCCAAGCCCACTGCACCTACTACAAGAGCTAGTACATGTGCAAAAACTCAAAAGGCCAAGGAAAAGACCTAATCAATAGAGCAAGGAGGTCAAGGGTAGAATAGACCAAGAAGGAAGTATGTAGCACAAGCCAAGCCAGATGAAGAGAAAATAGAATTAGATGACAACAACCAATTTAAGGTGGTGAGTCATAATCCTTTGTCAGATCTTGAAAATTTATCTAAAAATGTTAAGAATAGTGCATACTTATCCAGATTTAGTATTGTTGATTTTGATAATTTGGGTAAAGTAGAGAAAAATCAAGTGGAGGAGGCCATATATGCCATGATGGAAAAATTCAAGATAACTCTACCAGAACTTGCCAACTCAATGCCTAAGAGTCTATATGACAGAGTTGAGCAAAAAGGGCACTATTTTCTAAACTTGGAGAGATAGATTAGAGAAACATCTCTAGCTCAAGTGATGCCTAAAATTATTAAGGCACAAATTGCTAAGGCTATGAAGAAATATGTAGTTAGGCTTGTACCTAAATACAATCCTTTAGCATTTTGCAAAATAATATGGAGGATGTTGTTAAGAAGACCACTCAGATGCGGAAACTTACTTATTGGTTAACTACAAAAAAGGAAGGTGAGGAAGAACCCATTGAGGTCAAGGATGATGAAGAAGATGATAAGAATGAAGATACTATTGAGGGAGGAATAGAAATGATAATAGATTATAAGGCAACAATTGTGGAAGAGCAACAAGAAGAAAAAAGTGTGCAAGACACACTTTTTTCGAGTGTCAATCCTCAACATGTAACAAGGGAGAATAACTGTTAAGGATGTTTCTAATATATCAACTTAGAACATCAATCCCCTTATAGAGGATGATTTGAAGAAGATACTAGATCAGTGTACACTACAGGCCAAACTTTGTGACAATCTTGTTTTGGTAAATGTAGATGAGCTATAGAAATTAGTGACTAATACTGAAAGGGAAAAGGTGAATCCATAAGAACCACCTTCTATCATCCCTCAAGTCACTAATGTACAACCTTTGGTCAAGATACCAAAAGCTATATCAGACAAGGTTGATACAATCACCAAGATTGACACAGTAGAAAAGAGCACAGTGGAAGCATAGGTTGTTGTTGTAGATAGCAAGAAATAGGTCAAATAGAATTATTTGCACCTACAACACAAGATCAAGATGCAAGTCAGGTCATTGTGGTAGAATAGGGAAAGCCTAAAGAGAGTGAGATGACACCACAACTAAAGGAGCAAACAACTATCCAATCCTTGGTAACCTTACTAGTATCTAGCACTCCATCAGGTCATACTCTTCAAAAGAAGAGCACTGATGCTACTCCATTGTAAATCTCAATGCCAAGCCCGAGTTCGTCAAAGGCTAAAGAAGTAATTCAATATGGAGATGTGAGCCTTGATCAAGAAATAATTTTTCCAAAATATGATTATGATACCATGACCATAGAACATATGGACATACCACAACAAGCCCTAGCAAGGAAAAAGAATTAAGAAATGCTTAGAAGAGAGCACATGTAGAAGTAGGCACTACAAGATATTAAAGACATCTTTTTAGATGCATTCAATTTGCTAACTCTAGATGATACCAAGCCACTAATGGAAAAACTAACATATATAATGGACAAGGTTAGTAATGAAGACCTAGATACTAATGCAAAATTACTTGAATGGTTAGAAAAGAAATTCCAAAAAAAAGTGAATGCAAAGATATCAAGTATCTTAACATTGACACAAGTTTCATTCAAAAATAAGGTTGAGGATGTGAAGAAGGTACTTAATAACATATTCTCATTGTACACTAAATTATGCAATCCATCACTCTTCACAAAGTCACATTCTAAGTCTAGAGAGCCAAACTACTGCATCAGGAGCAAAACTACTAATAAATCTAGCTCAGTGTGAGAAGAACTTTACAACATTGCTTCAAACCCAGAGTTAATTAGATATATTAACATCAAATAAGGCCAACATTAGGGCCAAAATGACTAGCATCTAGCCCACTCTCACCCCCCATATGAAAATTTTGCACAAGGAGCTAGGCTATGCCAAAATCTTAATGAAGAAAGACCCAAATCTTTATACCTTAGATGGTCTAGTTCAGCTTGCTATCGAGCTAGCAATCCAAATAAATTCATTGGATGTAGCATGTGAGAACTAAGATGCAACTCTCAAAATAATATTGGATGTCCATTAGTCTTTTCTAGAAAAACATACAATAAGTGTATAGCCCATTTTCCATAAGTTTCAAAAACGGGAAGAACAAGATAAAAGGGGAAAAATATTATGGGTAGAATGAGAGAATGGGGGAGACATAAGAAAGTGAGAAATGGGGGAAATCAAGCGAAGATGGAGAAGCATAAAAATACAAGAAGTATTAGATGGAAGAGTATCAACAAAATAGAGCATGAAATCAAAGTGTATTAGTAGAGACACATTTACTCAGCATGAGTGCAAAATTTTGGTTATAGAATATACATATTAACTCAGGGGGAGTTATTAACTTTTGAGGTATATAAGTTGTTATAAAATTTTGAAATTTTGAAGTTTTGTATATAAGCTGAGTTGAGATATGTTATGCTCATAATATTAAGCATGTTAATGTATACTCAAGTGTTTTTGACACTCATGTCAAAGGGGGAGATTGTTGATCTCAGATTGGTTTTGATGAGTTTGAACAAACTTAAGTTATTTACTTAGTTCATGCCAAAAAATTAATACATGATAAGCACAACATGTATATATTAGACTATGTTGAGTCATAGTGAGTGTCAAGCCACTCATGTGTCGAGTCACTCAAAAGTCGAGCAGACAGTATACACTAGGTGACATAGGAGCTGAGTGAACAATGGATGCTGAGCAATGCATGTGCCAATATAAAAATTAGTGTATGCCAAGCATCAGAGACTTTAGATGCCAAGTAAGACAATTTTGACATATTTTTTTGTAAAGGCAAAAACAACTATGTAAACTATTTTTGAGCTGACTTAAGATTGAATTTTGAAATTTTGGAGATAAGGATGAATCTCAAGTTGGATTCCCTATGCAATTACATGTAGCCAATCATAAAATGGGAAGGATTAAGTGGAAAAATGGATGAATCTTATCTATAGGCTCATACCTAACCCTAAGTCAACTAAGCCTTCATGAGGAGGAAAAACCCTAAACTATTTAGTGAGTGTGAAGGTGTTGAAGGAGTGAGTAGAGAAGTTTGCATGTGTAAATGTAAACAAAGCATTCATGGTGGCTTAGAAGTTATGAAGTGGAACTGCATTACAAAATTAGTTAGAACATAATAGAGGATAGAGAAAAGGATACAAAAAAGAGACATTTGATTAAAAAGGATCAAGAAGACATTGTTTAGAGGTGATTTTTTATCAGGCAAGCAAGTGCTAACTGTATGATCAAAGTTGAGACATTCTAATAGGTGATTTCAATTAGAATCTCTTAACAGAGTAGTCCTAATAGGCTGTATGAAATCCTTTAATAGGGTTCTTACTTAGATGTGAGTTAAAGACCTTTAGCAAGGCACACTTCTAACATGGTGTTGAAATCCTCTAACAAGTTGAGACCTAACAGTCTTTGTAAGCTTTTAACATGGCAAACCTTTCACAGGGTAGATCACGTCTCATGATCAAAACACTATAACCTTCATTGGATACACTTTATTACTACACTAGTGAAGATTTGTAGGTGTCATCCCCACCCCAATTTTATCTTCTCACTTGGAGGGTTTCTGGGTAATCATATATGGTGTCATATGTGTGTGATTGCTTATATGTTTTACATGATTTAGATGTATGTGCTTTACATGTTATTTCAGTTTACTCATTGAATGTATGAGATGGATGTGTGGTGAAAGTTTTATGGGTCCAAGTTTAAATTACTAATTCACCCCCCCTCTCATAAATTTTCCTTTCCTATTGTAATTATAACATAGAAGACTAGATCAATCACTTTGCAATCAATTCCATTCTCTTTATTCAAAACTATTAGCAATTTTCATAAATTTAGTTACATTTGTACTCCTCAAAACCTCCAACTCGTACAATGGTCAGTTGGAGGGATTTGAAATTTAATTTTCAAACTAAATAGACCAAATCCTATTCATTTGTAACCTCCTTTCACCTTTCAACCTCTTTTGCAATTTCTTGGACAAGAAAATTTCAAAATTGCAAAATTGTCAATGTGCAATTTTTGCAAAATTGACAATTTTTGCATTTTTAAACTTTAGACTTTATGAGACTACAAATTATGAATAAAAATCAACCATGGAAATTATTTAGACCATTTTTAGGTTATTTCCATTTTTAACTACCCTCCTACACTTAACTAGCCCTCTAAGACAACTTTTAGCACTTTTGGACCTAATTGACAACATTTTGCCAATGCAACATTTTTACATAAAGTTTCCTATAATGCATTGCATTATTCCTTCACATGCATAAAGACCTTAAAAATAAGGACCTAATCATTCCTAAGTCTTTCCAAGACTCTTATTTTATTGCTAACCACCTATCCTAGGTGCTCCTACACCATACTCCCCCAATGAGTTGAAAATCCTTCTAAGAACTTAAGAGATAACTAGAGAAGGATAAATGCCCTACTTCTTGAAGTCTACTCATGAAACCCACCTGGCTTCACTATCTAGTTTTACAACCCATTTCACAAGATTCTTCATGTATGTTTTGTTCCTAGTTACCTTATCTACCTTAGAGCTCAATATATACTCAGCTTGTGACTGGCTTGTAGATGGCTTGGACAAGGTAGCTACAAGGTCTTAAAATTATGTATCCCTTGTTGGAATGGAAAGTTGAATAGGACCCTTGTAGGATACTAAATTTGTACCATTAAAAGTAGTGGATAAGCCCATATCTATTAGCAGATCAACTTGATATGCATTGGCTCCATACTTGGCCAGAATCTTGCATGGGCCCACATTCATCATCTATAAATTGTGATATTCTCCTTTGGACAACTTGTGCTTGTTAAGGTGAACCTTGACATAGTCCCCAACTAAAAATTGACATCTCTCTTTCTTGCATCTACCCTTTGCTTCATTTTCATTATATTCTACTCCAAGGTTTTCTTTACCATGTTAGAACTTCTTTCATGGAAAGAGAAATGTCTTTAGCTACTCAACTAACCTCTAAACCTATCTTCATGTCTCTTAGTTCAAGAATTCCTCTAGGATGCACTCCATAGACTACTTTAAAAGGAATTTTCCTAGTAGTCCTATTTATAGTATCATTGTAGGCATACTCTTCTTGGGAAAGAATGTGATCCCAACTCTGACCATACTCCTTGGTCAAACATCTCAAGAGGTTTCCTAAACTCCTATTTCCCACTTCTTCTGCCCATCTGTTTGAGGATGGTAGGAAGATCCAAATGATAGGTTTGTACCCAACTTGTGTCATAGAGTCTTCCAAAAGTGACTCATAAACTTATTGTCTCTATCAAATATAATGTTGAGAGGAAGTCCATGGATCCTTACTACTTCCCTAAAGAATAGATTTTCAATGGCACATGCATTATAATTGGTCCTACATGGCAAAAAGTGGGCCATTTTGCTAAACCTACCAACAATGACATAAACACTATCAAAACCCTATGTGGTTTTAGATAGACCCACCACAAAGTCCATGCTTAAACATTTTCAAGGTCTTTGGGGAATAGGAAATGGATGATATAGTCCTACATTGGTGGTAACTCCCTTGGATTTTTGACAAACTATATAATATTCCACATACCTTTTCACATCCCTACTCAAGGTAGGTTAGTAGTAAAACCTCTAAACCAAATCCACTATCTTATGTAATCGAAAATGATCACTTAAAGCCTCATTGTGCTTCTCTTGGATCAATTTTTTTTTTATGGATCCCCTTGGGACACATAGTTGATTATGTTTGAACAAGAGGCCTTCCTACAAGGTAAAATCAGAAAAATCATGATGGAAATGGTTATATAATCGATACAAATTGTTAGAAATGCTTTAGAATAACTAAGAGGTGGGGGGGGTGAGGGTGAATCAGTTATTTAAGGTCCAAATGTCCTAATAAAACTTTTTCATCAAGTAAAGTGAGCCCATTAAACAATTCATGCATCCAGGCTTAAATTTTGCTACTTAGCAAGTTATTGTAAAATAAACATGCAAGAATAACACATGAAAGATCAACACATAACATAGTGATTTACGTAGAAACCCAATTTGGGAAAAACCACCAGTAACATGCTACTCAATTCTCACTCTCTTGAAGTGATGCCCTATGAAAGGCCTGCCCTATTAAAGGCTACAACACACTGTTAGTGACCTGGTTAAAGGATTTAACCACCTTGTTAGAAGTGGGCCTAGTTAGAGGACTTTAGAACATTCACTTGGAATGCCACCCTATTAAAGGATTTACAAATGGCTGTTAAACTAACCTAAGTCCATAGGATTTTACCCTAACTGATAAAATTGTTAGAGAGTAACAACAAGGGCTTTTGACCTGATACAACTCACAACTTTAACTTAAAGATTTTAGATCTCTATTTAGCTTACAACAATTCCTTGCTTTCAATCTCTTTAGCTCTGACAACTTGTCCTCCTTTCAAGCTTTTTCTCCTTGAGTCTTCATGCTCGATGTACCAACAAAATCTCCTATATGGCCACTTATCAAAGTAGAGTCTCTATGCTTTGTTCTTCCTTATCAATACATCATTTTACCATTGTCTTAACTGATCCTTGCACTTCATTACAAAACCATAACTCAACCTTTCCCTTAGGTACATTTGTTACATCTTGTTGATTAAATCCTTTTCATCAATCAACTAAGTGATAATATTTGGATCTTATAAGCAATTGTCATTCCAAAAAATAGTAGGTTTGAAATCAATGACAAAACAATGATTGAAAACATTCTTCATCAATAATCTCCCTCTTTGCAAACAATCTTCCTTCTTCAACAATGATCTTTTCAATCAGATTTCCAACAATCTCCCTCTTTGGCATTGATGGAAAACCAAACTGATCAACCAAGTTATCAAAATACTAACTAGGTTAAAATAGTAAATAAAATTTCAAAAGGAAATTTTGTTACAATTTCTATTTTCATCAGCTTTCACATCTCCCTCTTTGATCTACTATCCTAATTTCTTTGCTTCTGCTTCTCCCTCTTAGCTATTGTTTCCTTTCTCTTTCCTTTATGCTATTTCTCCTTGTACATTTTTGAGCAATTTATGTATTACTCCCTCTTTTTTTTAGCTTACCACTTTGATCAATTCTGCTCTTCTTAATTACTATTTCTCTGATCTTACATTTTGTTCCTTTAATTGTGCCATTTCTCCCTCTGTATGCATTGATCAGTTTCTACTATTTTGGTATTAACTACTTCTCCCTTTGTCCATTTGATTCTATAAATTTGACCAGTTTCTACTATTTCTCCCTCTTTGACAACAATGTCAAAGACATACTATTTCAACATCTTAACATGCAAGTATGGCATCTTCGAGAACTCCAATTTCTCCCTGTCACCTTGATTGTGACTGATTTGGAACTTCAACACTTTAGTTACTTCAAGAAAAAACCTAAAGTAAGTATCCTCTACATCAATTTATAAGATTTCAGCAGTCAACTCGTTTGATGCAGGGAAATCTTGCTATTGCTCAAATAGCCTTAGATAGGGGTATCACCCCTAACTTACCTCTAAGATACTCAAATGCATCTTTAGGTAGTGCTTTTGTGAAGATGTCAGCAATTTGTTCTTTTGAGCTGACATACTCCATCCTTACTTGCTTGTCTTCCACCAATTCTCTTACATAGTGATATTTAATTGCAATGTGCTTTGTTTTGGCATGCATCACAAGATTCTTTGATATGTTGATGGCACTTGTGTTATCACAATAGAGTATCACAAGTTCAGTTACCTCTTCCTTCATACCTTACAACATATGTTTGATCCATACAATATTGGTGCAATTGATAGCAATAACAACATATTCAGCTTCTGTTGTGGACTATGAGGTAAAAACTTTGCTTATTGCTAGTCCAAGTGACTAACTTTTTTCCTAAGAAGAGTGCTCCTCCACTGGTGCTCTCTCTGTCATCAATATTACCTCCCTAGTTTGCATCAGTGTAGGCTTTTAACTCAAACTTTTCACTCCTCTTGTAGTATAATCCAAAGTCATATGTTCCTTTTAGGTACCTCAATATTCTTTTTGCTACCATTAGATGATTTTCTCTTGGATTTACAGAAAATCTTGCCACTATTCCAATAGCTAATGCAATGTTTGGTCTACTATACACAACATACTACAACTTTTCAATCATTGATCTATACATTGTCTAAATAATTTTAGTTGACTCATCATTCTTGGATAACTTATGTCTTGTTAACATTGGTGTACTGACTAGTTTTGAATCTTCTAAGCCAAATGTGTTGAGTATCTCCTTGATATATTTTGATTGGGTCACAAATATGCCATACTTCAATTGATGTACTTGCAATCCAACAAAGAATTTGATTTCTTCAAGCAATGGCATCTCAAACTCATGTTTCATTTGATCAACAAAATCTTTGCAAAGGGCATCTTTTACTCCAAATATTATGTCATCAACAAAGATTTCAGATATCAGAATATCTTTTCCTTTTTTGCCTTGATATACAAGTTGTTGTTGTCAATTGTTCTCTCAAATCCAATCTTCACAAGATATTTGTGCAGTCTCTCATACCATGTTCTAGGTGCTTGCTTCAAACTATAGAGTGTTTTATACAGTTTGTAAACCATACCCTTGTTTTTGTCATCAACAAATCCCTCTGGTTGTTCTATGTAGACTTCCTCTTCCAATATACCATTCAGAAAGGTAAATTTTACATCCATTTGGTAGACTTTGAAACCTTTGTAGGTAGCATATGAAAGTAGTGTTCTCACTCCTTCCATCCTTGCAACGAGGGAAAATGTTTCCCCATAGTCTAGTCCCTCTTCTTGTGCATAGCCTTTGTAGACTAGTCTGGCCTTAATTCTTGTGTTCTCACCATTATCATCTAGCTTATTTTTAAATACCCATTTGGTACCAGTCACATTCTTATCAGCTGGTCTTGGGACTAAGGTCTAGGTTTTGTTCTTCTCTATCTAATCTATCTCTTCTTCCATAGCTTTATGCCAATTATCATCTTGTAGTGCATCTTTCACTATTTTTGGTTCAATCTTGCTCAGTAGACTTGATTCATTCCTTAGTCTGTTCCTTATCATTGGTCTAGCTTCCTTGTCACCAATGATTTGTTCTACAGGGTAATGTCTTCTCATATACTTGGATAATCTTGGTTCTGTCCTTCTTTCCATGTTTGGTCTTTCACCTTCAAAGTCATTGTGCACATCTCTTTTAAATATTTCATCATCTCTCTCATATATACTGACTTTAGAATTAGAATGTGCATTATCTTCATTCTACAACTCAGCTTCTGAATGTAGCTCGACATTCATTGGTAGTGACTTGACTGATACTAATTTTTTTGTTGATTCCTAACTTGATTGGTACCTTCATCTTCAGTAGGAATTCCTTCATAGAAGTATACAAAGGATTTTTATTCTTCTGGTTTCTTCATCTCATTAACCTAAGCTTCTGCATGCTCATCAAAATTTACATTTGCACTCTCTACAATCTTGTTAGTGTTAGTATTCAAACACTTATATGCCTTACTTCTAGTTGAGTATCCAAGGAATATGCCTTCATCACTCTTTGCATCAAACTTGTCATTTCTAAAATCTTTAAGAATATAGCATTTACAACCAAACACTTTGAAATTTTTTGTAAGGAAACTTAGCAATAAAGAATATAACCATTTCCACATAACCCATAATAGATCTAAAATAAACATGGAATTAAAATCCACATGCAAGAGAATAGAAAACATACCTACAAAATTGTGACACAAGATATACCCTGGGAAACCCTCATTGAGGGAAAAAACCCAGCCTCCAAAAGCATCCATCATCATGTATTATTCAGCAAAAAATACCATTGCCATACAACCATGGAAGCCTTCATGGCCATAGCCACAACCGAGCAAACTATGTGAACAAGCATGAATCCACACATCCCATGCCATGCTTTCAACCTTCACAAATGCTCCCTTGGCTAACTTGTCAAGCCTTGTCTTGCTCGACTCTTTGCCTTTTGTCTTCTCCTTGTCACTCACTCTTACTCTCTCTACAACAACTACCCTTGTGGCTGCTTATATAGTAGCAAGTCCCACAAAACCACTAAGTGGTATTACATAAACCATGTGCTACCTAACCCACTGACCCCACATTTAATATTGGGCTTTTAATTCTTTTCCCCAATATTAAATAATTACATCAAATATTATCACAATGTTACAATACAACTCATCAAGAATATTCTGTAGGAATCTTTACATGTTGCACGTCCATCTAGGTACAACATTACATAATAAAATAAAATAATAAAATAACAATATTATGCAATGTGTGCGACACCCATTATCTCAACAATCTCCCACTTGTTGTATACATTGCATAGGGTCAATCCGTAGCCACATAAATGAACAAGGGAACAATCCCTCCTAGCACATCCACCATCATGGATCAAAATACACCAAGTGCTCCATCTTGGTACCCGCAACAAAATCAAAGTATCCAACATCTCGAACATGAATGATCTCACCTCCTATTATGCCACTCCCACTAGACATACATAGAAGCCATCCAAAGAGAAAGCCACCCAACCTGTTGCATTAGAAGATCATAAAATCTTGTACCAACTAAAATTCTAAGCACAAAAAATCTGATCCAAAGGTAATCACATGTATCCGTAGTTGTCAAAATATCCATAGTTGAAATAGCACCCACAGCAAGTGCCAAACCCGTCCAACTATCCATACCTCAAAGGTATAACAAGTGAATCTCATATCACCGACATATCCAATCTACAACCTACAATCACAAGCCTCAAGAGCAATACCTGCCACATATATACCAAGAAGCTCCCACTGCAAAAGATAATGTCAAATCTATAACCAATCCACTCACAACAGCTCAAAGAAGTGAATCCATGTAGTATCAAGGACATCCACAATACATAAACTAATATCCTGTAAGAACAACTCTCATAACAAATCTCCAATGCTCTCCCAAGTTCACCACAACCAACAGAAGAAAGAGAAAGAAATAACCATGTCATCTCTCACATGACATACATGAGCACAAACCAGTGATCACAATCTCTAACCAATCTCAAATCTAATGTAAGAAAAACTGAACATCCAGGAAGATGACCAAGACCAGAGAAACTATGCAAATCATAACCTGTATCATGTCCTTCTACACACACCTCTAGATGTAAACTATGCAAGTATGATCTCCTCCATAAAACTCCAAAAAGAAGCCTCAACAACACCCAAACCATACCATATAGCTAATCATGGATGTAAGCCTCTCACAAGAAAATCAAACTCAATAAACCCATTCCTAAACCAAGGAATAACCATTCTTAATCCAAGGAAAATGCCTAATTTAAAACCATCTCCCAAACTCAACCAGCATAACAACATATGCACATGGAGATAACCAATGCTAAACCATCTCTCAAATGAACCCTCCAGAACTAACTCATGTACCATAGCTCAAGATCCATATCCATGAAAGACAAGCATAAATATAATCCAACTGAGAGAAAATAATGGGCTATAACTCTCAAGTAGTAAACTGCCGAGTAGACCAAGAGTGGGGAATGAGAATGCTCATCAAGATACCCAATTCACCAACCAAGACTCATCTAAGAACAATCTCCTCTCAAGTACATATCAGGTGACTGCCCCTCGGACTTCCTGCTGAAACCATGAACCGTCCCAAAAAATACTTCTCTAATCCAAGAGAAATCAGCATCACCACCATCTCTAAGTATCCATGAGCACCTGTAACCAATCAATCCATGTCAACTCCAAATGAAACATAGCAATATCATGAAGTATCCAGCTTATGATTAGTGTACTCAATACCAAGAAACTAAACCAAGATCAATGTCAAAGTTCCAACCATGGCCTCAGGAACATAAACATGACAACATGATCTTACCATATCAACTAAAGAGATAACATGCTCCACATGAACATACTATAACATGTCACAACTCTAAACACGTATCAAGAGTATACCATGACATAATAATGAAACCATCCTCATACCAAGGATAACATGTCAAATAAAAACATAAACCACACCTTTGCCAAGAACTCTATGAGTCCTCAAGATGTAACCATCTCCACACACCATGAAGAAAACCATCTCCACATACTAGGAAGAACCATCTCCACACACCATGAAGATAACCAAGAACTCCATGAGTCCTCAAGATCTAACCATCTTCTAACACCATGAAGATAACAAGCGCACCATGCAAATGTCAAAGACGCTTCTGCAGCAACAGGATCTAAGACAAACTTCCAACATCTGCAAACACTCAATAAATATATTAATGCCAACAACTCCCACTCAATCGTGGTACCAAGCCACCTATGACATCATAAAATCCATCTCCTACTTGAAGATCCAAACCAAACCAGGAACTAATCCTGCACTGTCACCCCATCACTGTCACAAGCTCCCACTAAACTGTGTATCCAAGCTATCCATGACATAATGATGAAAAACCATCTTCTAACCATTAGAATCAATGAAAGCATCAAACCATCAAAGAACTCAAAGTGCACATCATGAGCTCCTCAAAAGAAACTAAATAACCATGATCCTCAACCAAGAAGATATACCACCATAACCAAATCAGAAAATCCAAGCTAATGAACATCAAGGATGTACCTGTATAACCAATCATGTCATGCCAAAATCCATGACACCATGATCACATTCATGAACTGAGCATCTGGCTCTCAATATGTCCAACCTATTAGCATAGTCAACCACAATCCTCCACCATGACTGTACCTGGTAACAACATCTCATCCCTTCTACATGAAGAAATCAGCAAATGATGTGACTTAGGGCATAGACAACCCAAATCCAAGCCACCAATCTGAATATGCATCAATAATGAAAGATCAATGGGCAAAGACAACCCATAACCAAGCCATAAATGCAACCTGTAAGTATAGACCGCTTACAACATTGCACAACTTGTAGACCCAACAAGTCATCATGCATATTCAAACCAATCACTGATAACCATATCATCATGAGACCAATCTAAATAATGAACCAAGTATACAATGACATCAAATCTTAAATCTCCAATGCCATAAACTCACAATGTTACCATAGTCAAAATATACCTATAAACTATTTAGATCAATATATCAACAAATAAATCATGCCAAACTTGCACCAAATCTAAATCAATGTGTAGAGCTCTCCAAGAGCTTTCCGTTGACTACTCGAAGTCCAAAATCTGACTCCGTATGCCCAAGTTATGCCCTAATCCGTGCTCAAAATAAATAATATCTGACTTTAGGGCTCTCAAAACTTGACAAAATATCAAAATCATAGAACCAAACCTCACCATGTTGTAGTTCTCTGAATTATCTTTCCAACACCTATAAGAACTCTAAAATTCGATATTCTGAGAGAAAGTTATGGCCGTTTTACTAAGACAGTCTTTTTACCATTTTTCAATACGATTTTTCATTTTTTATTTTTTCAATGACGAAAATTCCGACGGGATTAAATTTGACGGCCATCATGGGCTGAAACCAAAAAACTCTTTCATTTCCTCTGAACATGGCCAAACTAGGGCATATTATATATCAAAATTTTTGAAAACGTTGACCCGGATCCAATGGTGAGGTCTGTTTTTACCTAGGAGGTCATTTTTGCAAGCTACCCCCAAAACCCTCATTTAAATGAAACATCCGGAAAAAATCTTTTTCACATGCCCAAATCTGTTAACATCCCATCATAACAGAAAATCCAAAACCCTCAGATCTGCAATATATCATTCATATATCTTGCCCTTTCTTTTATCCTCTCATGCATTCTCATGGATTCAATCTAGGGTTACAATAATAAAATCATAGCTCTGATACCACTTGTAAGGAAACTTGGCAATAAAGAATATAACCATTTTCACATAAACCATAATAGATCTAAAATAAACACGGAATTAAAATCCACATGCAAGAGAATAGAAAACATACCTACAAAATTGTGACTCAAGATATACCCTGGAAAACCCTCATTGAGGGAAAAAACCCAGCGTCCAAAAGAATCCATCATCATGTATTATTCAGCAAAAAATACCATTGCCATACAACCATGGAAGTCTTTATGGCTATAGCCACAACCGAGCAAACTATGTGAACAAGCATGAATCCACACATCCCATGCCATGCTTTCAACCTTCACAAATGCTCCCTTGGCTAACTTGTCAAGCCTTGTCCTGCTCGACTCTTTGCCTTTTGTCTTCTCCTTGTCACTCACTCTTACTCTCTCTACAAAAACTACCCTTGTGGCTGCTTATATAGTAGCAAGTCCCACAAAACCACTAAGTGGTATTACATAAACCATGTGCTAAAACCATGTGCTACCTAACCCACTGACCCCACATTTAATATTGGGCTTTTAATTCTTTTCTCCAATATTAAATAATTACATCAAATATTATCACAATGTTACAATACAAATCATCAAGAATATTCCATAGGAATCTTTACATGTTGCACGTCCATCTAGGTACAACATTACATAATAAAATAAAATAATAAAATAACAATATTATGCAATGTGTGCAACACCCATTATCTCAACATTTTTTACATTGGGTGAGTGACCATACCATAATTCAAAATGTGTTGCATTTGTACTTTTCTTGATTTGTACTTGATTTAGGGTGTAGACAGCTATACTTATAGCTTCTCTCCAGTACTTCAAAGCAATATTTTTCTCCATCATTAATGTTCTGGCATAGTCTATCACTGATGTATTCTTTCTTTCTGCAATGCCATTCTAAGGTGGAGGTCTTGGTGCTGATGTTTGTCTTTTAATTTCTTTGTAATTGCAAAATGTCTCAAATTATTTTGACATAAACTCTCCTCCTCTATCTGATCTTAGGCACTTAAGACTCTTTCTTGTTTCTTTCTCAACCCTGGCCAAAATACCACTTAAGCATTTGAAATGCATCAGATTTTTTCTTTAAGAACATGGCAGTCTATCCTAGAGTAGTCATGCATAAATAAAATTATGTATCTATCTCCTTGGTAGCTTTACACTTCTATTGGGCCACATAAATCAGTATGCACTAACTCTAGTACTTCTTTGGAAGTGTAGGGTTTTCTTTTGAAACTTGACCTAGTCATCTTTCCTAGCTGACACTATTTGCACATTTTTTTTTCAAACTTCTTTACCTTAGGCAAACCTCTCACTTTCTTCATTTTGCTGATGCTAATCAGATTATCAAAGTTGACATGACATAGCCTTTTATGCCATAATCACCCATCATCAAGTTTCACAATAAGATAGGTTGCATCTTCCATATCTAGGTAAAACAAATTACTCCTCATTTGTTCATGACCTTTTCCTATGAGATTTCCATCAATGTCATAGATTTTGGCAGATTTGTTTCTAAACTCTACTTTGCAACCTATATTGCCTAATTGTGAAACACTCTACAGATTGTAGTTCAATCCTTCAACATAGTATGCATTATCACATGAAATTTTCTTTGTAAGTTTAATAGAACCTTTTCCTTTGATTTGACATGGAGCATCATTTCCAAATCTAACACTATTTCCATCATACTGAGTAAAGGTAATAAACTTACTTTTGTCTCCTATCATGTGATGTGAGCATCCACTATCTATGATCCATGTGTAATTCTTATTCACATAGGTTACTAGTGCTATTGCTTCATCTTCATTTGATTCATCCTTCATGGCTACATAGACTACCTCGTCATCATTTTCATCAAAATCCTCTTCTTCAATAATGTAGCACTTTTTTCCTTTGTCTTTGTAATCTCTGCTATCATCTTCTCTTCTATTCTTTTTCTTGTTTCCTTCTCTATAATTCTTCTTCTATGTGCATCTTGTTGCAATATTTCCTACTTCATTACAATTACAAAAAATGATAGGAAGCTTACCTTTGAATTTACCTTTGCCTCTATGAAATTTTTTAGCCAACAATGCTTCCAATTGTTCCACATCTTCTTCATCTATGCTACTATCATTGGATGCATACTTTACCTTTTTCTTCTTCTTCTTCTTTGGTTTCATCTCCTCAATGTCTTTTAATGATATCTTGTCCTTGAAAGCAAATTCAAGATTTTCAGGTCTATAGTTGTCAAAGTTGGACAACTCAAATGTAGTGAGTCTTCCTACTATACCTTCAAAAGTTAGTGTGTTTCTTGGTACACATCTTAATTCTTGGATGGCCAAGTCTCTAATAGCATAGATGGGGAGCAAGGCTCTTAAATTTTTTCTATTGATAGTATCATCTTCTAAATGACCACTCAAACTTCTTATTGCACTTATTACTTCTTTTATTCTAGAGGCATATTGAGTAGCATTCTCACCTTCCTCCATTTTCATGACATCAAACTTTCCTCTGAGGATTTCTCTTTTTTCTCTTTGAACATTCTAATCTCCTCGATAGATATTAGTCAAGGCTTTCCACATTTTGAATGTAGAGTCACGTCCTTTGATGTCATCAAATTTAGCATAGTTGATGACAAAGGCAATCTCCAACATTGCTTGATTGTGCTCCTTCTTTTTCTTCATAACTTCTACAGTGGGTACAACTAGATCAACATGTTCTACTTTAATTAAGGTTTGTGCATGATCACTTATTGATCTAAAGTGCAACTTCATTAACTTTTTCCATGCGGTGAAGTTATCTCTATTGAGCTTGGGAACTTCTCTCTTGGACATCTTTGATCTTCCTACTTCTAGTACCTGTAAACTAAATCAATAGATGGCTCTGATACCAATTGTTAGAAATGCTTTAGAATAACTAAGAGGGGGGGAAAATTAGTTATTCAAGGTCTAAATGTCCTAATAAAACTTTTTCATCAAGTAAAGTTAACCCATTAAACGATTCATGCATCCAAGATTAAACTTTCCTACTCAACAAGTTACTATAAAATTAACATGCAAGAATAACACATGAAAGATCAACACATAACACAGTGATTTACATGGAAACCCAATTTGAGAAAAACCACCAGTAACATGCTACTCAATTCTCACTCTTCTGAAGTGATACCTAGTGAAAGGCCTACCATGTTAAAGGCTACAACACACTATTAAATGTGACCTAGTTAAAGGATTTAACCACCCTACTAGAAGTGGGCCTGGTTACAGGACTTTAGAACATTCACTTGGAATGCCACCCTGTTAAAGGATTTACAAATGGTTGTTAAACCAACCTAAGTCCATAGGATTTTACCCTAACTGATACAATTGTTAGAGTGTAAGAACAAGGACTTTTGACCTGATGCGACTCACAACTTTAACTTGTAGATTTTAGATCTCTATTTAACTCACAACATTTCCTGGCTTTTAGTTTCTTTAGCTCTGAAAGCTTGTCCTCCTTTAAAGCTTTGTCTCCTTGAGTCTCCATCATCGATGTACCAATGCAATCTCCTATATGGCCACTTATTGAAGTAGAGTCTCTATGCTTTGTTCATCCTTCTCCTCAATGCCTTCTCCTTGACACCCTTCAACCACTTTGACCCAACAACTCTAGCTTCTTGGCCTGTGACTCCTTAAATAGAAGTCTGGAATCCTTTTCCCTCTCGAATCTTCCCACTTTTAATTTCAATTTGAATGGATTATGTAGGATTCAATGAATCCACCCCATATCTTGTTACTTCTAGAAATATCATGAAGAATCCTCCCGAATTTTCACAAAATTGATTTACCTAAAATTTTGTGCCACCAGCTCATCATCCTTATCCTCCATCTGGTTCACAAAATTCAAGTAACAAACTTTTTGGCTCAGATTTGGTGAATCTTTGACTTTTCAAATAATACAGCAGCTCGACACTATTGAAATTCTAGTGCTTGGAACATACTACGTTACTGGGCACCAACTACATTTTATTGATGCTCAATACCTACTGTAGATTCACTCAGCATGCACTAAGTTTTTCTGATTCTTGGCACCTATTACTTACTTGGCTCCTTTTTGTATCACTTGGCACACACTAGATTTTGCATTTGCTCTACACTAACTAGCTTGCTCGACATCCACTAATGAACTTAGTCAAGCTTTGTAGACAACCTTGTTATAACTTATTCTTCCAAGGTTTCTAAGTGTTTCCAACCTCTATATCTTCAAGTGTATTATCAGTACATCATTTTACCATTGTCTTAACTAATTCTTGCACTTCATTAAAAAACCATAACTCAACCTTTCCCTTAGGTACTTTTGTTGCATCTTGTTAATTAAATCCTCCTCATCAATCAACTAAGTGATAGTACTTAGACCTTATAAGAAATTGTCATTCCAACAAATAGCAGGTTTGACATCAATGACAAAATACTGATTGAAAACATTCTTTATCAATAATCTCCCTCTTTCCAAACAATCTTCCTTATTGAACACTGATCTTTTCAATCAAATTTCCAACACAAACTTGATAGAGATTGGCAAAGTCTGGATTATCAGGATATTGCACTTTGAAGTTCTAAATCCCCACACTCCTAATTTATACTTCTTACATGGTCAGAAACCTATGGCTAAGTGCATCTACAAATTTGTTTGCAATGCCTTTGTTATGCATTATCATGAATGAATAGGCCTGAATATACTCCACTGACTTCATATGTATGTGACTTAGTTTATCTTAGGAATTGAGAAAGTTGAAAGCTTGATTGTCTAAATAAACCACAAATTCTTTAGGAAATAAGTAGTGCCTCCATTTCCTCAAGGCTTGAACCAAGAAGTACATCTCAAGGTCATAGGAAGAATAATTCCTCTTTGCTTCATCCAACTTTTCACTATGAAATGCAACTAGTTTAGCCTCTTGGCTAAGGAATTCTCCAATGGAAAGGTTACTAGAATCACATTCAATAGTAAAAAACTTTTCAAAGCTAGGTAAGACCAAGATTGGTTGAGTAGAAATCTATTGTTTTAGCAATTCAAAATTCCTAGTAGCTTGTTTAGTCCACTTGAACTTGGCTCTAATCCCACCTTTAATGGTTTCCAACAAGGGTGCACATATATGAATGAATTTCTTATTGAACTTTCTATAAAATTGTGCTAAGCCATGGAAGCTTATTACCTCTGAGGTAGTCTTGGGTGTTGGCCAAATAAATATGGCCTCCACTTTGCTAGGATCCATATTGAGCTTACCCTGTGAGATGACAAAACTCAAGTAGACCAACTCTTGCTTCATAGAATCACACTTTTCCAAATTTATGGTTAGCTTGGTATTAGATAACCTTTGCAAAATAAGACTCAAATGCATCAAGTGTTCTTCTTTTGTGATACTAAAAATTATGATATCATCAAGATAAATGACAACAAACTTACCCACATAATTATTAAATAATTCATTCATGAGCCTCATGAATGTGGAGGGGTCATTTGACAAACCAAAGGGCATCACTAGTCACTCATACAACCCTTCAGTAGTCTTAAAAGATATTTTCCACTTATCCCCCTCCTTAACCCTTATTTGATGATATCCATTCTTTATGTCAATTTTGGTGAAGTACTTTGCATTTCCCAAGCAATCAAGTAAATCTTCAATTCTTGGGATTAAGAATCTGTACCTAATTTTTATCTTATTGATTTCCCTTGAATCTATACACATTATCCAAGTATCTCCCTTCTTTGGCACTAGAACAATTGGCACTGCACATGGGCTCACATACTTCCTTATCAACCCATGATCTAGCGATTCTTGCACTTGCTTGGCTATCTCCTCATGTTGACTGGGTGTCATCTTATAGAATACCTTACTAGGAAAGGCTACTCTAGGTATGAAATCTATTTGATGGCTAATATCCCTCTTAGGAGGAAATGCTAGTTTCCCATCACTTACAATATCTTCAAACTGATCCAATAAATTTTGCACTTCCTTAGGAAACTGAGATCTGATTGTGTTTTTTGCATTATGAGGTTTGACAATGATGACATACCATGCACCCTCTCCTTCCTTCATAGTGTTTAAGAATTCTTTCTCTCCTACCATTAGGACATTAGGTCCCACTAGTTGTGTGCCTTCTCCCTCTAACAAGGATTGAATGGTATAAGACTCCTCTCCTTTCTTGACCTTGTAAACATTTTTCTAGCCATCATATTAGGCTTCTCTATCATATTTCCATGGCCTCCCTAAAAAGAGATGGCATGCATCCATGGGTATTATATCATAGAGAGCTTTCATGTCCCCTTTTCAAATAATTAAAAAATAATAATCTTTGCTAAGGCAGGCAGGCCCAAGAAAGTGAAGTTTTAGAAAAAAGGGGGTTAATCTTTGGAAACCGTTGGACTAATAAATGAAAATTATTATTAAAATATGTTTCATTAACCTATCTAGGACGTGAGTTACAGTTATGCCCTCTTTTAAGGGGTTTGGAGGCATTTTGGGCTGATTCCAGAACTTGATTTTGCTGATTCTTTGTTATTCTTCAGAGGCTGCCAAACCTGTGGAGAAGGAGACCCAAGAACGAGAGTTTGCAGGTTTCCAGGGAGACCCAAGAATGGGAGTTTGTAGGTTTCTAGGAAGGCTAAGGATGGGAGTTTGAAGCCATTCCATGTGCATGCTCATACAGAGTTTGCCTATGTGCTGAACAGTGCAGATTTGTGGGTTTCGGGTGTATTTTTTTGTATGAGTTTGGTGTTTTTAGTTGAGTATTTCATATCAGTTTGGGTTTCTGCTGTATTTCAGACTTTAAGGTGTTAAAATAGAGCTGAATATATGTATTTTGACATTATTAAACTTCTGAGATAGATTATTAGTGTTTTTGTGGTGTTTTCGGGCTTTTTTGTGTTAATTTCGGGAGCCCGATGAGCATAGTTTTTGTCCTACATTTGAGAACTATTGTGTAAAGGCTATACAGATCTGGAAATTTCATTTTGTAGGCTGTTATGCTGCTGAAATTTCTGTAAAAATGTCCACTTTCAGATTTATTAATAATAGGTGAAGCTGTGAAGCTTTTGGCACAATTTCTGGCATACCCGATTTGGGGTTTCTTGAGAAATTTGGTGGATATTTGTGATATTAGTTGTTTGATCTTGAAAATCTGATTAGAGGTTGGAACTATCATATAAAATCAAAAAAGGGACATTTCAAGAGCTTTGTCCTTATACCTACCAATATTGAAGTCAACCCATGCTTGTTCCTTTACCTCTACATGCTGACCCTTATTTAGCTATTTGACTCTATAAGGATTGGCATGAGTAAGTCTTCTTAGCTTTAGTTTTACTACTACTTCCTCTAAAACTCTATTATCAGTAGACCCAAAGTCAATGATAAATTTATATACCTTGTTTTGCACCTTTCACTTGACCCTAATTAGGGCTCTTCTTTGGCTTGACTCCTCCTTTATGGGCTCTCGAATGAGTGTCCTTCTGAACATCAAGTTCTCACCTTCTTTTGCATCCAAAGGGAGATCAACTTCTATCTTTCTTCCACTATCTTCTTGAGCATAAGCCACCTTTATTTCTCCTGAGGTAGAAGTCTTCTTTGGACATCTATATGAGGGATGCTCTAGTTGGTTACAATTGTAACACTTCATTATGGAAAAGTATGAGGAACCTCTTCCTTGACTACCATTTCTACCCCTAAAACTGCCATTACCTTTGCCCCTTTAATTAAATCCACCTCTTGGACTACTTGAGCCACTTTGTTCATTTGGGTTACTATCCCCTTGGGGTCTAGTTTCTTGGCCTCTTCCACCATAAAAATTGCCTCTTTGATTTCTCTATTCTCTACCTTTGCCTCTATTTCTATTGTTGAATTCTTACTTCTTCTTCAACTTCTCCTCTACCTTAAGTGCTAGTTGGTAACACTTCTACACTATTTTAGGAGTCCACAACTAAATTTTCTCTTGGATGTTCCACCTCAAGCCATAAACATACCTTGCAATTTTAATGCTTTCAGCAACTTGCACTTTGGATCTTAGGAAAAGTTTCTAAAACTCCTCAGTATAACTTGCCACATCATTATCTTTTTGTTTGAGATTCTACCCTTTTGTGTGCAACTGCACCTCAAAGTCTTCAGGAAGGTAGGTTTGTTGAATTTGACTCACTATACTCTTCCAATTTGCATAGGGGTTCTTTCCCTCTTTCCCTCTTTCATCTTGAGTGAATTTCCACCATGTGAGAGCTACTCCTCTCATCCTTTCTTTTGCTACCTTCACCTTCTAGATTTCAATAACATTTTCACTCTTACAGTAGTTTTCCATGCCTTCAAACCATTCTAGAACATGGTTAGTATCCAACTCTCCACTAAAAAGTGGCACTCATTCTGAGGCCTTTTGATTTAGTGCCTTGATTTCTCTAAGAAATGGTTCTTTAACTATTTCAAGATTAAGTGTGGGTGCCTGCTCTTCATTATACACCTACTATTCCTACCTACTATGCTCCACTTACTGGGTGACCTTGTTGGTCATTGCTTCAATATTGAGACTTGTTCTCTAAAGCATTGTTTCCAAGGTTGTTATCTTTGTGTTCAACTCTAGGTTTTCCTCATCTTGCTCTTGAAACTTCTTAGCCAACTTTGCATTTGTTACCATGAAGGATCCTATGTAGGATTCCCCTCACCATTAGACATAAATTTAGAACTCCCAAAATAAGATTTCTATGATACCAATTTGATAGGAATAGTCTAGGGTAGTTGTTAGCCATATTGGCCCTCTTGCCAAAAGTTTGAGTTTTTCCCATCAAGTATGGCCAACGATCATGTCTATTTGAATATTCAAATCATCAAAGGTTATAAATGATACATTGAAGACTTTGGCTTATCCTTTATTTTCCTAAGTTCAAGCCTTTTATGCTTTATCCCCTTAGAAATTCAAGTTGTGATCATGCAACTACCCTTCATTACCTAGTCGTTGTAGTCTATGGCTTAACCATTAGGAGAGTTGTGAATGTGTGACATAGTCTTCTTAGTGGTTAGCATAGGTTTGCAACTTAAAAGCTAGCATCTAGTTGTGAGTGGTCACTTAGTGATCTCTCTTTATCACTCAATCATAGGTTATGATCTTGATCCAAGGTTTGAGTTACGATGTTCTGACCCTTCTTCATTCACATAATCGTAAAGAGTTTATTGTAAATCATGGTCAAGATGGTGAAGCTGTGAATCACCTTGTATGTACAATCACTAGGGTTAGTGATGTGTTAAAGATTTAAGTTGTGAAGCAATGATAACATGAAGTGATGATGACTTGGGTGATTTGGTAGTTTTTGATTAGTCAAAGGAGCTAACTATGAAGGAGGGGTCCCAACTATATTTTTGATCATTAGATTTGAAGAAATCAACACATATTGCTATGTCATTATGGAAAATTATACACACAATTTATATAGTTAGATGATGACAACACAACACGTGTTAGTGGATCTAAGTGGAGAACAAGCAATGATAATTAAGTCCATTTTCATGCGATCACATGCATCTAATGTTAAGTTGGATATCAAGCGGTGATATTGCAAGATGCAAATTTTAAGTTATCGCCAAGTCCTAATAGTCAGTAGATAATGTTAAAGAAAAACTTTGAAGTAGTGATAGATAGTTGGTCACAGTTTGCAAAATAATAATTATTAATGAAGAAAGGTGGTGGCGAAGCTATGATCACAGGTAGTCAAACATAAGACATAAGTTGAATGTGGGTAGGGTGGTGAAATGATAAAGGATGACTAGTCTACATGGTAAGGCCTAAAGGTTGACTCTAGTTGACCAATGAGATAGTTGATTTGGCTTACTAATAACAAAGGAAGCAACTCTTTGATGGTAGATCTGATCTTTTTTATCTCCTTCAACCACTTTCATCATTCCCATGCCTAATAAGTGTAAAAGAAAACTCTATCACCACCTGGCAACCCATCTAATTAGTTAAGACATCCATGGCATCCACTTCTATCTTCTCAAGGCTCTATTTGGTGAAGAAGTGATTTTTATTGCATCTAGATGTGTGCCATGGTTAGATCTTTTCTAGATTTGCAGTGACTATTTTCTACAATCTTGAATGCAGTTGTTGAGTTTTTCCTTAGGGTAGAAGTTATCTAACTTATGCTTAGCACTATAAAAGTAGATTTTGTAACCCTTCTTAGGGTTGATCTTTTCTTTGATTCTGTAGTATTATATGTTTATCCTCTACTATTATAATTTTCTTGGCCTCTAAGTCAATATATTCTTCTTTTGTATATTTTTCTTCCATTAATATATAGTGTTATACCTTTTTTCCATTGTGTTAATGTATTGTCTTCTTTTCTTGACTATATGATTCTACCTATTTGGCTTTGAATGATATAAAGTATAGTTTCTTCCTTATAGCATTCTTTTGGTTCTGATCTACATATAGTTGTTGAATTAAGCAAGGATTGAATATGTATACTTTGAGGTTGTATTGATGAGCTATGTATTCTTAGGCAAAGATAAGATTGAACATACTATTTTGTGTATCACGTCCTTATAGATTAGATTAGGTAGTTTTATTTCATGCATTCCTTCTCCCTTTCCTCTCAAGAAATAGTTAGGTGCATCATGTTAGTAGGAAAATTGGCCTTCTCTAGAGATTCAAACTCAAGTTGCATAGTCCCACACTTTCAAGATTGTTTCCATGTTACACAAGGATACCTTTAGGTAAGACTTTAGGCAAGGGTACAAACTTTTGTGTCAATATTTTTTGGCATGCTCAGTGGAAAAAAAATTTGAAGCATTTTGAGTTTACTGATATCAAAGAAGAAAAGTTCCAAAATATGTTGAGAAGGTAGTGCTACTCTTAGTATTCTAGGTCTTCAAGAGGATCATTTTTAAGTACTTGGTGACTCCATCTCCAAATTTTGGTTTTCAGGCCAAGGTTTTTGTGATTCATTCCCAAGGCTCATACAAGGGCATCTTGTAGAGGTAATTTTCAATACATTGAGCTCTCATTTTCAAATTCTAGAAGACAGATAAGTAGATTATCTTTATCACTAGTTAGGAGGGTAGCAGTAGCACATACAACTACAAGATCTCTCTCTACTCCTACTGATAGATCACAACCTAGGTTTCCATCTTTTCATATAAATAGGTCATTATTCCATATGGCACAGCTTGGAGCACATGCATTTGCCACCTTTAATGTTGGGAGTCCTCTCCTTTTGGCTCAAAGACATAATATTCTAGTGCCAGCCCTCAAAAGTATACCTAACTTCACTGGTGAAACTTCCATCTCCCATGTAGAACATATTCAAGAGATTTCAAATGTTTGTAATATACATGGTACAGAGGATGATGGCATTGTTAGGCTTCTAGCTTCATCCTTAAAAGGAAGAGCATTAAAATGGTATAGAGGTTTGCCTCATAACTCTATTACTAATTGGGATGGGTTAGGAGTAGGGCTTTGTAAGAATTTTAAAGATAAAAGTGATCACCTATCACTTTTAGAGTAGCTGACATCCATCAAGAAATCACCGCATGAATATATGACTGATTTGAATTATAGGTTTCAAAAGACATCTGATGGAATACCCACTGTAGTAAAGCCTTCCCTTGGTAATTCATTCTTGTATTACCTTAGAGCCTTTAATAGTGATATTTCTACCACTTTGCAATCCATGGGAGGGGATACTTTACTAGATACTTATGAGATAGCCATAAGGGTAGAAAATACCTTGATACAATGAGGGAAGTTAGCTCCAAGGCCCCCAGTGCCTTTCCTTCCTGACATGCCCAATCATCAACCTGTGATGGCCCTTGTTCCTATTTCCTTTGCAAATCAGTCACTTCCTATGGTCCCATAAGTTTCCACATTTTCTAATGGAGTTGATAAGATTGAGTCCATGATGAAAACATTGATGTAGAGTATAGATAAGAGGTTGTAGGATCAAGAAAAGAAGATGGAGGACAATTGTGTAGTGATGCAAAAAATGAGCAATGAGTTGGTGACTATGAAGAGGTAGCAAGCTCAAAATAATAAGCCTCCCTAACTTCAGTATTAGGGTACCATACATAATAGATCCCAAAACTAGAAAAATGTCCCCTACAATCAAAATAGACCTATTGATATCCCCCCTACTACAAAGACTAACCTAAATAGGTCTTTAGTCCTTCAGAACAATTTGGCTCAAGATCAAGATTTTTGCCCTTCTTGTAACTACTCCTATGGATATTGCATGTGTCAAAAGGAAGAGTCTTACTTACCATTAACTACACAAAAGAAAGTATTTGATCAACAATACAATGCTAATCAACCTACTGATGCTTCTCACCTATGATAGCAAGGTGATCATTCTTTCATGAACCATAATCTAGAGGAACATTGCCATACAAATCATGATGTCATAGCTCACAACACTAGAAGTAAGAAGAGCGCTATTGAGGATGTTGTTCCTCCACTAGTTCAAGCTTCATCTTTAGAGGTTTCTCCTCATGTCCTAGTGATGAATGGACAATCTGATGCTACTCCTCAACAAAGACAAGATATGAACAACCAGAAGTCTACTAGACGTTGGACTTCTCAAATTTAGTCACATATCCATACAGTTCCTGAAGTTTCAATCAAAGTACTCAGTTCTCCTCCTTTCAATGTGATAGATCAAATGAAAAAGACTAATGTTAATATCTCTATATGGGATTTCATTGCTACTATACCATCAAAAAAGAAGCTACTGTAGCAAGAGCTAGAGAGCATAGAAGTGAGAAATCAGCCATCCAGAGAGGAGAATGTGACAAGCCTAGTGCAACTGGCCAAGAAGGAGAAACAAGTAAGAAAATTACGACTCCTCCTTTCTATATCTCTTTAACCATAGGAGATAAACTAGTCCATAATTATGTGATAGATTTAGGAGCTAGTAGCTCTATAATGCCTAGGTGTGTAGCCAATCTTATGGGTATCAAATATGAACCAATGGTTAGATATGTGCTCCAATTAGATGGCAGCTTTGCAAGACCATAGGAGTCTTAAAAAATGTAGAGATGGCATTGCATGCCTACCCTAGTTGTACTATAACACAAGATATATCAGTAGCTAAGGTCAAAGCACATTTTTCCATCTATCTTTTTAGAGACTTTACTACATAAATAGGTGGCAATATTTCATCTAACTAGTCTTATATGTTGTTTAGAACAAGGTATGGAACAAATGCTTCCATAAGAGTAGAGCCTCTGGCCCTCAACCATATGGAAGCCTACACCCCCAGTTTCATAAACATGAATTGCACTATTTTTGAGGAAGATTATGGAGACATAGCATATGAGCCTACTACTTCTTTGGTAAAAGTGTCTGACTTTGTTTTAGACGAGTGGGCCACTAATTATCAGTTTGATCCAGTACAAGAGGTTCTAGAAATAGGCCTTAACACATATTACATATCAAAAAGGGATGCTCCTATTCCTAGTCTCATAAAGAAGGAAGAGAATATTGATGGCTCAAAGCTAGTGTCATGCTCATTTCCCCTGAATCATAGAAATACTATTTTTCTTATAGGCTCTAATTTAGTTGCACTAGTAATATAGTAGAGTATGAAGCCCTTATCCAGGGTCTTCAACTAGCCCAAAGGAAAGGAATAAAATCCTTGAAAGTATATGTGGATAGTGAGTTGGTCATTCATCAAGTAAGGAGCCATAATATTACCAAGAACAACCTCCTCAAATCATACAAGCATAGAGTTTGGGATTTTCTTGAAGGCTTCTAAGCATTCATCATCCAGAGCATCCCTAGAAGAGAGAATAAACATGTTGATAGACTTGGAGTAGTTGGTGCATCTTATGATGTGCCAAGGAGCCTTGAAGATGAGAAGAACCAGTAGATTAAAGTGGTGGTTAGGCCTACTATTCATGATAATAATGTTAATTAGAAAGTGTTTGAATTTGATGCACAAATTGTGATTTTCTTGTAGAATGAGGCAGATTTTTTAGATAGAAATTAGTCAAGATTACATGACCAGTATGGGCATTAGATTGTTAATCTTAGTTCCAACAAGTTGACTAAGGGTCTAATTATCTTAGAAAGTTCTTTCACTCCTTATGGTCAATCAAGAGATAAAGGCATGAACCTTGCTACAAGTAAGAATGATCATATACTAGTCATGGTTATTGATCGAAGGACCTTAAACATGGGAAAGGTATGTACTAAAGTTGAGAAATAAAATTGTATTCATCTATATCAAGAATTTAGCAATGTGTTTGCATGGACATATGATGACCTAAAAGGTTTTGACCCAAGCCTATTTCAGCATACCATAGACCTAAAGGAAGATGCCAAATTGGTAAGACAAAAGAAAAGACCAATGAATCTTATAACTGAACCATTAATGAGGAAGGAACTATCTAAGTTGATTGAGGCTAATATCATCTTTCCTATCAAGAACTCATCATGGGTAGCAAATCTTGTCCTTTTTAGGAAGAATAGTGGAGAAAACAGATTATGTGTAGACTTTAGGGACCTTAAGAAAGCCTCCCTTAAATATCATCATCCTCTTCATTCCATGGAACAAATCCTATCCAAGGTCAATGGTTTAGAGAGGTTCTCATTCCTAGATTCTTTTTTAGGCTACAATCAAGTGTTGGTCAAAGAAGTTGGTATATATAAAACTACATTTACCACAAAGTGGGGCACCTATGCTTCCAATAAAATGCCATTTGGTCTAAAAAATGCAAGTGCCACATTCCAAAAGGAAATGGAAATGTCCTTTAAGAATATGATAGAAAAGTTTGTATTGGTCTAGCTTGATGGTATCATAGTGTATTCAAAGAATGTAGTGGACCACTTTGGCCACCTCAAGCAAGTTTTCTTAAAGTGTAGAGAGTATGGAGTCTCTTTGAATCCAAGTAAATGTGTCTTTGCCACTAACCAAGAAAGGTTGCTAGGACATATTGTATTAAATGATGGTTTGGCTATTGATCCTAAAAGAACTAAGGCTATTCTTTCATACTCTTCCTAGCCACAAGAAAGGGTTGCAAAGTTTTCTTGGTAGGATAAATTTTTTGAGGAGACTCATTCCTAATTTAGCTACCATGGTGAAATCTCTTACAACTATGCTCAATAAGAACATGGTCTTTGCACGGACCAAGGAAAGTGTTGAGGTTTAAAACTACTGAACAACAAAATGCTCAATACCAAAATGATACCACTCATATAATCTAAAGATTAGCCAATTCTTGTCAAAAATTACATAAGTAAACCATTTGGACCCAACTTAAACAAAACTAAGGATGGTTTCCTACTCTTTAGGCTTTGCAAAACTAAGGTGGGTATACCTAGCTAGGGATGATTATAATGTAAACTATTGTGTGGAGATTATCTTAGTTTCATTTTGATTCTCATCTCTTATCCTTAGACACATGTATAGTTTACCAATTTCTTTAATGCTCTCAAGTTTATATGCATCCCCTATAAGTAAATTTGGTCCTAATTCTCCTAGAGTTTACAAGTGTTTTTGGGAACAATAGCTACCTAAAACTAAAAAACAAAATGCAAATGAGTGGTAACCAGCATTACAACCTTAAACAAAATGGAATGAAAATGACTTTCAATTTATAAATGTTGTGACATGTAGAAGCAGAATTTACTTTCAAACATCTCTAATTTATATGACTAGTACCTTATCCATTGGGAGCAAAGAGTCACTTATTGGCAGGAGATCTTGCTCAATTAACTTGTAATTGAATCTATCAACTATAATCACCTATTTCCATTCTTATGAGATATCATTTTCATAAACTCATGAATTCTACTAATTTATTGAAGCATTTACATAATCCATTGAATTAAAAGCAACAATAGAACCAATATGCACCCCATCTAGAATGCATTTAATCAAATGAACATTATTCAAATGATCTCAAAATTAATAAACTCATGAAATGGAGACAGAAAATGGTGACACAAATTTAGTGTAAACACCCTTTTGTATTATCCTTTTGCTGACTAATACAATAACCAATAGAAATTCAGTAAGGAACCTTGAATTTCATACTGATTCTATCATTTCTATTTTTCATCAAAAAAGTACATGATTGGAAATAAACTCAAAAACAACTACACATGACTAGACTAACTATACTTTCTTGAAAATTAAAAACATACAAAATTTTTGGACCATCACAATGCTTTGAAAACTCATTTATATAACATGAGTTGCAACAATTGAAGGGAAATTGTGATTGACAAGTGTCCTTTTACAACAATGAGTATAACAACCTTTTTCAAAAATATCTGGATACCTTAATTCAAAAAGAAACAATAAAAAGCCATTGTAGATGATAGTTGGAGCATAAAATCTTTAACTTTGTCCTTTTCTCTAACTACTCCTTGTTGGTATGGCTTTTATTTCTGTGATTGCTTCCTAGACAATGACTTCTCTTTTGGTAGGCCATTCACATGTCTTGGTTGTTTCTAACTCACCAACAAATTTTTGCCACCTGGCATCAATGATTACTTTCCCTTCTGTAGTAAACCTATTCATTTAAGTTTCTATCTTGAATAGGGTATCAATTAGTTCATTGAAAACACATTCATCAATATCATCTTGGAAAATAGATGCCACCTATGGCAAGTCTACAATATGGTCAAAAGAACTAGACCATTCATTAAAACCCTTTACTATCAGAATCAAGAATAGGAAGAATTAAAGAATAGAAGCCATTTGTCAATACTTTCATTTTGCTTTGAATTGCTACCAATTTCCCCATGAAAAACTGCAATACGTCTTTCACTTTGTCCATACCCTCCTTTACAGCAATAACTTTATCTAGGAGATTTGGCTTTTTTGCTAACAATGGTATTAATCTGTCAAAGAATTGTATATATGGTCCCCATTGTTGAAAAATTGGATCAAGCCATCCAATTGAATCCTTGCATACCTATTTTGCAGATTGTAGATTGATGAATGCACTATAAGCATCTTGAGATATTCTCTTCAAAGTGCATATTCTATGGCTTAGTACATTCATCATAACACTTTTCTTCATTGCGTTTTCAGATTGAGGCACTTCTATCTCCACATTAACCACAGGCACTAGCACTGTTACCCCTATAGGTATCTCCTCTATTTGGGTCTCTACTTCTATAGTGTGCCTTTCTTCTTCCACCTGCCTAGGTGCATTTTCTACCTCTATTGCAGCCTTGAGTTTCTCTTTGAGGGATGCTATTTTTTCTTCTAAACTTTGGATTTTCCCCTCCAACTCTTCTATTTTCTACTTTTGCACATAGCTCATTTTGAGCTCTTCTTCATACAATTTCCTAATATTAAGAAATTCGTTGTACACAACAGCTAGCCTATCCTCAATTTCATCTACCTTTACCTTATTCATGAGAGCAAAGTGTTTGAATAGGCTAGAAATTTCTTTCCCAGTAGTGTTTTCCAAGGTCCACACAATCATGTTGCCCTATGCAGTTTCCTGTATATCCATCATTCTAGGCTTTTTGCTGTCAGGGGCAACACTCCACACTGCTAGGGTTTTTGTATCTACATTAAATCCTAACCCCCTTTTTAGCCCCTCACTACTACTAGCTTCATAACTGACGGCTTTATCCTATCTTCCCATTTGATCAAGGACAAAAGCTTTCTCAATATCCTAGTTAGGTATCAAAATCATACCACTCCTATGTACTAACTCCCTAGCTTCTGCAGGGGTCACTGTCTCACTTTCTAGGTCATCGGCAAGAAATTTATCAACTAATTCCTTATTTTTCTCAGAATTTTCCCTTGGCATAAGGCTCAATGTGAGATCATTTTGTTTTGCTTCATAAAGAAAACTTTTAAACTCTGATGATTTGATGAAATCATCATCCTCCATAAGTTTTTTAGATTGGATGAGCTTGTCATCCAATCTTGATGCTGTAATTTGAAGATTAGTAGAGGCTTTTCTTCCCTCTATAGCCCTTTGAGTTAAATAATTTTGCCTAATATCAATAAAATACTCATCATTCGCAATCATTACTTGTAAGGCTCTACTTACCACCCTCTCTGGGATGTGCATTATCTTTTTCCTTTTATTGCCCTTTGTCACCCATGTTGAAGTTGGTGGTTGTTATTCCTCCAACTCAACCTCTAACTGTACATTTAGCTTAGGGGATTCTTTGTTTATAGTGGCTTCCTCTCCCTCTAGCTCATGTGGCATCTGTGACATGATATAATAAAAATTGTCTACCATTTTTCTTAGGTTGCTAGGCTAGCGAACCTTTGTACAAAAACCCTAAAAATTAGGGTTTGTCCTTCTCAAGGCCTCCTCTACCTTTCTTATTTCACCATATTTTCTTAGTAGCTCATCAACCTCCCCTGTAGCTACTATGTTAGCAATTAAATCCTCTATAGGGATTGGCTTGCTTGGAAGCATAATGTATCCCCTAATGGCTTTGACCTCATTAGTAATATAATTGTCAGGGTCATACATCCTGTAAGGACCAGTAGCAAATTTGTACTGGCCTAGGTACTCACTCAACTCCTCATATGCATTTTTTCCTATTTCAAAATCTCCCACTTTAAAAGTTCTACAAACAAAATTAGGTTTGTGCAAAGAAGGAGGGATCATTTCTTTGTTCATTAGTAAAAAATTCCAAAAGAATTCAATAATGGCCAATCTAGGAGGTAAATATTTGGGTAAAAGGTGAGTGGGTTGTGGGCATGCATATATTCTCATCAATGTGCACTCCTTGAACAAAAAGATGCTCCCCCATTTATGATCTAATTTGGTTTTTTCATCTAAAAAGAGCATCTAAGAAAGGTTTTTAAAACATTGGGTGCCCTAAAGAAAGTGTGATCCAATTGCCTCATAATAACAAAGCTAAACAAGTTAAAGAATATGAGTGCATTTGAATAATGGAAATTTTTATCCCAAATGCAAGTCCAAAGTTGCATAGGTAACTAAACAAATTCATTTGAGGTCTAATCAATGAAATCCTGGCTGATGTAACCAATGTTTTAATATAGGATAAGGTGCATCAGTAGTGAGTAGTTGTGGAACTTGAAATCTTTCATTTCTCCCTTCTTTATGATGTAGAGCCACACCTTGGAAAACTCAGGAGGAAAAAACTCACTCAACTAAGTTGCTTCAAGGGGGCATCTACAACCTTCAGGATCACACACAATATATTATAACCACCCACTATGATTTGAACCAACTATTCTTATCATTATTATTATTATGAAAACACAACCAGAGATACCTTAGACTCAACTCATAAGACTCCTATAACCATCCTCTAGATTCAAAACTTTGAAAATAAATCCCCCCAAAAATTTCTTCTTGCTGCCTCTGGATAGACCTGCACTCATACATGAATAACTTTCGAACGAAACAATATTTACTCAATCCAACTGTTGCGATTTGGCATAACTAGGTTTCAAACAACATATAATTTTTTTAGAGAAATCCAATGGTTCAAACTTGAGATATTGACCCTGCATCAGAGTACATTTTTCTGCAAAACATTGCTTCTTGTTGTCTCTAGATAGGCCTGCACTCGGACATGAATAACTCTTGAACCAGATCAAAACTCTTCAATCGCTCTGGTGAAGATGGGCATAATTAAGCCTATAATAACATATCCAACACTCATGAAAATCCAACAGTGCATTTGGGAGATATTACCCATGCACTGAGACTAATTTTCTGCAAACATACCAAATTCGACCCAAAACTAAAACTTTTTAATCTTCTGCAAACTATCAACTTGTTTCCAGTGAGAAGATAAGAAAAATCCGTTCAAAACTCAAACCATCGAAAACTTGCACAAAGACAAAATGAAAAAAACATTCCATATCTCTCCAAATTCGATTTTTCTTACATAGCCAACTGGCTCCCCTTAAAACTGACTTTCTTTTTCCTATTAAAGGATGTGAAACGTTTTCTTCTTATTTTAGAAAAGAAGAACGTCTTCTATCCAAAAAAAGGATAAGAATCTGAAACGTTTTTTCTACCAATATTAGACAGTCATTTTCTAAGTCAGGAATATTCCAAAAACTGCCTACTACCTATTATTGGATTCTAAAAATCATTAAACACTCCACCTACGAACTAAAAAAAACTATTCTAATTTAAGATCCACACACCTGGTCCTAGGTGGCTATATCTGGAGAGCTTATTGAACTGCTACTCTAGGTATGCCACCACATGTAGGGCATTATTACAAACTTCAAAAACTAAAAGCATTTAAAACATAACATTAAATTTCCTATTACATTTTCAGCAATGTTGCCTCCTATAGCGTTTCTCTTCTCTGCCACTGCAACACTTTACACTGACAAGCTAATTGTGCATGTTGTCCATGATAAAAGCCACATAGTCATACTCTTTATGGTGGAAGGGGTCTTGTATATCACAAGCCATCAGGAACAAGGAACTATAGACACAATCCTCTGCACCATCACTTCCCAACACTTTGTGTAGCCCATATACTATATTTTTGAAATAATTCTTGAATCTACTCAAGGGAAAAAATTCCACCTCCTTCTTTGGAATCAGCCCTTCATTTTTTACATTATAGGGAATGTGGGGCAGCATGACATTGTTCACAAAATAAGTCTTATTTCTCCCAAATTTACCTTGTAAATGTTCAAGATCAATAGGTACATCCATTTGCCCTTCCAATCCAAAAGCCTCTATGAAAGAAGTTCTACCCAATGTGCACAAAAAGCTCCCATTATGCCTTTGAAATGTCCTGGTAACTAGATTGTAGGAATTTATTAGTGCTTTTAGTAGGTCCACATCAACAAAAACTTCTAGAAATATCAATTTTTCCATATTCCTATTCCATGGGTTACAGACTGGAACATTTTTTATTTTGTTTTGGTGGAAATATAGAAATAGATTGAAGCCATCAATTCTAGGGCATTGTACATCCCTAACCATGAAATAAGGGTCTTTGAAGATGTGGTCATTTTCTGAAATAGCATTTGATGACCTTGGAAATTTTTTTAGTGAATTCTCTACATGCTTATTTGGTTTTCTAACCCTTGAATATTTTTCTCAGTTTTGGCAGCACCCTTCTTGCTTTTGGCTTCAGATGTGACTTCTACGACATCATCACCTTCATCTTCGACCTCTACCTCTTTTGCAAACACCTCCTCAACCTCCTTGTCAGCCATCTTATCTGCAATTATATTTTAAATTCTTGCACAACAACATAGAAATCATGAGGCTATGGATACTTGTAAAAAATTTCAGAGCAAGAACACAAATTTTCAGAATGACAATATTATAGATGTTTAATCAAATATTTATGTTTTAATCATTCAGTCCACCAGCTTTTTACTTAATTCTACATATGCAGACATTTAATACCACACTCTTAGGATGACAGCAAGGAATATCAACCATAAAATTCAATCCTGATGTCCTTTTCAATGTTTTATTGTACTTGGCCATGGTGAATTTGTCCTTTTTCTAAACTGGCATGACACTTCAGCAGCTTTCTTTTCAAATTTTGGTCTTCTGCTCTTATGCTGAGTCAAGATATTTCAATCTTTGTAACCTTAGAAACACCCTTGGCAAGCCTTTACATTCTCCTAGTGAAGCTTTAGGATACCCCAAGCGTAGAAGCATTAGGGTTTCTTTAGCATTGTATTGAAGTCTCCTTTACACTCTTACCTGATCCCTTACACCATAGAATCTCAAGTCTTCTTAATTGATATCTTCTTTCTTACGCTTTAAGCCTTCCTTGTATAAGCATAAAGCCTTTGCTGCAACTTTATCTTTATCCTTTATGCTCACACGCACACGTATCATTGAAAGCCTCAAAAAATTTCTTTACGATGCTACACTTACTTCATTACCAGGACATCGTAACTCTTTACCTATCCATCCTTCGGTCATACGCTGAAGGCTTTACCCGTGGCATCATAATGCCTCTTATCTTTTCTTTATTCCTCCTTTATGCTAGCATGAGTTACCTTAACCTTGTAACATCGAAAATCTTTTATAGATGGCATCTCGCTCTTTCATTTCTCCTTTCTTGTAGAAGCGTAAAGCTTTGTCTTCATTCCCTCATCTATCCCTTTATGCTTATACACTCAAGCTTAACTTCTAACCATGGAGAAAGGGATGAAATAGATATTCGTTGACACACTTAGCTTGCAAGTGTAAAGGTGTAATGATAAAATTTCACTTTTCACTTATCAACAACCCAAATTTAATCTTAGAAAAATGGGAAAGAACACCACCATTGATTTTGAGCACATGAAAAATTAAGAACTTAAGTTATCTACCATGCAAGCTAGGCCCATTTGATATGTATGACATGTCACCACTTGATTCGCTCACATCAGGGCCCATTTGACAACTCAACAGGTCCCACTCAACACAATCACTACTATAACATGGCTTTATGGTTGTCTACAAGCTCAACGAGTGTATGCATGTAAACATGACTAAACCTTACTTTTTCTCTTATGAATTCCTTTTACATGTATAACTATAAAACATTTTATGCACTCTTACAAACTATCATTTACACCATGCTAGGGTATTATGATCTTGTGCCATTCATTAGAATGTAGGTGCGTAGATCAAAACTCAACACCCTTCCACCCCTTCGCTCAACTATTTAATTGTAACCTCATAAAGAAATCTAACATATCTCCTTTAAAACCTTTTACGATCACATCCTTAACATTTTAATGTATGACCAGGAATACCTCTTCAAGCTTCTTTTTCTCACCTGCTCACTTGTTCACCATAAAGCTATAAAACCACTTTCAAATTATAAAAAGCCTTTACACTTCTTCGCCCAAAGACCAAATGTATGATTGGGGAGCCTCAAAATGAACTCTTCTACTATTATGAAAGGCAATAGCATATCCATGTAAAACATGAAGTCATTTATGTCTTTACACTGCATGATAATTTGCGACCATGGAAACATGAGGAAGAAGGTATTTTGTTCTTACATGAAACCCTAAACCATAAGTCTATAAATGGAAAAACTTAAGCACTTTACAAACCCTTATAAAATTTTGAAAAGAAACCTAGGGTTTTATAATACTAAGGGTAATTTAATGGTTGTGTTGAGAGATAAACCTTGAGAATTTAATAGAATTCAACAACACATGAATTAGCGCATGACTAGGGTAACCTAAAAATTTGAAAAATATGATTGAATGAAACCCTAATCTACAAAATACAATGACTTAAATGATTTTTCACCAAAATTTTAGACTTTCTCTATACTATAAAAAATCAGACCAACAGAAGGCAAATAAAATTTTGATGAGTTCAAAGTAACCATAGCCTCAGTCTCTACTCTCATCAATCCAAATTTTGAGAGGGATTTCATTCTTTACACTTTAGGAGGTGGGTCAAGTATTTCTTCTATTTTGACTCAATTGAATAATAAGAATGAAGAAAAGCCCATTGCCTAAAATTTAGTGAAGGGATTAAAGGGTATGAGGATAACTATAGTTATGTGGAGAAATAGGCCCTTGTAGTCATAAGATCTTTGAAGAAATTTAGACATCTTCTATCCCAAAATAAGATCCATTTGCTAGTGCCCCATTCAAGTATCAAGGATTTCCTTTTGAGCAAAGATATAAATGAAAAAAGAGCAAGTTAGATTACTAAAGTGATGGAATATGATGTGGGCATCCAAGTCACTAAATTGGTAAGAGAGAAAGGACTGTGCAAGTAGATGATCTCATCTCAAGAATTAGACAATGAAGTTACCTTGGTATTGACAGATCAACAAGAAGTAAGAGATAACAATCCAAGGAGTTAGATAGATGACATGATGACCTTCTGATCAAGAAATGGATATCATCAAGGATTGGATAGAGCTAAAAGAAGATAGTTCAGATTGCAGTCAATCCCTTATTTCATAGTTAGTTCAGATTGTAGTCAATATCTTATGTCATAGTTAATAGTATACTTTTTAGGAGGGACTTCAATGGATCTTTACTGACATGTATTGATGTAGATCAAGTTGATACAATGATTAAGGAGCTTAATGATGGTCCTAATGGTGGCCACTTTTCAACAAGAACCATTGCCATGAAGATAATGAGAGCATGTTATTATTGGCCAACCTTATTCCATGATTTCCATAGGTATGTGAGAAAGTGTGAAAAATGTGCCTTCTTTTCAAGTAAGCAAAGACTTGTGGCCCTTCCACTATATCCTATTCAAGTGGATTAGCGTTTTTCTTAATGGGCATTATATTTCATAGGACCTATTAACCCTCTTTCTGTCTTTTGTTATAAATGGGTTCTAGTTGCTACAGATTATTTTACCAGGTGGATAGAGACAATTGCATTAAATGATGTTATTGAGGATTCAGTTGTGGAGTTCTTAGATGGAATCATCACACGATTAGGTACTCCTACCACCATTATTTCAAATAATGAAAAATCATTTGTAGGAGCTCAGATATGTGCATGGGTAGTAAATCATAACATTTATTTGAGTAAATCTTCCAATTATTATCCTCAAGGTAATGAATTAGCTAAATCATCTAATAAGAATTTGATTAGAATAATGAAAAGGACCATAAAGGATAATCAGAGGTGTTGGCATCAGAAGTTGAAAATAGCTCTATGGGCTGATAGGATAACACCTAAGAGAGCCATTGGAAAATCCCTATTCATGCTAGCATATGGAAGGGAAGGAAGGCTTCCTATTTCACTTGAGTTTCTATCTCTTGAATTGGGTCATTAGTTAGAGTCAGCTGAAGATGATGTTGTGATAATGAGAATAGCAAAATTGATGGAGTTGGAAAAGAAGAGAAACCAAGCAATATAGACCTCGAAAACACATCAACAACAAATAAAAAAATCCTTTGACAAGAAAGCTAAGGCTAGAATTTTCAAAAAAGGATACCTTGTCCTCAAGTGGGATGTTGATAGAGCCAAACTAGGGAGACATTCAAAATTTGATGCAATATGGAGTGGTCCCTATGTGATAGTCAATTGTAAACAGTCAAATGCTTTCCAGTTGAGTAGGCCCAATGGTGGAACCTTGCCTATTCCACTCAATGTAATATATCTTAAACCCTTCTTTTGATGAAATGTGTTGTTCATGTACATAGTTAGAGTAGTTGTTTTTAGTTTTTTTGTTCCAAGAAGTTCTTAGCATAGGTTGTTTCTCTAGAGATAGTAGTTTTAAAGTTTTTGCAGTTACAGAGAGGTCAGAGGTAGAGCCATGGTTTTGTTATGCATAAAATCTCAATTTTCTTTACAACTCCATAGCCCAAAATATGCCTAAGGTCATTGGTCATATACATAGTGGGCTAGTATCCCCTCTGATTCACCAAAATTTTTAGCCATATTTATCCTCTTGCCAAAAGTTTGAGTTTTTCCCATCAAGTATGGCCAAGGTCATGTCTATTTGACTATTCACATCATCAAAGGTTATAAATGATACATTGAAAACTTTGTCTTATCCTTTATTTTCCTAATTTCAAGCCTTTTTATGCTTTATCCCCTTAGAGATTTGAGTCGTGATCATGTGAGTACCCTTCATCGCCTAGTCGCTATAGTGTATGGCTTAACCATCAAGAGAGGTTTGAATGTGCGATGCAGTCTTTGCAATTGTCAGTGCAACTTCATGGTTAGCATCTAGTTGTGAGTGGTGATGTAGCGATCTCTCTTTAACACTTGGTCATAGGGTTATGATCTTGACCCAAGGTTTGAGTTGCAATGTTGCCACTGAAGGATTTGAGCAAATATACAAATCAAATCCATGAAATCCTCGAATATCTACATGTAGAAAACCTATCACAAAGAAGAAAAAGACAATAGTATGCAAATTGTATTCTCAGATAAAGAAAAGATGTAGATTATTACAAAAGATTAATCTTTATAAGAGGAGATCAAAACTCGAAAGGGTAACCTAAAAAGTTACAAAGAGTAACCTAAAATGTAAAAGCTATTTAGTAATTACTAATTAATTATTAAATAGAGAATGCAAAAAGAACATAAAGTGAAATCTTAAGAAGGGAGAAAAAGTAATTCAATTAATTAAATTAAATTAACCTTTTTCTCTAACACCCCCCTTAAGATGAGAAATAATGTAGTTACAAATAATGCAGAAAGAGAAAAAAAACTACAATGCAATGTTGAAAGAAAACTTGGATCCTAGCAACAAGGCTTGATAAGGTACCAAATCAAAACCAAATATCTATGAAATGGAGAAATAGAGAAACCCAATGGGAAAAACTCTATTCCAAAAAGAGATAGTTGAAAACCTAGTGAAGGACTACAGAAGCCTCCAACTAGAGGAATGTTCTAAAAAATAGGAACAAAAAGTGATCATGAAGAAACATTAGTGAAGCATAAAGAAGTCACAAATTTTGTCAAAAAGAAATTGTTGATCTGTAGAACTTCCTTTGAAATAGAACTGACTAGGTAGAGAAGAATATAATTTGCATTGAATCAGGAGGCAAACAAAGGAAAATAACTAAACTTGAAAATATAGATGGCATTTAACACAAAAGCCTGAAGAGCTAATCAATCAAACTAAGGAAGCATGAGAAACAACATAAGAACCCCCCCTAATGAAGATAAGGGTGAGGTGATAGGAAACTGGGAAAGTGGGCCAATAACTCCTACAAAAAGAAAGAACCAATAACATCAAGAGTGAGGAAGAGGTACAAACACCTATAAAGGCACATGTCATCAACACATTATGGGGATAATGTCATGGAAGGGACACTCACTTGAAAAAGGAAGAGGGAACTAAAAGAAAAATAACTATCCCCCCATGGCACTTCATAATGTAGTGTGAGTACAATAAGTCACAATGATGAGAAATATCCTAAAAATGCAAGGAGTGACACTTTATCTTAATGTGTTTGCATAAACATGCTTACAAATAATATCAACAATGATCAAAAAGAGAAAAGAGCTATTACAATAGATAGTACAACCCAAAAAAAGAAATCCCATGCCATCAAATGATCCCCAGACTTGAAATACCCAAGATATCCACCATAGTGCAATAAAGAAAAAAATATAATAGAAAAAGCTTGGAGCATAATCTAGAAGACGAACATTTTTTGAAAGAGAACTGAACCAACTTTTCAAAAATATAATGTTTTCAAAAAATGGAGTTGGGATGCTCAAGATATGCCCTTTGAGAGACATATTTTGAGACATTCTATTTTCTAGATTTTGCTCCAGCCATATCCCATTCAATGGCCTCCAAAAATAGGAATGAAAGAATGTCTATATGGTAAATGATCCATCTCACCAAAATGCATAGGTATCTAGCCACTGCAATTTCCTAGTATATAGGATCAACTACTGAATACATAGCTCACTCCATTGAACCAAGAAAGTAATAGAACCAACATAAACCCACCCTCTAATGATGAGAGGTAAGCCATGATCATCTTTTGTTCCTATCTTTTGGGACATTCCCTAGTTTGGAGGCTTCTTCAGTCCTTCACTAGTTTCTTTTAGCATGTTTTCCATCTCTTTTTGGAGTAGGATTTTTTCCATGTGGTTTTCTCTATTTTTCCTCTTTATAGAGATTTTGTTGTGCTCTAATACCATGAAGTATTTGAGCAAATATGTAAATCAAATCCATAAAGGCCTTGAATACCTGCATGTAGAAAACCTATCACAGAGAAGAAAATGATAAGAGAAGGCAAGGGTTTGCTTTGAAAATATGCAAATTGTATTCTTAGATAAAGAAAACATGTAGATTATTACAAAATATTAGTCCTTATAAAAGGAGATCGAAACCAAAAAGGGTAACCTAAAAAGTTACAAAGGGTGACCTAAAAGGTAAAAGCTATTTAATAATTACTAATTAATTATTAAATAGAGAATGCAAAAAGTGCATAAAGTGAAATCTTAAGATGGGAGAAAAGTTAATTTAATTAATGAAATTATATTAACCTTTTTCTCTAACAACGATCCTTCTTCAATCGTATGATCACAAAGAGTTTATTGTAAACCATGGTCAAGATGGCAAGGTTGCAAATCACCTTGTGCGCATGGTCATTGGGGTTAGTAATGAGTAAAAGAGTTATGTTAGGAAGCAATGGTAACATGAAGTGCAGATGACTTAGGTGATGTGGCAGTTTCTAATTGGTCAAGGAGAAAACTATGCAGGAGGGGTCCCAACTATATTTTTTATCATTGGATATAAAGAAATCAATGCATATTGCTATCTCATTATGGAAAATTGTACGCTAAATTTATATAGTGAGATGATGACAATACAACACGTGTCTCACCAGGTCTAGGTGGAGAGCAAGCAATGGTAGTTAAGTCCATTTCTGTGCGATCATAAGCATCTAGTGTTAAGTTGGATATCAAGTGGTGACATTGTGAGATGCCAATTTTATGTTATTGTCTTCTCACAATAGTTAGTGGATAATATTGAAGACAAGTTGTGAAGTAGCGATAGATAGTTGGTCACAGTTTCACAAATAATAACTGCTAATGAAGAAAGGTGGTGGTAAAGTTGTGATCATGAGCGGTCAAACATAAAACATAAGTTGACTATGGGTAGGATGGTGGAATGATAAAGGATGATTTGTCCACATGGCAAGGCCTGAAGGTTGACTTTAGTTGACTAATGACATAACTAATTTGGTGGACTGATAACAAAGGAAGTAGCTCTTTGATGGTAGATTAGATCTTTTTGATCTCCTTCAACCACTTACATCATTCCCCATGCCCGATAAATATAAAGGAACACTCCATCACCACTTGATGGTCCATCTAATCAATAAAAACATCCATGACCACCATTTCTATCTTCTCAAGGCTTTGTTTGGTGAAGAAGTGATTTTTCTTGCATATGGATGTGTGCCATGGTTATATATTTTCTATATTTTTAGTGACTATTTTCTATAATCTTGAATGCAATTATTGAGTTTTTTCTTAGGGTGGAAGCTATCTAAGTTATTCTTACACTATAAAAGCATATTTTGTAACCCTTCTTAGGGTCAATCTTTTCTCTGATTTTGTAGTATTGTATGTGTATGCTCTACTACTATAATTTCCCACACCTCTAAGTTAATATATTCTTCTTTTGTATCTTTATAGTGCAATACCTTCTTTCCCATGTGTTAATGTATTGTCTTCTTTTCTCGACTATATGATTGCATCTATTTGGCTTTGAATGATATAAAGTGAAGTCTCTTCCTTATAACATTCTTTTGGTTTTGATCTACATATATTTTCTAAATTAAGAAAGGATTGAATTTGTATACTATTTAGTGTTTCGCCTCCTTATAGATTAGATTAGGTAGTTTTCTTTCATGCATTCCTTCTCCATTTTCCTCTCAAGAAAAAATTAGGTTCATCCTAATAGTAAGGAAACTGGCCTTCTCCAGAGATTCAATCTCAAGTTGCAAAGTCACATACTTTTGAAATTTTTTCCATGTTACATGAGGCTACCTTTAGGTAAGACTTTAGGCAAGGGTGAAAGCTTTTGTGTCAAGAGTAGTGTAGGTAGATGTTTCCCACTCCTTGAAAAATTGTACTTCCACAAAAGTTAATTGTAATCACTTAGAAACAACTTGTCATAGACCAACCTACCCATTTAAGGCTTGCATACTAGTTTGTAGCTTCTTTCTTGGCCTCCCTAATGACTCAACTTATCTTGCAAGGGTTGGAGGCCCTTCCTAGGATGTCTTGGATTTCTTTTCATAAATCTTTCACATTACATTCAGTAGCTTCCTAAAAGATCTCTTCAAACTAGAGCAATGGAATTATAATAGATTTGTGCAAATCTATCTTAAACAAGGTCCCAAACTAACTCCAGTTTAGGATACCCTTTTCAGAGTTCTTCAACAATCCTAAGGTCTTAGGTGTTGGATACAATTGATTAATTATGTATTGTCTTTGATGTTACACAAATTTCATATCATTATCAATTAGTGTATGTCGAGCTCACTCAAGAAATGAAGATAGTTTTCTATGTCTACCAAGCATTCTTGTGTTTGCCTAGTTCAAAAGGTAGTGTCTACTGAGTTCACTCGGGTGACAAAGGAAATTCTACAAGAGATCAGTGTTAACCAAGCTTACTTGGTTACCAAATAATCTTTGTGAGTTTGTAGTGTTAGCCAAGCTCTTTTTGGTTAACATAGGAAATTATTTCTAAGTTAGTGTCTACTGAGTTGGGTTAGCTAACAAAGGATTTTCTTGTTTTGGCATATTATGCTTAATTGATTCATCTATTGTTCTAATTGACTAAGGTGATGAATATTAGTTATTCTAAGTTGTATATGAGGCAACTTGACAATATGAATGATATAAGTATAAGGTCAAGTTTAGAATTTGAAAGAGTGCAAGAATGTAAATATATGGATGATTTTGAAGATCTAATGATGCAGGAAGGTAGAAAATAAGAAGGATAAACAAAATATCATTATGGAGTAGAAAAGACATTTTTGATCAAGAAAGATCAAGTAAAGCTAGAATCAAGATCTATAATTAGAAATTCAATTACATTCAAATCAAGTCATCTCATTGTTACTCTCTAACCATTGTAGTAGTGATCTAAATCTCTTAACATAGTTGGCTTAAACCTATTTGAAAAACCTCTAACAAGGTGGCAGTTCTGTTGAATTGTCTAAAGACCTCTAACAAGGCCACTCCTAATAGGGTGATTAAATCATCTAATAGAGTCATGCCTAACAGTGTATTTTTTAACCTTTAATAGGGTTGGCTCCTAACATGAATCACTTCATAAGAGTGAAAAATTTAATTAGTTACAATTGGTGATTTTTCCAAATTGGATTTCCATGTTAAATCTTGGTGTCAAATGTGTTCATGTTATTTTATTTTATGTGTTTTCAACTAAGTTAAAGTAATGGTAATTATAGATAACATTTCAAGATTTTCATAATTAGTATTTATTGAGTTACAACATTTTATGTGTGTTTGTCAAGAATCAACAATATTAAGTTTTCAGAGTTTATTTAGTACTAAAATCAAAAGGGATCTAGAAAATATTTTAGTGGTAACTAATTCACCCGTCCACTCTCAGTTACTCCTCTTATATTTCCAACAATTTTTATTAGAGCTTTTGGTGCTTGCAGAGAAGGTTTCAAGGACCTAAGCTAAAGATCAGGATGTCTTATAGAAGAGAGATTTCCAAGCTGAATAAAGACAATTTACAACATGAAAAGGACTTATGAGGTTACATTTGGCCACTATCAATGATTCAGGGTGAAAATATCTTGATTCTAAATACAAGGCTCTCACTGGAACATTATCAGTTGAAGATATTTCTAAAAAGAAGAATCATAACATCATGATGATTGATATTGCATCTGCTCTTAGTTATGTTGAATTTGATAAAATTAAAGACTACAAAATAGCTCACGAGATATGGACCAAACTAAAAGACATTTATGGAGGAGATGAAAATATAAGAAGAGCTAAGGCTTAAAGTCTTAGAGGTCATTTTGATTAGATGAAGATTAGATAAGATGAGAACATTGAAAAATATGTGAAAAGAATCAAAGCAAGTGTAAGTGCAATCAAAGCATTTGGAGGAGACATTGAAGAGAAAATAGTTGTAAGAAAGGTACTTAGAACTCTTCTTCCTATTTATAAAATTAGAGTGTATTCTATTCAAGTAATGAGATGTGATCCAAATAATAAAATATCTGTGGATGCTCTAGTTGGAACATTGACAAATTTTGAGTTAGATAACTTTGATAACTATGTTCCTAGCTCAAAAGGTATTGAGTCTACATTTGTAGCTAAACTCCCACTCAAGAAGAAGAATAAGAAATCAAAATCTAGTCAATTAGGAAATGAAGAAGGAGAAATAGAAGAAAGCTCAGATAGTAATCTTGAAGTTATTGAAGCCCTACTTGCAAGAAAGTATTCCAAAGGTAGAGAAAAGTACAAAGGTAGAGTTCCTCTGATCTACTTTTCCTATGAAGAAGTTGGTCACATTGTTGTAAGGTGTCCAAACAGATAAGACAAAGATGAAAAGAAAAGCAATAAGCATAAAGGAAAGAAGGATTCCAAGCACTACAAGAACTACAAGGAGAAAGGTAAGAAATCTTGTTTTATAGCTAAAGATACTGATAACAATGGAGATTAAATGGTATATATTGTTGTGACGGATGAATCTAATGATGAAGGAGATAAGATGGCACTTATCTCTCATGTTACCCAAAATGATACATGCATTATTGATAGTGGTTGTTCACATAATATGACTAGAGATGAAACAAAATTTGAGCACATGGAATATTATGATGGAGGTAGTATGAGATTTGGAAACAATGAACCTTGTAATATAAAAGGAAAATGATGTATTTCATTGACTAAAGAACTTGTATGTGACAATGCTTATTGGGTTGAAGGACTAATGCATAATCTACTGAGTGTGGCAAAGTTGAATAACATTGGATTCAAGGTAGAATTCTTGAATGGAAAGGCCAAACTACTAGATGGAAAAGAAAATCTGGTTGGATTTGGCAAGAAAACAAATGGAAATCTATTTTATCTTGATCTTAGTAAAAGTTCATGTTTTCTTGCTCAAGTAGAAGAAAGTTGGTTATGACACAAAAGATTATTTCATGTAAATGTTGATAATCTAGTTAAGATAAGAAAACATGGAAGAGTAAGAGGTATTCCTAGTTTGAAAAAACCTGATATGGGTTTATCCAAGAATTGCCAAATTGGTAAGATAGAAAAAACTAGTTTCAAAAGCAAAAACTATCAGTCAAAAGAAGTCTTAGAAATTGTGAATATAGACTTATGTGGATCTATTGGAATAGAGAGTTATATTAGAGGAAAAAAATCGTTCTTTTTTTTTTTAATGATTATTTTAGAATAATGACTATAATGTATCTAAAGAAAAATTAGAAGCTTTTCAAAGATTCAAATGGTATCTGGCAAGAGTAGAAAAATAATCTAGAAAGAGATTGAAATGTTTAAGATTGGATAGAGGTGGTGAATTCATCTTCAATGAATTCAATAATTTTTGCATTGAAAGATGGATAAAAAAAATAAGTCTCAGCGGGTTTATCCAAGAATTGCCAAATTGGTAAGATAGGAAAAACTAGTTTCAAAAGCAAAAACTATCAGTCAGAAGAAGTCTTAGAAATTGTGCATATAGACTTATGTGGATCTATTGGAATAGAGAGTTATATTAAAGGAAAAAAATCGTTCTTTTTTTTTTTAATGATTATTTTAGAATAATGACTATAATGTATCTAAAGAAAAATTAGAAGCTTTTCAAAGATTCAAATGGTATCTGGCAAGAGTAGAAAAAGAATCTAGAAAGAGATTGAAATGTTTAAGATTGGATAGAGGTGGTGAATTCATCTTCAATGAATTCAATAATTTTTGCATTGAAAGATGGATAAAAAAAACAAGTATCAGCCCCTGGTACTCTACAACAAAATGGTATAGATGAAAGAAGAAAAAAATCCATCATGGATTGTGCAAGAAGATTGATGATAGAAAAGAATATTACAATCAAATATTGGAAGGAAGCTATCAACATTGCAGTTCACACTTTGAACATAGTTCAATTGAGGAAAGACTCAAATCAAACTCCTTATGAACTATGGTATGGCTACAAACCTAATGTAAGTTACTTGAAAGTATTTGGTAGCAAATGTTATAATTTGGAAAGAATTTAGAAAAAGAAAATTTGATATAAAAAAGTAATGAAGGCATATTTCTAGGATACTCCTATAGTAGTGAAGCATACAAATGTTTGAATTTGTCTATTTATAAAATCATAGAAAGTGCACATGTTAGAAATTATGAGTTTTTCGAAAAAAGTGAAGAAGAAAGAAACAAAGAGCCAAAAGATCAAAAAAGATTTGTTTATGATGAACCTGATACCCTACCAAACCTATCTAAAAGAAAGGAGACTTCATCTCTTGAGTCCCCAAAATCTCCAACAATTACTGAGTTGCAGACAATGCAACCCAAGTCATAGTCTAAAGGACCCAAGTCATAGTCAAAAGCTACTGAGCTAGTTCAAACTGAGTCTGATGGACCCAAGTCATAGTCAAAAGCTACTAAGCTAGTTCAAACTGAGTCTGATGGACCCAAGTCACAGAAAGTGGGACCCAAGCTTGATATTAAAGTTCATGATGAAATCAGTGAAACTCATTCCAAAACCAAAGAATCTACGTTAGCAAGATATGTAAGAAGGCATCATGCACAAGACCAGATCATTGAAGACAAATTTGATGGAATAATGACAAGGATAAAATTAAAAGGTACATGTTTACTTGTTGAATTTGAACCAAGAAATATTTAAAAAGTATTAGATAATGAAGGTTGGGTTGAAGCAATGAATGAAGAGATAGAATATATAGAAAAGAATAAAACTTGAACTCTTGTTCCTAGATCGAAGAATAAAAATGTAATTGGCACAAAGTGGGTGTTCAGAAATAAGCTGAATGAAGATGGAAAAGCTTCCAAAAATAAGGCAAGACTAGTATTTAAAGGCTATTCTTAAGAATAAGGTATTGATTATGGAGAAACTTTTGCTCTTGTTACAAGATTAGAAGTTGTTAGAGCTTTACTACAATATGCAACACACAAAGGATTTAATGTGTATCAAATGAATGTTAAATCTACATTCTTGAATGGAATTCTTGATGAGAAAGTCTACATTGAACAACTAGAAGGTTTTGTAGATCTTAGCAAAAGAGACATGGTTTGAAAATTACACAAAGTATTATATGGTCTCAAGCAAGCTCCCAGAGTTTGGTATGAAAGACTTCATAATTAATTGATACAGATTGGCTTTCAAAGAACAAATGATAATGGTAGTCTATATATCAAAAGAGTAGACAAAAAGATTGTGTTGACAAAAATATTTGTTGATGATACTTTATTCATAAGACGTGTGCAAAGCATTTTCAAAAGAAATGAGTAAAGAATTTGAAATGTCCATGTTTGGTGAGATAAAATTCTTTGATGGGTTGCAGATACAATAGAACAAAAATGGTATCTACATCACTTAATCCAAGTACATCAAGGAGATACTAAAAAAGTTTGGAATGAAAGATTCAAGACCAGTTGGAACCCCTATGTCTACTAGACATAAGCTTTCCAACAATGAGGATTCCAAGGAAGTAGATCTAACCACATATAGATCAATGATTGAAAAATTATAGTATGTAGTGCATACAAGGCCTAATATTGTATTGGCAGTTGGTATGGTGGCAATATTCTTAGCAAATCCCAGAGAAATTCACATAATCAAAATTAAGAGAATCATTAGATATCTATTAGGTACTGAAGACTATGGCTTATGGTACAAAATTTGAGGCAATTTGGACTTGAAGGTGTTTACTCATCCTAAATGGGTAGGAAGTCTTGATAATAGAAAAAACACTAGTGGTGGAGCATTCTTTCTTGGTAAAAGGCTAGTGTCTTGGACAAACAAGAAAAAAAATTGTACATTTCAATCCACAGTAGAGGCAAAATATATGGCAGTAGTAGTTAATTGTTTTTAAATTGTTTGGTTCAAACAACCATTGGAAGGAATGAAGATAGAGATCAAAGATCCAGTAGTCATATATTGTGATAACACTAGTGCAATCAATATATCAAAGAATCCAGTGATGCATACCAAAAAAAAGCACATTTCTATAAAATATCACTTCTTAAGAGAATTAGTGTAGGGTAAAGAAGTCAAATTGTAATATGGGTATGTGCAGGATCATGGTGCACCAAACTATGGCCTTAAGTGGTAGTGAAAAATTAGCAAATCAGATTTATGTCAACTTGACACATAATTTTGAAGTGGTTATGGACTTTATATCAAAAAGTTGTAACAAAGTAATCTATAGAAAATTGAATGTAGTTTCTAAACTACTAGGCCTTATCAGGAGAAAAAAATAATTAATTGGTCAAAAGTTTGAATTTTAATGCAGTACTAAGAAAATTTCAGGGTGAAAATAAAAAGTAAGTGAATGTCTGACCACCTTAATCAAAATCAAATCATAATTTTTTTTTAATATAATTATAGATATGAAAAGTAGACTCATGCCCAGATGTGACACATATTTTTTGATATTTTTATTGCAAATAAATAATTAAATATGAATTTTCTACCAAAACTTTTTCAGAAAAAAAAGTCCTGTGTCTGACGACCCTAACTAATAGAAAATTTTACCAATTTTTTTTTTTTTTCTTATACTAGGTGAAGTATAGAATGTGACACAACTTTTAGATTTAAAAAATGTTATACCGTTTGAAAGTTATAGCTATTTTTCAATCAGTATGTCAATTAGCACTTTACAATAATCTTCATTGATAATTAACTAATAAATACTTATCGAACTCAGAATTTGACAAAAATTATATTGATGGAATCTAGAGAACGATATTAAAAAACTCCTTTTGTTTCATTCAATTTTGATCAAAATAAAATTGTCAGACGGCTACCCGAAGTCTGAGTATCACTAAAACTCTCTTCAAACATGTCTTTTGGGTTGACCGGGTAGGCTTGGTAAATACCAAGCCTAATTGGATATCCGATTATGCTCCGGGTGGAAAATTTCAAATCCCAATCCATTTTGGAGGAAAAATTGGATTTAAACATTATAACTTATGATTTATAAATTATTTCACTTATATTACTATATAAAGACATATTTTAATATATATTATATATAATAACGTAATGTAAAGATATAAGATATAATCTAGTAATATATAATAATATATTATGTTAATCTTATTACAATCTATAAATATAATTTATATTATTATTATTTTTACTAAATATAATAACGTAATTTATATATATATAATACTTATTATATATTATTATATTAATATGTATGTTATTAATATATATAATAACGTAATATTTTAATTAAATATAATATGTATTATATATTATTACAATAATATGTATTATATATTATTACAATAATATGTATAATAATATAATATATATATAATAACATAATATATTAAATATAAATATATAATATGTATTATACATATTATTATATTAATATGTATGTTATTAATATATATATATAATAACGTAATACATACATATATACATATATATATGTTATTAATATATATAATAACGTAATATTTTTATTAAATATAATAATGTAATATATATATATATATATATATATATATATATATGTATGTATGTATGTATGTATGTATGTATGTATGTATGTATGTATGTAATTAATATATATATATATTATTAATATATATGAGTCAAAGGGGGTCATAGGTCAACCATTGACCCCCTTCGATGCATTAAAAGACGACATATGTCCTTAGGGGTCCTAAGACCCTTAGGGACATATTACAATGGTTAATATGGGTCAAAGGGGGTCATAGGGTGACCTATGACCCATTTTGACCCATTAAATGAGAACATATGTCCTTACAGGTCCTAGGACCCCAAAGGACATATTTGAATCGTTCATATGGGCCAAAGGGGGTCATAGGTCCCTTTGACTCATTAAATGATGACATATGTTCCAAGGGTTCCTAGGACCCCTAGGAGCATATTTGAATGGTTACTATGGGTCAAAGGGGTTCATAGGGTGACTTATCACCCTCTTTGACCCATTAAATGACGGCATATGTCTCTAGGGGTCCTAGAACCCCTAGGGACATATTTGAATGGGTAATATGGGTCAAAGGGGGTCATAGGTCTCTTTGACCCATTAAACGATGACATGTCCCTAAGAGTCTTAAGACCTCTAACGACATATTCGAATTGTTCATATGGGTCAAAGGGGGCCATAAGGTGACCTATGACCCCTTTTGACCCATTAAAAGATGACATGTCCCTAGGAGTCCTCGGACCCTTAGGGACATATTAGAATCGTTCATATGGGTCAAAAGCGGTCATAGGTCACCCTATGACCCCCTTTGACTCATTAAATGACAACATATGTCTCTAGGGGTCTTAGGACACTTAAGGACATATTCAAATGGGTAATATAGGCTAGGACCCATAGGGACATATTCGAATTGGTCATATGGGTCAAAGGGGGTCATAGGGTGACTTGTGACCCCCTTTGACCCATTAAACGATAACATATGTCTCTAGGGGTTTTAAAATCCCTGGAGACATATTCGAATCGTTTATATGGGTCAAAGGGGGCCATAGGTGACCTATGACACCCTTTGACCCAGTAAATGATGACATATGTCTCTAGGGGTCCTAGAACCCCAAGGGACATATTGGAATCGTTCATATGGGTCAAAGGGGGTCATAGGGTGACCTATGACCCCCTTTGACCCAATAAATGGCAACATATGTCTCTAGGGCTCCTAGGACCCCTAGGGAAATATTCGAATCATTCATATGGGTCAAAGGGGGTCATAGGTCCCTCTTTGACCCACTAAATGATGACATGTCTCTAGGGGTCCTCGGACCCCTAAGAACATATTCGAATGGGTAATATAGGTCAAAGGGGGTCATAGGGTGACCTATGACCCCCTTTGACTCATTAAACAAAGACATATGTCCCTAGGGGTCCTAAGACCCATAGGGACATATTTGAATGAATAATATGGGTCAAAGAGAGTTACAAGGTAACCTATGACCCCTTTTGACCAATTAAATGACGACATATGTCTCTAGAGGTCCTAAAACCCTTAGAGATATATTCAAATCGTTCATATGAGTCAAAGGGGGTGACCTATGACCCCCTTTGACCCATTAAACGATGACATATGTCTCTAGGGGTCTTAGGACCTCTAGGGACATAGTCAAATTGTTCATATGGGTCAAAGGGGGTCATAAGATGACCTATGACCCTCTCTGACCCATTAAACGATAACATATGTCCCTAGGGGTCCTAGGACCCTTAGGGACATATTCGAATCATTCATATGGTCAAAGGGGGTCACAGGGTGACTTATGACCCTTTTGACCGATTAAATGATGACATATGTCTCTAGGGGTCCTAGGACCCCTAAGGACATATTTGAATGGGTCATATGGGTCAAAGGTGGTCAGAGGTCACCCTATGACCCCCTTTGACCCATTAAATGATAACATATGTCCCTAGGGGTCCTAGGACACTTAAGGACATATTCGAATCGTTCATATGGCTCAAAGGGGGCCATAGGGTGACCTATGACACCCTTTGACCCATTAAATGATGGCATTTGTCTGTAGGGGTCCTAGGACCCCTAAGGACATATTTGAATGGTTAATATGGGTAAAAGGGGGTCATAGGTCACCCTATGACCCACTTTGACCAATTAAACATGTCCCTAAGGGTCCTAAGACCCCTAGGGACATATTCGAATGGGTCATATGGGTCAAAGGGTGTCATAGGGTGACCTATGACCCTCTTTGACCCATTAAATGATGACATATGTCCCTAGGGGTCCTAAGGACATATTCGAATAGGTCATATGGGTCAAAGTGGGTCATACGGTGACGTATAACCCCCTTTAAAGCATTAAACTATGACATATGTCCATTGGGGTCCTAGGACCCCTAGGGACATATTCGAATCATTCATATGGGTCAAAGGGGGTCATAAGGTGACCAATGACCCACTTTGACCCATTAAATGATTACATATGTCTCTAAGGGTCCTCAGACCCTTAGGGACATATTCAAATGTGTAATATATGGTTCAAAGGGGGTCATACGATGACCTATGAACCCCTTTGAACCATTAAAAGATGACATATGTCTCTAGGGGTCCTAGGACCCCTAGGGACATATTCGAATGGGTAATATGAGTCAAAGGGGGTCACAAGGTGACAAATGACCTCCTTTGACCAATTAAACAACGACATATGTCGCTAGGGGTCCTAGAAACCTTAAGGACATATTCGAATTGTTCATATGGGTCAAAGGGGGTCATACAGTGACCTATGACCTCCTTTGACCCATTAAACGATGACATATGTTTCCAGGGTTCCTAAGACTCCTAGGGACATATTAAAATCTTTCATGTGTCCATTAAATGATGACATATGTCTCTAGGGGCCCTCAAACCCCTAGGGACATATTCGAATGGGTAAAATGGGTCAAAGGGGGTCAAAAGGTGACCTATTACCCATTTTGACCCATTAAACGATGACATATGTCCTAGGGGTTCTAAGACCCTTAGAGACATATTTGAATGGGTAATATGGGTCAAAAGGGGTCACAAGGTGACCTATGACCTCTTTTGGCTTATTAAACGATGACATATGTCACTAGGGTTTCTAGAACCAATAGGGATATATTCAAATCGTTGATATGAGTCAAAAGGGGTCATAGGGTGACCTATGATCCCCTTTGACCCATTAAATGACGATATATGTCTCTACGGGTCCTAGGACCCCTAGGTACATATTCAAATCGTTCATATGGGTCAAAGGGGGTCATAGGGTGACTTATGACTCCCTTTGATCCATTAAATGATGACATATGTCTCTAAGGGTCCTCGGACCCCTAGGGACATATTCGAATAGAAAATATGGTCAAAGTGTGTCATAGAGTGACCTATGACCCACTTTGACTCATTAAACGACAACATATGTCTCTAAGGGTCTTAGGACCCCTTGGGACATATTCGAATGGGTAATATGGGTCAAAGGAGGTCACAGGGTGACCTATGACCCCCTTTAAATCATTAAATGACGACATATGTTTCTAGGGGTATTAGGACCCTTAGGGACATATTAGAATCATTCATATGGGTCAAAGGGGGTCATAGGGTGACCTATGACTCTCTTTGACCAATTAAATGATGACATATGTCTCTAAGGGTCCTTTTACTCTTAGAAACATATTCGAATGAAAAATATGGGTCAAAGTGTGTCATAGGGTGACCTATGACCCACTTTGACCCATTAAACGATGACATATGTCCCTAGGGGTCCTAGGACCCCTTGGGACATATTCGAATGGGTAATATGGGTCAAAAGGGGTCACAGGGTGACCTATGACCCCCTTTGAACTATTAAACGATGACATAGGGACATATTCAAATCGTTCATATAGGTCAAAGAAGGTCATAGGGTGACCTATGACTCCTTTTGACACATTAAAAAACGACATATGTCCCTAGGGGTCCTAGGACCCCTAGAGACATATTCGAATCATTCATATGGGTCAAAGGGGGTCATAGGTCACCCTATGATCTCTTTTGACCCATTAAACAATGACATATGTCCCTTGGGGTCTTATGACCCCTGAGGACATTTGAATTGTTCATATGAGTAAAAGGGGGTCATAGGGTGACTTATGACCCCTTTTGACCTATTAAATGACGACATATGTCCCTTGGGGTCCTAGGACCCTTAAGGATATATTCAAATCGTTCATATGGTTTGACCCATTAAACGACGATATATGTTTCTAGGGGTCCTAGGACCCTTACAAAAATATTGGAATGGGTAATATGGGTCAAAGGCGATCATAGGTCACCCTATGACCCCCTTTGACCCATGAAACGATGACATATGTCCCTAGGGGTCCTAGGACCCATAGGGACATATTCAAATCATTCATATGGCTCAAAGGGGGTCATAGGCTGACCTATGACACCTTTTGACCCATTAAACAACGACATATGTCTATAGGGGTCCTAGGACCCCTAGGGACATATTGAATGGGTAATATGGGTCATAGGGGGTCATAGATCACCCTATGACCCCCTTTGACTCTTTAAACAATAACATATGTCCCTAGCAATCTTAGGACCCTTAAGAACATATTCAAATTGTTCATATGGGTCAAAAGAGATCATAGGTCACTTTGATCCATTAAATGATGACATATGTCGCTAAGGGTCTTAGGACCCCTACAGACATATTCAAATCGTTCATATGGGTCAAAGAGGGTCATAGGTTGACCTATGACTCTCTTTGATGCATTAAATGATGACATATGTCTCTACGGGTCCTTGGACCCCTAAGGACATATTTGAATAGGTAATATTGGTCAAAGGGGGTGATAAGATGACTTATGAGCCCCTTCGACCCATTAAACGATGACCTATGTCCCTACGGGTCCTAGGACCCTTAGGGACATATTAGAATGTGTAATATGGGTCAAAGGGGGTCATAGGGTGACCTATGAGCCCCTTTGACCCATTAAACGATGAAATATCTATCCAGGGGTCTTAGAACTCCTAGGGACATATTCAAATAATTCATATGAGTCAAAGGGGGTCATAGGGTAACCTATGACCCCCTTTGACCCATTAAATGATGACATATGTCACTAGGGGTCCTAGGACCCCTAGGGACATATTCAAATTGTTCATATGGTTCAAAGGGGGTCATAGGGTGACTTATGACTCTCTTTGACCTATTAAACGATGACGTCTCTAGTGGTCCTCGAACCCCTAGGGACATATTTGAATGGGTAATATGGGTGAAACTGGGTCATAGGGTGAGCTATGACCCCCTTTGACCCATTAAATGACGACATATATTCCTAGGAGTCATAAGACCCCTAAGGACATATTTGAATGGGTAATATGGGTCAAAGGGGTTCACAGTGTGACCTATGATCCCATTTGACCCATTAAACAATGACATATGTTCCTAGGGGTTCTAGGACCCCTAAAGACATATTTGAATCATTCATATGGGTCAAAGGCGGCCATAGGGTGACCTATGACCCCCATTGACCCATTAAAAGATGACATATGTCTCTAGGGGTCCTAGGACCCCTAGGGACATATTTGAATCATTCATATGAGTCAAAAGGGGTCATAGGGTCGCCCATTAAACGAAAACATATGTCCCTTGGGATCCTAGGACTCTTAGGGATATATTCGAATCATTTATATGGGTCAAAGGGGGACATAGGGTGACCTATGAGCCCTTTTGACCCATTAAATGATGACATATGTCGCTAGGTGTCCAAGGACCCCTAGGGACATATTCAAATCGTTCATATGGGTCAAAGCAGGTTATAAGGTGACATATGACTCTTTTTGACCCATTAAACGATGACATATGTCTCTAGGGGTCCTCGGATCCCTAAGGACATATTTCAATAGGTAATATGTGTCAAAGGGAGTCACAAGGTGACCTATGACACCCTTTGACCCATTAAACGACAACAAATTTCTCTAAGGGTCTTAGGAGTCTTAGCGACATATTCAAATCGTTCATATGGGTTAAAAAGGGTCATAAGCTGACATATGACCCCCTTTGACCCATTAAACGATGACATATGTCTCTTGAGGTCCTAAGAGCCCTAAGAACATATTCGAATCATTTATATGGTCCAAGGGGGTCATAGGTCACCGATGCATTAAACGATGACATATGTCTCTAGAGCTCCTAGGAGCCATGGGGATATATTCAAATTGTTCATATGGGTCAAAGGGGGTCATAGGGTGACTTATGAACCTCCTTGACCTTTTAAACAATGACATATGTCTCTAAGGGTCCTCGGACCCCTAGGGACATATTCGAAAGGGTAATATGCATCAAACGGGGTTAAAGGGTGACCTATGACCCCCTTTGACCCATTAAATGATAACATATGTCCCTAGGGGTCCTAGGACCTCTAGGGACATATTCAAATGGGTAATATGGGTCAAGGGGATCACAGGGTGACCTATGACCCACTTTGACCCATTAAAAGACAACATATGTACCTAAGGGCCCTAGGACCCCTAGGGACGCATTTGAATCATTCATATGGATGAAAGAGGGTCATAGGGTGACTTATGACTCTTTTTGACCCATTAAACGATGACATATGTCTCTAGTGGTCCTCAGAACTGTAGGGACATATTTGAGTGAGTAATATGGGTGAAAGTGGGTCATAGAGTGAGCTATGACCCCCTTTGACCTATTAAACAATGAAATATGTCCTTAGGTGACATAGGACTCTTAGGGACATATTCGAATGAGTAATATGGGTCAAAGAGGGTCATAGGGTGACCTATGACCCCCTTTGACTTGTTAAATGATGGCATATCTCCCTAGGGGTCCTAGGACCCCTAGGGACATATTCGAATTGTTCATATGGGTCATAGGGAGTCATAGGGTGACCTATGACCCCTTTTGACCTATATGAACGGTTCGAATATGTCCCAACGACCCCTAGGGACATATGTCGTCCGTTAATGGGTCTTATGACCCCCTTTAACCCATTGAATGATGTCATATGTCCCTTGAGGTCTTAGGACCCTTAAGAACATATTTGAATCGTTCATATAGAAAAGGGGGTCATAAGGCGACGTATGACCCCCTTTGACCCATTAAACGACGACATATGTCTCTATGGGTCCTATGACCCCTAGGGACATATTTGAATGGATAAGATGGATCAAAGGTGGTCATAAGTCACCCTATGACCCATTAAACGATGACATATGTCCCCAGGGGGTCGTAGGATGCTTAGCGATATATTCGAATCATTCATATGGTTCAAAGGGGGTCATAGGGTGACCTATGACACTTTTTGATGTATTAAACAACGAAATATGTTTGTAGGGGTCCTAGGACCCCTAGGGACATATTTGAATAGGTAATATGGGTCAAAGGGGGTCGTAGGGTGACATATGACCCCCTTTGACCCATTAAACGACGACATATGTCCATAGGGGTCCTAGGACCCCTAGGGACATATTCGAATAGGTCATATGGGTCAAAGGGGGTCATAGGGTGACATATGATCACCTTTGACCCATTAAATGACAACATATATCTCTAAGGGTCCGAGGACCCCTATGGAGATATTCAAATCATTCATATAGGTGAAAAGGGGTCCTATGGAGACCTATGACCCTTTTTGACCTATTAAACGATGACATATGTCCCTAGGGGTCCTAAAAGTCCTAAAAACATATTTGAATGGGTAATATGGGTCAAAGGGGGTAACAGGGTGACCTATGACCTCATTTGACCTATTAAACGATGACATATATCGCTAGGGCTCTTAAAACAAATAGGGATATATTCGAATTGTTGATATGAGTGAAAGGGGGTCATAGGGTGACCTATGATCCTTTTTGACCCATTAAACGATGATATTTGTCTTTATGGGTCTTAAGACCCCTAGGGACATTCAAATCGTTCATATGAGTCAAAGCGGGTCATAGGATGACCTATGACTCTCTTTGACCCATTAAATGACGACATATGTCTCTAAGGGTCCTCGGACCCCTAGGGACATTCGAATGAGAAATATGAGTCAAAGTGTGTCATAGGGTGACCTATGATCCACTTTGACCCATTAAATGACGACATATGTCTCTAGGGGTCTTAGGACCCCTTGAGACATATTCGAATGGGTAATATGGGTCAAAAGGGGTCACAGGGTGACCTATGACCCCCTTTGAACCATTAAACGACGACATATGTCCCTAGGGGTACTAGGACCCATAAGGACATATTTGAATCATTCATATGGGTCAAAAGGTGTCATACGGTGACCTATGACTCTCTTTGACCTATTAAAAGATGAAATATGTCTCTAAGGGTCTTCGGACCCATAAGGACATATTCGAATGAAAAATATGGGTCAAAGTGTGTCATAGGGTGACCTATGACCCACTTTGACCCATTAAATGATGACATATTTTCCTAAGGGTCTTAGGACCCCTTGGGACATTCGAATGGGTAATATGGGTCAAAGGGGGTCATAGGGTGACCTATGACCCCCTTGGAACCATTAAACGATGACATATGTCTCTAGGGATACTAGGAACCCTAGGGACATATTCAAATTGTTCATATGGGTTAAAGGGGGTCATAGGGTGACCTATGACTCCCTTTGACCCATTAAAGGATGACATATGTCCCTAAGGGTCATAGGGCCCCTAGGGACATATTCGAATTGTTCATAATAGTCAAAGGGGGTCATAGGTCACCCTATGATCCCCTTTGACCCATTAAACGATGACATATGTCCCTTGGGGTCTTAGGACCCCTAGGGACATATTTGAATTGTTTATATGAGTCAAAGGGGGTCATAGGGTGACTTATGACCCTTTTTGACCCATTAAATGATGACATATGTCCCTTGGTGTCCTAGGACCCCTAAGGACATATTTGAATCGTTCATATGGTTTGACCCATTAAACGACGACATGTTTCTAAGGGTCCTAGGACCCTTAGGGATATATTTGAATGGGTAATATGGGTCAAAGGTAGTCATACGTCACCCTATGACCCCTTTTGACCCATTAAATGATGACATATGTGTCTAGGGATCTTCGGACCCCTAGGGACATATTCGAATCAATCATATGGCTCAAAGGGGGTCATAAGGTGACCTATGACACCCTTTGACGCATTAAATGACGAGGACCCCTACAGACATATTTGAATAGGTAATATGGGTGAAAGGGGGTCATAGGGTGACGTATGACCCATTAAATGACGACATATGTCCATAGGGGTCCTAGGACCCCTAGGGACATATTTGAATAGATCATATGGGTCAAAGGGGGTCGTAGGGTGACCTATGACCACCTTTGACCCATTAAACGACAACATATGTCTCTAAGGGTCCCAGGACCCTTAAGGACATATTCAAATCATTCATATGGGTGAATAGGGGTCCTAGGGTGACCTATGACCCTCTTTGACCCATTAAATGATGACATATGTCTCTAGGTGTCCTCGGACCCCTAGGGACATATTCGAATAGGTAATATGAGTCAAATGGGGTCATAGGATGACCTATGATCCTCTTTGACCCATTAAATGATGACATATGTCCCTAGGGGTCCTAAGATCCCTAGGGACATGTTCGAATGGGTAATATGGGTCAAACGGGGTCACAGGGTGACCTCTGACCCCATTTGATCCATTAAACGATGACATATGTCGCTAGGGTTCTTAGAACCCCTAGAGACATATTCGAATCGTTCATATGAGTCAAAGGAAGTCATAGGGTGACCTATGACCCCCTTTGACTCATTAAAGGATGACATATGTCCTTAGGGGTCCTAGGACCCCTAGGAACATATTCGAACTCATTAAAAGATGACATATATCCTTAGGGGTCCTAGGACCCCTATGGACATATTCGAATCATTCATATGGGTCAAAGGGGGTCATAGGTCACCCTATGACCCCCTTTGACCCATTAAACGATGACATATGTCCCTTGGGATCTTACGAACTCTAGGAACATATTCAAATCGTTCATATGGGTCAAAGGGGGTCATAGGGTGACCTATGACCCCTTTTGACCCATTAAACGATGACATATGTCATTTGGGGTCTTAAGACCCTTAGGAACATATTCGAATCGTTCATATGGTCAAAGCAAGTCATATGATGACCTATGAGCCCCTTTCACCCATTAAACTAAGACATATGTCTCGAGGGGTCCTATGACTCTTAAGAAAATATTTGAATGGGTAATATGGGTCAAAGGTGATCATAGGTCACCCTATGACCCCCTTTGACCCATTAAAGGGTGACATATGTCCCTAAGAGTCGTAGGACCCATAGGGACATATTCGAATCGTTCATATGGCTCAAAGGGGGTCATAGTGTGACCTATGACACCCTTTCACCCATTAAACGATGACATATGTCTGTAGGGGTCCGAGGACCCCTAGAAACATATTTGAATGGGTAATATGGGTCACAGGGGGTCATAGGTCACCCTAACACCCGCTTTGACCCATTAAATGATGACATATGTTCTTAGGGATCTTATGACCCCTAGGAACAAATTTGAATCGTTCATATTGGTTAAAAGGGGTCATAGGGTGACCTATGACCCCCTTTGACCCATTAAATGATGACATATGTCCATAGGGGTCCTAGAACCCTTAGGGACATATTCGAATGGGTCATATCCGTCAAGAGCGGTCATAGGATGACCTATGACCGCTTTTGACTCATTAAACGACGACATATGTCTCTAAGGGTCCTAGGACCCCTAGGGACATATTAAAATTATTCATATGGGTCAAAGGGAGTCATAGGGTGACCTATGACCCTCTCTGATCCATTAAACAATAACATATGTCTCTAGGGGTCCCCAGACCCCTAGGGATATATTCGAATAGGTAATATGGGTCAAAGGGGGTCATAGGGTGACCTATGAGCCCCTTTTACCCATTAAACGACGACATATGTACCTAAGGGTCCTAGGACCCCTAGGGACATTCGAATGGGTAATATGGGTCAAAGGGGATCACAGGGTGACCTATGACCCCCTTTGACCCATTAAACAACGACATATGTCTCTAAGGCTCGTAAGACCCCTGGGAACATATTCGAATCATTCATATGGGTTCATAGATCACCTATTAAAGGATGACATATGATCCTAGGGGTCCTAGGACCCTTTGGGACATATTCGAATCGTCCATATGGGTCAAAGGACCTTTGACTCATTAAATGACGACATATGTCCCTTAGGGTCCTAGGACCTTTAAGAAAATATTTGAATCGTTCATATTGGTCAAAGAGGGTCATAGGGTGACTTATGACCCCCTTTGACCCATTAAACGATGACATATGCCCCTTGGAGTACTAGGACCCTTAGGGACATATTCGAATCGTTCATATGGTCAAAGGCAGTCATAGGGTGACCTGTGACCTCCCTTTGACCCATTAAACGATGACATATGTCACATGTTCGAATCGTTCATATGGCTCAAGTGGGGTCATAAGGTGACTTATGACACATTTTAACTCATTAAATGACAACACATGTCTGTAGGGGTCCTAGGACCCCTAGGGACATATTTGAATGGGTAATATGGGTCAAATGGGGTCATAGGTCACCCTATGACCCCTTTGACCTATTAAACGACCACATATGTCCCTAGGGGTCCTAGGACCCCTAGGAACATATTCAAATAGTTCATATGGGTCAAAGGAGGTCATAAGGTGACCTATGACCTCCTTTGATCCATCAAACAATGACATATGTTCCTAAAGGTCCTAGGACCCCTAGGAAAATATTCGAATGGGTCATATGGGTCAAAAGGGGTCATAGGGTCACCTATGAACCCCTTTGACCTATTAAATGATGACATATGTCTCTAGGGGTCCTAGGACCCCTAAGGACATTCAAATCGTTCTTATGGGTCAAAGGAGGTCATAGGGTGACCTATGACCCTCTTTGACACATTAAACGATTACATATGTCTCTAGGGGTCCTCGAACCCCTAGGGACATATTCAAATGTGTAATATGGTTCAAAAGGGTTCATATGGTGACCTATGAACCCCTTTGAACCATTAAAAGATGAAATTTTTCCCTAGGGGTCCTAGGACCTCTAGGGACATATTTGAATGGGTAATATGGGTCAAAGAGGGTCATAGGGTATCCTATTACCCACTTTGACCCATTAAACGATGACATGTGTCCCTAGGGGTCTGAGGACCCTTAAGGTCATATTCGAATGGGTAATATGGGTGAAAGGGGGTCACAGGGTGACCTCTGACCTTCTTTGACCCATTAAACTACGACATATGTCCTTAGGGGTCCTACGACCCCTAGGGATGTATTCTAATCATTCATATGGGTCAAACAGGGTCATAGGGTGACATATGACCCCCTTTGACCCATTAAATGACGACAAATGTTCCTTGGGGTCGCAGGACTCCTAGGGACATATTAGAATCGTTGATATGGTCACCCTATGACCTCCTTTGACCCATTAAACGATGACATATGTCTCTAGGCATCCTAGGACTGCTAGGGACATATTCAAATCGTTCATATGGGTCAAAGGGGGTCATAGGGCTTTGACCAATTAAACGATGACATATGTATGTAGGGGTCCTCGGACCCTTAGGGACAAATTCGAATGGGTAATATGGATCAAAAGAAGTCATAGGGTGACCTATGACCGCTTTTGACCCATTAAATGATGACATGTCCCTAAGGGTCCTAAGACCTCTAGGGACATATTTGAATAGGTAATATGGGTCAAAGAGGGTCACATGATGACCTATGACCTCCTTTGAGCAATTAAATGACCACATATGCCTATAGGGGTCCTACAATGCCTTGGGACACATTCAAATCATTCATATGAGTCAAAGAGGGTCATACGGTGACTTACGACCTCCTTTCACCCATTAAACGACGACATATGTCTTTAGGGGTTCTAGGACCCATAGGGATATATTCAAATCGTTCATATGGGTCAAAGGGGGTCATAGGGTGACCTATGACCCTCTTTGACCCATATGAACGATGAGATATGTTTCTAAGAGTTCTCGGACCTCTAGGGACATATTCGAATGGGTAATATGGATCAAAGTGGGTCATGGGTCAAAGGGGGTAATAAGGTGAACTGTGACCCACTTTGACCCATTAAACGATGACATATTGCCCTTGGGGTCCTAAGACCCCTAGGGACATATTTGAATCGTTCATATGGTCAAAGAAAGTCATAGGGTGACCTATGACTCCTTTTGACCCATTAAATGATGACATATGTCTCTAAGGGTCCAAAGACCCCTAAAGATTTATTCAAATCGTTCATATGGGTGAAAAGGAGTCATAGATTTTTGACCCATTAAATGATGACATATGTCTTTAGGGGTCTTCGGACCCCTAGGGACATATTCGAATGGGTAATATGGTTCAAAGGTGGTCATAGGGTGACCTATGACCCCCTTTGACCCATTAAATGATGACATATGTCCCTAGGGGTTCTAGGACCCCTAGGGACATATTTGAATGCGTAATATGGGTCAAAGGGGGTCACAGGGTGACCTATGACCCCTTTTGGCCTATTAAACAACGACATATGTCACTAGGGTTCCTATAACCAATAGGAATATATTCGAATCGTTGATATGAGTCAAAGGGGGTCATAGGGTGACTTATGATCCCCTTTGACCCATTAAATGATGATATATGTCTCTACGGGTTCTAAGACCCCTAGGTACATATTCAACTCGTTCATATGGGTCAAAAGAGGTCATAGGGTGACCTATGACTCCCTTTGACTACTTAAACGATGACATATGTCTCTAAGTGTCCTCAGACTCATAGGGACATATTCAAATGAGAAATATGGGTCAAAGTGTGTCATAGGGTGACCTATGACCCACTTTGACCTATTAAACGACGACATATGTCCCTAAGGGTCTTAGGACCCCTTGGAACATATTCGAATGGGTAATATGGGTCAAAGGGGGTCACAGGGTGACCTATGACCCCCTTTGAACCATTAAACGATGACATATGTTCCTAGGGGTACTAGGACTCCTAGGAACATATTAGAATCGTTCATATGGGTCAAAAGGGGTCATAGGGTGACCTATGATTCTCTTTGACCCATTAAACGATGACATATGTCTTTAAGGGTCCTTTTACCTCTAGAAACATATTCGAATGAGAAATATGGGTCAAAGTGTGTCATAAGGTGACCTATGACCCACTTTGACCCATTAAATGACGACATATGTCTCTAGGGGTCCTAGGACCCCTTGAGACATATTCGAATGGGTAATATGGGTAAAAGGGGGTCACAGGGTGACCTATGAGCCCCTTTGAACTATTAAACGACGACATAAGGACATATTCAAATCGTTCATATAGGTCAAAGGGGATCATAGGGTGACCTATGACTCCCTTTGACACATTAAAGGACGACATATGTTCCTAGGGGTCTAGGGACATATTTGAATCATTCATATGGGTCAAAGGGGGTCATAGGTCACCCTATGATCTCTTTTGACCTATTAAACGACGACATATGTCCCTGGGAGTCTTATGACCCCTAAGGACATATTTGAATTGTTCATATGAGTAAAAAGAGGTCATAGGGTGACTTATGACCCCTTTTAACCCATTAAACGATGACATATGTCCCTTGGGGTCCTATGACCCCTACGGACATATTCGAATCGTTCATATGGTTTGACTCATTAAACGAAGACATATGTTTCTAGGGGTCCTAGGACCCCTAAAAAATATTTGAATGGGTAATATGGGTCAAAGGCGGTCATAGGTCACCCTATGACCCCCCTTGACCTATGAAACGATGACATATATCCCTAGGGGTCCTAGGACCCCTAGGGACATATTCGAATCATTCATATGGCTCAAAGGGGGTCATAGGCTGACCTATGACACCCTTTGACCCATTAAACAATGACATATGTCTATAGGGGTCCTAGGACCCTTAGGGACATATTTGAATGGGTAATATGGGTCATAGGGGGTCATAGGTCACCCTATGACCCCCTTTGACTCATTAAATGATGACATATGTCCCTAGCAGTCTTAGGACCCCTAAAAACATATTCGAGTTGTTCATATGGGTCAAAGAGGATCATAGGTCACTTTGACCCATTAAATGATGACATATGTCGCTAGGGATCCTAAGACCCCTACAGACATATTCAAATCGTTCATATGGGTCAAAGGGGGTCATAGGTTGACCTATGACTCTCTTTGATGCATTAAATGATGACATGTCTCTACGGGTCCTCAGACCCCTAGGGACATATTCGAATGGGTAATATTGGTCAAAAGGGGTGATAAGATGACTTGTGAGCCCCTTCGACCCATTAAACGATGACATATGTCCCTACGGGTCCTAAGACCCTTAGGGACATATTTGAATGGGTAATATGAGTCAAAAGTGGTCACAGGGTGACCTATGAGCCCCTTTGACCCATTCAACAATGAAATATGTATTTAGGGGTCCAAGAACTCTTAAGAACATATTCAAATTGTTCATATGAATCAAAGGGGGTCATAGGGTGACCTATGACCCCCTTTGACCCATTAAATGATTACATATGTCGCTAGGGACATATTCAAATTGTTCATATAGTTCAAAGGGGGTCATAGGGTGACTTATGACCCTTTTGACCTATTAAACATTAACATGTCTCTAGTGGTCCTCGGAACCGTAGGGACATATTTGAATGGGTAATATGGGTGAAACTGGATCATAGGGTGAGCTATGACCCCCTTTGACCCATTAAATGACGACATATGTCTTTTGGGGTCATAGGAGTGCTAAAGACATATTCGAATGGCTAATATGGGTCAAAGGGGTTCACACTGTGACCTATGACCCCATTTCACCCATTAAACGATGACATATGTCCCTAGGGGTCTTAGGACCCCTAAGGACATATTTGAATCGTTCATATGGGTCAAAGGGGGTCATAGGGTGACCTATGACCCCCATTGACCCATTAATCGATGACATATGTCACTAAGGCTCCAAGGACCCCTAAGAACATATTCAAGTCATTCATATGAGTCAAAGCAGGTCATAAGGTGACCTATGACCCTCTTTGACCTATTAAACAATGACATATGTCTCTAGGGGTTCTCGGATCCCTAGGGACATATTTCAATGGTTTATATGGGTTAAAGGGGGTCACAGGGTGACCTATAACACATTTTAACCCATTAAATGATGACATATTTTTCTAAGGGTCCTAGGACCCCTAGGAACGTATTCAAATCGTTCATATGGGTTAAAGAGGGTCATAAGGTGATGTATGACCCCCTTTGACCCATTAAATGATGACATATGTCCCTTGGGGTCCTAAGAACCCTATAAACATATTTGAATCATTTATATGGTCAAAGGGGTTCATAGGGTGACCTATGACCCCCTTTGACGCATTAAACGATGACATATGTCTCTAGAGCTCCTAGGACCTGTAGGGATATATTCAAATCGTTCATATGGGTCAAAGGGGGTCATAGGGTCACCTATGAACCTCCTTGACCTCTTAAACAATGACATATGTCTCTAAGGGTCCTCGGATCCCTAGGGACATATTTGAAAGGGTAATATGGGTCAAAGGGGGTTAGAGGGTGACCTATGACCCCTTTTGACCCATTAAATGATGAAATATGTCCCTATGGGTCTTAGGACCTCTAAGGACATATTCGAATGGGTAATATGGGTCAAAGGGGGTCACAGGGTGACCTATGACCCGCTTTGACCCATTAAACAACATATGTACCTAGGGGCCTTAGGACCCTTAGGGACATATTTGAATCATTCATATGGGTCAAAGGGAGTCATAGGGTGACTTATGACTCTCTTTGACCCAGTAAATGATGACATATGTCTCTAGTGGTCCTCAGACCCCTAAGAACATATTCGAGTGAGTAATATGAGTGAAGGTGGGTCATAGGGTGAGCTATGAACTCCATTGACCCATTAAACGACGAAATATGTCCTTAAAGGACATAGGACCCCTAGGGACATATTCGAATGAGTAATATGGGTCAAAGAGGGTCACAAGGTGATCTATGACCCCTTTTGACCCATTAAACGATGACATATCTCCCTAGGGGTCCTAGGACCCCTAGGGACATATTCGAATCATTCATATGGGTCATAAGGGGTCATAGGATAACTTATGATCCCCTTTGACCCATTAACGGACGACATATATCCCTAGGGGTATGTCATCTGTTAATGGGTCAAAGAGGGTTATAGGTCACCCTATGACCCGCTTTAACCCATTGAATGATGTCATATGTCTCTTGGGATCCTAGGACCCCTAGTGACATATTCGAATCATTTATATGTATCAAAGGGGGTCATAGGGTGACTTATGACCCCCTTTGACCCATTAAACGATGACATATGTCCCTTGGGGTCTTAGGACCCTTAAGAACATATTTGAATCGTTCATATGAAAAAGGGGGTCATAAGGCGACCTATGACCCCCTTTGACCCATTAAACGACGACATATGTCTCTACGGGTCCTATGACCCCTAGGGACATATTTGAATGGGTAAAATGGGTCAAAGGTGGTCATAAGTCACCCTATGAGCCATTAAACGATGAAATACGTCCCTAGAGGTCCTAAGATGCCTAAGGACATATTCGAATCATTCATATGGTTCAAAGGGGGTCATAGGGTGACCTATGACACCCTTTGACGCATTAAACAATGAAATATGTCTGTAGGGGTCCTAAGACCCTTAGGGACATATTTGAATGGGTAATATGGGTCAAAGGGGGTCATAGGGTGACGTATGACCCCCTTTGACCCATTAAACGATGACATATGTTCATAAGGATCCTAGGACCACTAGGGACATATTCGAATAGGTCATATGGGTCAAAGGGGGTCATAGGGTGACCTATGATCGCCTTCAACCCATTAAATAACAACATATGTCTCTATGGGTCCAAGGACCCCTAGCGACATATTCAAATCATTCATATGGGTGAAAAGGCGTCCTATGGAGACCTATGACCCTTTTTGACCCATTAAACAATGACATATGTCGCTAGGTGTCTTTGGACCCCTAGGGACATATTCGAATGGCTAATATGGGTCAAAGGGGGTCATAAGGTGACCTATGACCCCCTTTGGTCCATTAAACGATGACATATGTCCCCAGGGGTCCTAAAATCTTAAGAACATATTTGAATGGGTAATATGGGTCAAGGGGGTAATAGGGTGACCTATGACCCCCTTTGACCTATTAAACGATGACATATGTCGCTAGGGTTCCTAAAACAAATAGGGATATATTCGAATCATTGATATGAGTGAAAGGGGGTCATAGGGTGACCTATGATCCCATTTGACCCATTAAACAATGATATATGTCTCTATGGGTCCTAAGACCCCTATGGACATATTCAAATCGTTCATACGAGTCAAAGCGGGTCGTAGGGTGACCTATGACTCTCTTTGACCCATTAAATGATGACATATGTCTTTAAGGGTCCTCGGACCCCTAGGGACATATTCGAATGAGAAATATGAGTCAAAGTGTGTCATAGGGTGACCTATGACCCATTTTGACCTATTAAATGATGACATATGTCCCTAGGGGGCTTAGGACCACTTGGGACATATTCAAATAGGTAATATGGGTCAAAGGGGGTCATAGGGTGACCTATGACCCCTTTTGAACCATTAAATGATGACATATGTCCTTAGGAGTACTAAGACCCCTAAGGACATATTCGAATCGTTCATATAGTTCAAAGGGTGTCATAGGGTGACCTATGACTCTCTTTGACCTATTAAATGATGACATATGTCTCTAAGGGTCCTCGGACCCCTAGGAACATATTCGAATGAAAAATATGGGTTAAAGTGTGTCATAGGGTGACCTATGACTCACTTTGATCCATTAAATGATGACATATTTCCCTAAGGGTCTTAGGACCCCTTGGGACATATTCGAATGGGTAAAATGGGTCAAAGGGGGTCACAGGGTGACCTATGACCCCCTTTGAACCATTAAACGATGACATATGTCCCTAAGGGTACTAGGACCCCTAGGGACATATTCGAATCATTCATATGGATCAAAGAGGGTCATAGGGTGACCTATAACTCCCTTTGACCCATTAAAGGATGATATATGTCCTTAGGGGTCCTAGGACCCCCAGGGACATATTCGAATTGTTCATATGGATCGAAGGGGGTCATAGGTCACCCTATGATCCCCTTTGACCCATTAAACGACGACATATGTCCCTTGGCGTCTTAGGACCCCTAAGGACATATTTGAATTGTTCATATGTGTCAAAGGGGCTCATAGGGTGACTTATGACCTTTTTTGACCCATTAAACGACGACATATGTCCCTTGGGGTCTTAGGACCTCTAGGGACGTATTCGAATCATTCTTATGGTTTGACCCATTAAACGACGACATGTTTATAAGGGTCCTAGGACCCCTAGAGACATATTTGAATGGGTAATATGGGTCAAAGGCAGTCATACATCACCTGATGACCCTTTTTGACCAATTAAATGATGAAATATGTCTCTATGGGTCCTAGGACCCCTAGGGACATATTCGAATCATTCATATGGCTCAAAGGGGTTCATAAGGTGACCTATGACACCCTTTGATGCATTAAATGATGAAATATGTCTGTAGGGGTCTTAAGACCCCTACAGACATATTTGAATGGGTAATATGAATGAAAGGGGGTCATAGGGTGACGTATGACCCCTTTTGTCCCATTAAACGACGACATATGTCCATATGGGTCCTAGGACCCCTAGGGACATATTTGAATAGGTCATATGGGTCAAAGGGGGTCGTAGGGTGACCTATGACCACCTTTGACCCATTAAATGACAACATATGTCTCTAAGGGTCCCAAGACCCCTAGGGACATATTCAAATCATTCATATGGGTGAATAGGGGTCCTAGGGTGACCTATGACCCTCTTTGACCCATTAAACGATGACATATGTTTCTAGGTGTCCTTGGACCCCTAAGGACATATTCGAAAGGGTAATATGAGTCAAAGGGGGTCATAGGTCACCCTATGACTCTCTTTGACCCATTAAATGACGACATATGTCCCTAGGGGTCCTAAGGCCCCTAGGGATATGTTTGAATAGGTAATATGGGTAAAAGGGGGTCACAGGGTGACCTATGACACCATTTCACCCATTAAACGATGACATATGTAGCTAGGGTTCTTAGAACCCCTAGGGACATATTTGAATCGTTCATATGAGTCAAAGGGAGTCATAGGGTGACCTATGACCCCCTTTGACCCATTAAACGATGACATATGTCGCTAGGGGTCCAAGGACCCCTAGGGACATATTGAAATCATTCATTTGGGTCAAAGTGGGTGATAAGGTGACATATGACCCTCTTTGACCCATTAAATGATGACATATGTCTCTACGGGTCCTCGGATCCCTAGGGACATATTCCAATGGTTAATATGGGTCAAAGGGGGTCACAGGGTGACCAATGGCCCCTTTTGACCTATTAAATGACGACATATGTCCCTAGGGTTCCTAGGACCCTTAGGGACATATTCAAATGGATAATATAGGTCAAATGGGGTCATAGGGTGACCTATGACCCCCTTTGACTCATTAAATGATGATATATGTCCCTAGGGGTCCTAGGGACGTATTCGAATCATTCATATGGGTCAAAGGATGTAATAGGGTGACTTATGACCCCCTTTGATCCATTAAATGATGACATATGTCCTTTGGGGTCTTAGGACCCCTACGAACATATTCAAATCGTTCCCTTTGACCCATTAAATGATGACATATGTCTTTAGGGGTCCTATGACCCCTAGGGACATATTCAAATTGTTTATATGGGTCAAAAGGCGTCATAGGGTGACCTGTGACCCTCTTTGATGCATTAAACGATGACATATGTCTCTAAGGGTCCTCGAACCCATAGGGACATATTCTAATGGGTAATATGGGTCAAAGGGGGTCATAAGGTGATCTATGACCCCTTGTGACCCATTAAACGATGACATATGTACTTCAGAATCCTTGGACCCCTAAGGACATATTCGAATGGGTAATATGGGTCAAAGGGGGTCACAGGGTGACCTATGATACCCTTTGACCCATTAATTGATGATATATGTCTCTAGGAGTCTTAGAACCCCTAGGGACATATTCAAATCGTTGATATGAGTCAAAGGGGGTCATAGGGTGACTTATGACCCCCTTTGACCCATTAAACGATGAAATATGTCTCTAGGGGTCCTAGGACCCCTAGGGACATATTCAAATCATTCATATGGGTCAAAGGGGTTCATAGGGTGACCTATGACCCTCTTTAACCCATTAAATGATGACATATGTCGCTAAGTGTCCTCAGACCCCTAGGAACATATTCGAATGAGTAATATGGGTCATAGTGGATCATAGGGTGACCTATGACCCCCATTGACTCATTAAATGACAACATATGTCCCTATGGGTCATAGGACCCCTAGGGACATATTCAAATGGGTAATATGGGTCAAAGGGGGTCACAGGGTGACCTATGACCCCGTTTGACCCATTAAACGATGACATATGTCCCTAGGGGTCCTAGGACCCCTAGGGACATATTCAAATCGTTCATATGGGTCAAAGGGGGTCATAGGTCAACCTATGACCCCCTTTGACCAATTAAATGATGACATATGTCCCTTGGGGTCCTAGGACCCCTAGGAACATATTCGAATCGTTCATATGGTTCAAAGGGGGTCATAAGGTGACTTATGACCCCTTTTGACCCATGAAATGATGACATACGTCCCTTGGGGTCCTAGGACCCCTAGGAACATATTCGAATCGTTCATATGGGTCAAAGGGGGTCATAAGGTGACCTATAACACACTTTGACCCATTAAATGACGACATATGTCTATAGAGGTCTTAGGACCCCTAAGGACATATTTGATTGGTTAATATGGGTGAAAGGGGTTCATAGGTCACCCTATGACCCCCTTTGACCCATTAATCGACGACATATGTTCCTAGGTGTCCTAGGACCCCTAGAAACATATTCGAATCATTCATATGGGTCAAAGGGGGTCATAGGGTTACCTATGACCTCCTTTGACCCATTAAACAATGGCATATGTCCTTAGGGGTTCTAGGACCCCTAGGGATATATTCGAATGGGTCATATGGGTCAAAGGGGGTGATAGCGTGACCTGTGACCTCTTTTGACCCATTAAACAACGACATATGTCTCTAGGGGTCCTAGGACCCCTAGGGACATATTGAAATCGTTCATATGAGTCAAAGAAGGTCATAGGGTGACCTATGACCCTCTTTGACCCATTAAACAATGACATATGTCGCTAGGGGTCCTCGGACCCCTAGGGACATTCAAATGGGTAATATGGGTCAAAGGTGGTCATAGGGTGACTTATGCCCCCCTTTGACCCATTAAATGACGACATATGTCCCTAAGGGTCCTAAGATCCTTAGGGACATATTCAAATGGGTAATATGGGTCAAAGGTGGTCACAGGGTGACCTATGACCCCCTTTGACCCATTAATCGACGACATATGTCCCTAGGGGTCCTAAAACCCCTAGGGACATATTCGAACCTTTGATATGGGTCAAAGGGGGTCATAGGGTGACCTATGACCTCCTTTGACCCATTAAATGATGACATATGTCGCTAGGGGTCCTAGGATCCCTAGGGACATATTCAAATTGTTCATGTGGGTCAAAGGGGGTCATAGGGTGACCTATGACCCTCTTTGACCCATTAAACCATGACATATGTCTCTAGGGGTCCTCAGACTTCTAAAGACGTATTTGGATGGGTAATACTTGTCAAAAGGGGTCATAGGGTGACCTATGATCCCCTTTGACCCATTAAACGATGACATATATCCCTAGGGGTCCTAGGACCCCTAGGGACATATTCGAATGGGTAATATGGGTCAAAGGGGGTCACAAGGTGACCTATGACCCACTTTGATCCATTAAATGACGACATATGTCCCTAGGGGTCCTAGGACCCCTAGGGACGTATTTGAATCGTTTATATGGCTCAAAGGGGGTCATAGGGTGACTTATGACCCTCTTTGACCCATTAAATAATGACTTATGTCCCTTGGGGTCCTAGGACCCGTAGGGACATATTCAAATCGTTCATATGGTCAAAGGGGGTCATAGGGTGACCTATGACCCCCTTTGACCTATTAAACGATGACATATGTCTCTAGGGGTCCTAGGACCCCTAGAGACATATTCAAATCCTTAATGTGTCCAAGAGTGTCATAGGGTGACCTATGACCCTCTTTGACCCATTAAATGATGACATATGTCTCTAGGGGCCTTCGGATCCCTAGAGACATATGAAGTCGTTTAATGGGTCAAAAGGGGTCATAGGGTGACCCATGACCCCCTTTGACCCATTAAACGATGACATATGTCCCTAGGGGTCCTAGGACCCCTAGGGACATATTCGAGTAGGTAATATGGGTCAAAGGGGGTCACAGGGTGACCTATGACCCCCTTTGACCCATTAAATGATGACATATGTCGCTAGGGGTCCTAGAACCTCTAGGGATATATTTGAACCATTCATATGAGTCAAAGGGGGTGATAGCGTGACCTATGATCCCCTTTGATCCATTAAATGACGACATATGTCTCTACGGGTCCTAGGACCCATAGGGACATATTCAAATCTTTCATATGGGTCAAAGGGGGTCATAGGTCACCCTATTACACTCTTTGACCCATTAAACGATGACATATGCCTCTAGGGGTCCTCGGACCCCTAGAAACATATTCGAATGGGTAATATGGGTCAAGGGGGGTCATAGGGTGACCTATGACCAGCTTTGACCCATTAAACGATGATATATGTCCCTAGGGGTCCTAGGACCCCTAGGGACATATTCAAATGGGTAATATGGGTCAAAGGGGGTCATAGGATGACCTATTACCCCCTTTGACCCATTAAATGATGACATATGTCCCTAGGGGTCCTAGGACCCCTAGGGACATATTCGAATCATTTATATGGGTCAAAAGGTGTTATAGGTGACTTATGAACCCCTTTGACCCATTAAAGGATGACATATGTCCTTAGGGTCCTAGGACCACTAGGGATATATTCGAATCGTGATGTCATATGTCCCTAGGGGTCCTAGGACCCCTAGGGACATATTCGAATCATTCATATGTGTCAAATGGGGTCATAGGTCACCCTATGACCCCCTTTGACCCATTAAACGACGACATATGTCCCTTGAGGTCCTAGGATCCCTATGGATATATTCAAATCGTTCATATGGGTCAAAGGGGGTCATAGTGTGACTTATGACCCCCTTTGATCCAATAAATGACAACATATGTCCCTTAGGGTCCTAGGACCCCTAGGGACATATTCAAATCGTTCATATGGTCGAAGGGGATCATAGGTCACCCTATGACTCCCTTTGACCCATTAAACGACTACATATGTTTCTAGGGCTCCTAGGACCCCTAAGGACATATTTGAATGGATAATATGGGTCAAAGGCGGTCATAGGTCACCCTATGACCCCCTTTACCCATTAAACAATGACATATGTCCCTGGGGGTCCTAGGACCCTGAGGGACATATTCGAATCGTTCATATGGTTCAAAGGGGGTCATAGGGTGACCTATGACACCTTTTGACCCATTAAACAACGACATATGTCTATAGGGGTCTTAGGACCCCTAGGAAGATATTTGAATGTGTAATATGGGTCAAAGGGGGTCATAGGGACCCATTAAACGACGACATATGTCCCTAGGGGTCCTAAGACCCCTAAGAACATATTTGAATCGTTCATATGGGTCAAAGGGGCTCATAGGGTGACGTATGACCCTCTTTGAGCCATTAAATGATGACATATGTCTCTAGGGGTCTTCAGACCCTTAGGGACATATTCGAATGGGTAATATGGATCAAAGGGGGTCATAGGGTGACCTATGATCCTTTTTGACCCATTAAACGATGACATATATCGCTAGGGGTGCGTAATATGGGTCAAAGGGTGACCTATGACCCCCTTTGACCTATTAAATGACGACATATGTTGCTAGGGGTCTTAGAACCCCTAGGGACATATTCGAATCGTTCATATGAGTCAAAGGGGGTCATAGGGGTCATAGTGTGACCTATGATCTCGTTTGACCCATTAAACGATGACATATGTCTCTATGGGTCCTAGGACCCCTAGGGACATATTCAAATCATTCATATGGGTCAAAGGGGGTCATAGGGTGACCTATGACCCTGTTTGACCCATTAAACGATGACATATGTCTCTAGGGGTCCTCGGACCCCTAGGGACTTATTCGAATGGGTAATATGGGTCAAAGTGGGTCATAGGGTGACCTATGACCCGCTTTGACCCATTAAACGATGACATATTTACCTAAGAGTCCTAGGACTCCTAAGGACATATTTGAATGGGTAATATGGGTCAAAGGGGTTCACAGGGTGACCTATGACCCCCTTTGACCCATTAAGTGATGATATATGTCCCTAGGGGTCCTAGGACCCCTAGGGACATATTCAAATCGTTCATATGGGTCAAAGGGGGTCATAGGGTGACCTATGACCCGCTTTGACCCATTAAAGGATGACATATGTGCCTAGGGGTCCTAGGATCCCTAGGAACATATTCAAATCATTCATATGGGTCAAAGGGGGTCATAGGTCACCCTATGACCCTCTTTGACCCATTAAACGATGACATATGTCCCTAGGGGTCCTAGGACCCCTAAGAACATATTCGAATCATTCATATGGGTCAAAGGGGGTCATAGGATGACCTATGACCACCTTTGACCCATTAAACGACGACATATGTCCCTAGATTTAACTAAAATCTACAAAATCATCCTAAAATCTATTGAATTTAGGTTAAAAATGAGTTGGAAAAAGAAAAAACTTGAATATCTGATATCTGAGGGATAATGGTAATACTGGCCCCCAATTAATGTGAAATGAGGTCCCGCGGGTCTGTGATTTTATTTTATCCTATGCACAGGTATCGGATATCCGATATGGCCGCAATAACATATAATGACATATAATATATATAATATAACATATAACATATAATATATATTACATTATATTACATTTTATATATTTCAATATTATATTATATTAATTTACTATATATTATAATATAAAATATTATATTATATAATAATATTGTTATATTATATTACATTATTATATTGTATTATATTATATTATTATAATTTATAATATATTATACTTTTTTATTAGATATTATATTATAATATATTACTTATTATTATTATGTTGTATCTTTTATATATATATATATATATATATTATATTACATTACTATATATTATAATATATTAAATATTATATTATATTATTATAATATAATACATTATAATATTATTATTATAGTATAATATTATACGATTATAATATAATAATATTATTATTATTATATTATAGTATAATAATTATTATTATAATAATAATATTATTTTTATTTAATATCATATATTATCAAATATTAATATTAAATAATATATCATATTAAATAATAGTAATATTATATTAAATAATAATAATATCTTTTTTTTTTGTAAAAGAGGGGTAAAAATTTATTTAATCAAAGATCAAGAACAAAGCAAAGGCCTAAGGCCTAAAGGAGCTCTACAAACTCATGTCCTCCAGAAGCGTCTGATCAATAACCTCACAGTACTCAATGGGTAACTCATCTCTATCATTAATATTCCACTCACCCACATTCTCTGAGGTCCACTTAGCCAAACAATCAACCACTCTGTTCCACTCACCAGGAATATGATGGAAGGAAACAGAGTCCACTGACCTACAAAGACAAAGAATTTGTCTGGCTAAAGAAGCAATTTTCCAACTAACATTATCCAACTTCTGATTATTCAACATATCCACCACAATTTGTGAATCAGACTCACATATGAATTTCCGCCACCCTAAAGCGCAGCCTTGCTCAATAGCAACCTTAATGGCAAGGGCCTCCATCAGGTTATTAGAATGCATACCCTTGTAAACAGAGAGGAGAAACATTGCATCTCCAGCATCGCTTCTACCAATAGCCCCAATACCGGCATGCCCAGGATTCCCTTGAGAAGACCCATCCGTATTGATCTTCAAGAACCCAGTCGGGGGAGAGGACCACCTCCCATCTCGACACACCCGTTGCTTCCCATGTCTCAGTCTATTGTTGTGACAAATAATAATAATATCATATTAAATATTAATATTAAATAATATATCATATTAAATAATATATCATACTATTATAATAGTATGATATATTATTTAATATTATTATTATTATTTAATATAATAATATTATTATTTAATATGATATATTATTTAATATAATAATAATAATATTAAATAATATATCATATTATATAATAATAATATTAATATTAAATAATATATCATACTATTATATTATTATAATAATTATTATTATAATAATAATATTAAATAATAATAATAATATTGCTATAATATTATTACTCTAATTATTGGATGTCCGATCACATATCGGATATCCGATAAGGCTCAGCCTTACCTTCTAGGTTTGGTTCCTGGATAGGTAAAAAAAGTCAGAGCGGATTTTGAAGTGCTTTTAGGTGTCTTCAAATTCTATTTTTTTCACATTGCCACGTTTTGGCACACCATGATCCTGCACATACCCATATGTAAATATAGAAGAATAGATTGTAGACATATTCACCAAGACATTGCCTAAGGATGCATTTTTGTATCTAAGAGGTAAGCTAGGGGTCATTCCCCTATCTGAAGCTCACTAAATAAAGTTTAGTGATGCATCAACTAGAGCAAGTTGAAGATCAATCAATTGATGCATAATTCACAAGGGCATATTGCAAATGAATCAATACTTAAGGTACATTGATATTAACTGAGTTGTTGTATTTGGCATGTGTTGTCAAAGAGGGAGAAGTTTACTATCATATCTCATAGAATTTTTTGTTATTACAAAGAGGGAGAAGTTTACTATCATAGAGATGTCTATAAGGGAGAATGAACTTGGCAGAAGTTGTTGTAGACAGAGGGAGAAACCAAAGGTAGAAAGAGCTCACACTAACAGAGGGAGTTCTCATGGATAAAACTAAGGATATGTTCCTTACTTTATTCTTGTTCCAAAATTTCTTGGTGTTATGACATGTTGTGTCACCATCAATGCCAAAGAGGGAGATTTTTGGATACAATTGTTTAATTGTGTATTATCTTTGATGTTACAAAAATGTCATATCATTATTAGTTAGCGTATGCCAAGCTCACTTTAGTAGTGAAGATAGTTTTCTGTGTCTATCGACAGAAGGCAGTGTCTATCAAGTTCACTCGGACGTCAAAGGAAAGTTTATAGAAGATGAGTGTTAATCGAGCTCACTTGGTTAATGAAGGAAATATTGGATGAAACCAATGTTAACCTAGCTCACTTAGTTTCATTTTTGAGTTAGTGTCTGTCGAGCTAGGTCAGCTAACGAAAGATTTTCTTGTTTTAGCACATTAAGCTTAATTGATTCATCTATTGGTTCTAGCCAACTGAGGGGATGGATATTAGTTATTATAAGATGTATATGAGCTGACTTGACAATATGAATGATATAAATATAAGGTCAGGTGGAGAATTTGAAAGAGTGAAAGAATGTGAATGCATGGATGATTTTGAAGATCTAATGATACAGTAAGGTAGCAAATCATAAGGATAAGTAGAATATAATTATGGAGTAGAAAAGATATTTTTGATCAGGAAGGATCAAGTAAAGCCAAAATTGAGATCTATAATTAGCAATTCAGTTGCATTCAAATCAGATAATCTCATTGTTACTCTCTAACCATTGTAGCAGTGATCTAAATCTCTTAATAGAGTTAGCTTAACAACTATTTGTAAAACCTCTAACAAGATGGTAGTTATGTTGAATTGTCTAAAGACCTCTAACAAGGCCACTCCTAATAAGGTGATTAAATCCTCTAACAGGGTCACACCTAACAGTGTCTTCTATAACCTTTAATAGGGTTGGCTCCTAACAGGGCTCACTTCAAAAGAGTGAAAATAGTAACTAGTTGTAATTGGTGGTTTTCCCAAATTGTGTTTTCATGTTTAATCCTAGTGTCAAATATGTTCATGTATTTTCTTTTATGTGTTTGCAACTAAGTTAAAGTAATGGTAATTAGAGATAACATTTAAAGATTTACATAATCAATATTTACACAACATTTTATGTGTGTTTGCCAAGCATTAGCAGTATTAAGTTTTTAGAGTTTATTTTGTACTAAAATCTAAAGGAATTTGGGAAATATTTTAGTGGTAACTAATTCACCCCTCCCTTCTTTGTTACTCTTATATTTCTAGCATTAGGTTCCCAAGTCACACCTAATGCCCTAACCCAAATTTTTAGGGGTTTTAGGGTTTTTTTTCTGCATTTCAGACTAGTCTAAAGTAGATTTTTCTTTTCTCCCATACTAGAGACTTTCCAGACTTTCCACACTTATAATTACACCCATAGTATCTCTACTATATGATCTCTCCATCCATTACACTCATTCCATCTAAATTGCTTCCCCCTTACAAGAAAGTTGCTTCCTTATTTCAACTTCTAGTTGAGAACAACCCAGTCTCGCCTAGGGCTTCCAAGGAAAGGCATTGGCCCTATAATATGTGCTCAATCATTCTTATTACACAAATTACCATGTGTCTACTATAATTTCTCAAGGTTTCAGAGAATTCCAACAACAGGGAATGCTAGCAGACACCATTTTGTAAAGTCTACCCCAATACTGGTCAACAAGTAGGTAGTTTAAAAACACATTTACTATAGACACAAATTAATTGATAAGAAATTAAAACCAAAGAAAAAATAAAGTAATCAAGATGCAGGAACCAAAAATGAACATCAGAAGACTAGATCAATCACTCTACAATCAATTACATTCTCTTTATTCAAATCTGTCAGCAATTTTCACAAATTCCTTTGCATCTGTACAATAGCAACTTTGAGGGATTTAAAAACTCATTTTCCAAATAAATAAACCAAATCCTACTCATTATTAACCTCCTTGTGCCTTCTAACCTCTTTTGCAAATTCTAGGACAAGAAAATTGCAAAATTGTCAATGTGCAATTTTTGCAAAATTGACATTTTTTGTGAAACTGACAATTTTTGCATTTTTACACTTTAGACTTTATGAGAGACTATAAATTATAATTGAAAATCAATAATGGAAGTTATCTAGACCATGCTTAGGCCATTTCCATTCCTAACTACCCTCCTACATTTAACTAGCCCTTTAAGACAACTTTTACCACTTTTGGACCTAATTGACAATATTTTGCCAATGCAACATTTTTACATCAAGTTGCCTATAATACATTGCATTATTCCTTCACATGCATAAAAACCTAAAAAATAAAGACCTAATTATTCCTAAGTTTTCCAAGACTCTTATTTCATTGCTAACCACCTATCCTAGGTGCTCTTGCACCATGATGATGATGACAACGATGATAGTGATGATCATGATGATGACGATGTTCATTGTGATGATTTGGATGATGATGAAGATAATTATGATGTTCATGATGATGAGATGGATGAATAATATGATCAATGACATGATAAATGGAAATGTATTAGGTGTTAATTACATGTAAATATTTGTCACGATGCTCAATTCTTGGTGTTGATTACTTATAATATGTTTTTTTTAGAGGTAACAAGTTAAAAAGTATACAATGATTATGATGTATGCATATTGTTAATGTTATGCTCTATATAATTTGTAGCATAAGTACCGTGTAATTTGTAGCTAACTTCAAACAAATGATTTACATATACAAGAAACTATATCATTTAACAAGGATCTACAGTGACACGGATCGAGAGGTATAAGTTTATTACATGCTTAATTTCTCATTACCTTCAACATTAACTTTAGGAAAAAATCATCAATACTAGCCTCATTTTATAGAAAAATATTTCGCTTCTTCAATTATATCTCTCATTTGATGGGCTATAGGTACCACCAAAATAGGAATGTATAAGATTTATCTTCCTTGAGTGAGGGAAATGTAGAAATAGAAGAGGATAGTGAGACATGTAGTAGGTCTACAACAGAGAGACAAACTAGAGTTCAAAAGATTAGAAGAAATTTCAATAAACACATGCAGTTTTTCTTTGCTCAAGGGAGGTCATGTTATTATGATGATAAGACAAAGGGAAACATTGAGGTTCCCTTAAGGTACACACATCTTCAGAAAGAATGGGTACCAAAAAATTACCTCCAATTAATACTGATTTTTGTGTTAATGAGAGGATATATTGCATAGCTCCATCATCATTACATGGTTTGGATCTATTTTCCATGGATGGCATAAAGGTCAATTATAATAAATTTGTTGAATTGATGGAGTATGTAAGACCTTGTATGATTATAACAATTGAATGTGGATAGTTCAATTAAAAAAAGTATGTGTAGGTATGCAGTATCAGAAAATCATCTACAATAGAAAGAAAATGATCAAAGTAAAATAATTGATGTGTACTTTTATGGAAGGCCAAAAGAAATATGGAATATTACAAGTTTTATAAATAGCATGCATCTTGGGTCAACTAATAAGCAACCCAATTGCATTTTTGAGGCATGTGAAGGAAATCATGTTTTTGTATGTGCAATAATATCAATAAGTTCAGCGGAAGAGCTACTAATAGATTACAATTTGAGTGGCATAGATACAGAGAAAGTTACTATCATGGGAATTTTACGTACTATATATGTAATATTTAAGCTAATTACTTCCAATTATAACTCCAATATACAATATACCATTTTAAAAATAAGTTTTTTTGCTAAGTCGACTACTCCTTTCATTATGTTGATGTTTTTATATATATTCTTTGTCACAGGGCAACATGGTTGATCGATCGGATGACAGAAGTAGGGATGTTTCTCCCACACCTTCTTCAGCAAGGTAAACCTTTTGTATAAAAATTTGTGTAATTTTAATTTTACAAAATGTCATATTATTATGTTATTGTCATTAACATTTTGGACTTGTTTTGATTGTTTTATTGATGTTTTTGTCATAATTTGATGCTTAGGGAAAGGGAAAAGAACATATTACACAAGAGTAATTAGTTGTTGATATGGTGGCCATAGTATTATGTGATGATGAAATCACATATACTAGTGACCTCATAAGAATGTGTAAAAAGAGTCTCAAAAGCATCAATCTAGAAATTTTTATGCTTGTGATGGATCCAAATCCAACAAAAGAAAAAGAGGTGACAAGAAATGCATTGTGTCTGAGAGTACATTGTTTGGAAGTAAGAAACAATGAATATTTTTCTAGGACAATAGTTCGATAAAGCTTTGTGGTTTATACTAATTTATGGACCATGAACCAAAATATGTGTGTTGTTACAATAATTTTTGACTCCTTACCGAGTTGTTCCACCTTACAAGGGTACCATTGTAGCTCCTACAGGCATGTGATTTTAATTTTCCATCATTAGAAGGGACATTATTTTCTTCATGATTATTATTGACATTTTTATATTACTTATGTCATGTTTTTTAAATCTATATTTTAAAAAGACGAAAAATTTCATACATATGATTATTTTTCAAGTCCTGATGACGTGCATATGCCTCGTTCCATGAGGTCAGCCAACACTTTGAGATTGTTGACTGTAGGATTGACAACAAGGAGCATGCAAACATCCACACTTGCTGCAACTAGAGCTAGTAAATCATTGTTTTGCTACATTTTTTTATGTGTTAAATATGATTTGATTTATACTTTCTTGTTCATTTGATCATAGTATGACATTGATTAACTTTGTGCACTGATAGGTACACCTTCTCATGTTGATAGAATAGATACCAATACCGGTGATAATTTACCAGCCTTTCCTAGAGCAGCTTGTGTTACTTCTACTGGATCATTGGAGGCATCATTGTTGATGGTTGAGAAAGATATGATTCCCTTAAAATTTCTTAAGTTTTTGGGTACTTTAAAATTATAATTATTTAGAGTGTAATTGTAGTTTACTTATTCATAAGTCATTTTTGACTAATAACCTCGTGATGATTTTACAGGAAATAATTTTTTTATGAAACATTTTATGATTTAACATTGAAGATATTTAGGCCCACATTACGTAAAAGGTACATAGCTTCATATAATTGGTTGCTACATTTTTTCATTCATCCATTTGTTGTAATATATTCAAGGTACATAGCTTGAACTAATTTTTTAATCTAACATTTTTGTTAAAAGATGGAATGAGCAAGGCTCTAAATTAAAAGATCAGCTCATCAAATCTCTAAAGGATCTCTTTGGTCAAAATATTTTGAACAAAGTTTGAATTCTTAAAAAAGCTTCCAAAAATCTAAAGACTATGAGAGACCAATATAGAAGAAGGGCTCTAAAGCTCAACCCAAAGCACAAGCGTCCTCCTATCATTCTAGAGATACAGTGGAATGAAATCATTGAAGATGCAAAAGAGATTAGAATAAGAGATAAAAGAATTAACCCACCACCCAACAAAAATAGGTATGTAGTAGTATTAATATAATTATGCACAAATTAGTCATATTTATATTTATATAATCTAACACATTTCAAAGGTTACATAGATAGGTTGTAGGACACATCAAAGGCTACACAAGCTAGGAAATATTAGGCTAGTCAACACCATCTTAGCTCTGGTGGATGTATGAAAATCAACTCACAACTTTTTGTTAGAGTAAATAATTAATTAATTATTAATTATTTATTCTATTTACTTAAGCTTACTTAGGTTAATGCATTTATTTAATATTTAGTATTTAATAGTTGTAGTGGTTAGTTTTTGACAACACGGAAGTTTGTTCCCTTCTAGCATGTTCCACTTTTTTGTGGATGCTTGGTTGTCAACCTTATCTTCTACCTCCTTCCAGCTTGTTCTACAAGCTTCCTTGAGGCCTTTATAAGCGGTCTCTCTCTCATTGTAAATTCATCCATTCATTGGATTTCATCAACCCCTACACTTTTAAGTAGTAGTGAATGAAATTTAGTATCAACTTTTTATTATATAAAATTGCAAATAAGAAATACATTCAATATTAACAATATTATAAAAAAATGTAGGGCATTGAATTTAATCTAGCACCCAGAGAAGAGGAAAATCAAATTGGCTTCAAGAAAGGGTATAAAGAAGTGGTTTCCTAAGACTGCACAGATTCTAGTGGTCAAAGAGATATAGAAGATTCTGGTGCATCAGTTCAAACACAGGTAAATAGGCCTATTGAATAATAAAGAAAATTGAGAACTTCATGAGAAATAATCTATTTGATGTTAATTTTGAACAATGATAACAATACAATGACATTTCACTACAACCTTCTACTCCTAGCAAAGATCCTACTCATGATGACGAAGAAATTGATCCTACACATGATGAAGGCCTTGATGTGCATCATAATAATAGAGGTACACATTCAATTTCTATTGAAAATTAATTATGTAATTATTAATAAAATTTAAAATCTTAACTTACAATTGTTGTAACCTTTATGTGATAATGTTTAAGTACGCAAAATGTCATGGTGACAGAGTCGAGTGTGATGTTAGTGTTGAGCATGTTCAGGTTGGGGATGAATAAAATGTGATAGTAGATGATGTGGCACTATCAGGTATAGAAAAATCCATCTTATGTGCTTTAGATTAATGAAATACTTATAACATTTTAAAAATATTTAGAATTAAACCCATTTATTTCTTATTGCAAGGGCATATCAGCCTTGTCCTCAAAAAAAGAAGAGGAAGACTCATGTCATAAGGTTAGAACCACAAGACCCATAGGAGAATGCCGAAGATAGTCACGATGTGCCTATTAACCTTTATCTTTGACAAAAAAGAAAGAAAGTTAAAAACCTTGTTTGATGATGAATGTGTTGATGATTTTTTTATGAATGCTTCTTGTTAATGAATTTTATGTCATGTTATTGACTATTGTTATGTGCTTATAATGATTGACGTGTTCATGATTTATTGATGAATGTTTATACGTATTAATTAATTATATGTCATGTTAACGAATGTTATGTGAATATAATGATTGATGTGTTCATGAATTATTGATGAATGTTTATACATATTAGTTAATTGTATATCATATTAATGAATGTTATGTGATTATACTGATTCAATGATATAGATCTTAAATGAATGAATGGAATATTTACTTAGTTATTAATAAGAAATTTAGAGTGATTATGATAAGGGTAGGGGGGGGGGGGGGAGGAAGAGACCAAATGAGCTTCCACCTTCACATGGTTGGCCTTGTTAAGCAGAGAATATGAAAGGATTCTTGAAACCAAGTGAAACTCAAACTAAACCTATCAAAACTAAACACCAATATATGGTCTCATCATCGAGTGGATGGAGAACTTCACAATAGTCACTAACAACTATCATTTCTTCCATTCTGATGTAGACATGTCTAATTGACTCCTTTGATCATCACCAAACTCCACCTAACACACTTTTCTCAACTTTATAATGAGGCCCTTTACAACACCCAAAAAATGTCATATTTTCCCAACATGGTTTCTATGTCCTAAATTACTTGAACTTCCTCCTTTATTTTCAATAATAAGGTCTAAAATACTTGGTTTTGAACTATAATGAAAAATCAAAATGACCCCAAACTCCCTTTCTCTACCCATGATTTCTAAATTGTCTAGTTACTTCCTAGCAGCCCTTTGCAATTAGCCCTCTAAACAAGGTCTTTGGGCTTTAATTTGAAAAATTTCTTAATGACCTACCAACCTATTCACTATTCAAGATACCCATTTTGACATTGCATAGAATTTTAGAGGTTTGACCTCCCAACTCTATTTGTGCATAAAAAATCCCAAAATGGAGGGTTTCTAAGGGTTTTGAAGCCTTTCTTGACTATATGCATTGAAAATGAATTTGTAACATCCTTCAATGGATTGGTGGAACCTTACCCTTTCTATGTAAGGACCTCCCTTCACTACTCTTTTATCTACAAAATAAACCATGCAATTATCTTGCTTCCTATACATTTGGCAGACACATTTCTTCATTCATCTCTAGCCAGATTGACCATCAACCCGCCTAGGGCTTGGTGGGAAAATTCACAAACTCACTGTCACTAACTCCAACCTTTTGCATCTTAAATTATACTAATTATACCTCATTTCTCTAAGGTTTCATGATTTTTTAACTATGGTGATAAGAGTTAGACTACATTTTGTAAAAATTGTCTAGTTACAAGGAAAAACTGGCAGCACTTAGCAAATTGAATCAAATATATAAAAAACTCAATATATCGAAAACAAGACCTGTAGAAGAATAATTCTAAAAATAATATCTAACTCATATTTATAATAAAATTTCCCATTCAATCACAAAAACATGTAAACAATAGGAAAATACAACATTTTTACTATCAAAAGCTCAGGTTGGTATTCAGTTTGAGCAAATTCTTGTCTCTAGCCCATACAACTACCTTTGAAAAGTCTTATATTTGATTTCAAGATAATTTCCAACTTAAGGAAGGTGAAAAATACTATTATTTCAAACATCCTACATATTTTTCAAAGTTGCACACAAAGTTGCAACATTGCAACTTTTCATTTTTTGTAATTACTTTTCAATTTTATCAAATTTTGCAAAGTTGACAATTGCACCACAACTTTTGGCTTCCTTGCCACCAATGGAAGAAAAATTCATGTATTATGGTGCTTCAAAATATATTACACCTCACTCCACCATTCTTCATTCTTGTAACCATATTGTGGTTGTTTGACCACCTTTGACCACTTAGGAAGCTCTTTGAGAGTTTGACAAAGAAAATGAATGCACGATGCAATATAAACAAGATATTTAGGTAAAAAAAAACACTTGGCTTGTTGAGAAACCCTTATTCCATATCTATGACCCAAAATTCAGTCTTGCAATCCAAAATTGGGGTGCTTTTGCACTATTCTCCCCAACGAAGAAAATGATTGCAATCATGGGACAACATGGGTAAGTAGTTGAGGATTGAATCCTCTCTTCTTGAAGTCAGTTTTAAGGATCCAAGTAGCATCATTATCAGTTCTATCCTTCCTCTTGATAATGCAACCCATGTATGTCTTGTATCTTGTTTGTTTCCCAATCCTATAACTAAGAATTTTTTAAGCTTCAAGGAGTTTATCATTTTTCTTTGGCAACTTCGTAGTGATTTGAGAGAGGTCTGAATCTCCTTGTGAGATAGATGGGCCCTTTATACATTGTTAAATCTTCCACATTGAATGTAACCAAAATCTATAATGACTTTACATATCTTGTTGAGAATCTTGCAATTAATACTGATAATTTGTTTGTATTCTATTTCTATTTTGTAGCTATCTAAAGTAATTGAAGCAACACTTAAAATTTTCATTGCATCTACATCATAAACTTTGTTTTCTATCTATGATTTGATCCTATTAGTGAACATATTCAAGAGAAATTGGCAATTAATATGTTGGATATCCTTTACTATTTATGTTTAATTTTTTTTTAAAATATTATACTTGAGTGGACCAAGTTAATGGAGATATTATTAGATGTTAACTATTTCAATCTCTTGATTTCAAACAATGAAGAAGGAGGCCCTAGTTCAATATGCAATCTCAATTGATATGCATAGGACATCAGCTGGATCTGAAAAATGCAACATGTTTTCATTTTTGATACATGTCATTAATGTAAATGTGGTGCATTTTTTCAACTCCACTTATTGTCCATGCATATGGAATGTTGTTGTACATGCATTCTTAATTAAGAGTGGTAGAATATTATTTTGGATGGGAGGGAGAGAAACCAAAGATATATGTATACTTTAGTGGCTATAGACAATGATTCTTCACTATTTACATTGTAGTTCTATTGTTGAGTTCCTTATTTTGACTACTGCTACATTCTACATTTTGATGTTATTAAAATTAATGTTTTGTTTCCTTTGCTGAAATGTGTCATGCCTTCATTCACTAAAATTGATCTCAACTAATTGCAACCATATTGGTAACATGTTGATCTTAGTCTTCTTAAATTTTTTTTTATAACACTATAGATCCTAATATGCATATAGCACACTCACCAATGCTATAAAATTGGAACATATCTTGAAACTTTTAAATATATTTTGTAACACTAATTGATCATGGTTTTGTTGTATTTGGTTGCAAGGTACTAAGCAACAAAACTGAATGAGAAATTGAGGTTGTAGGGTAAAAAAAAACATCTCTCCATCATTTGAGGGTAATTCCAGGTAAGGGTTGAATCTATTTATGGTTTGAATCTAGAAGGAAAGTATTAGTGACAATTTTTTTTAAAGATTCCTTCATAATGGTGTTTTGTTACATGTTTGGTGATGAATGAGAGACGTCAATCGATGATCTTCTCCTTCTTATTCCAATTGGATAGAATGTTATTAAGGATTCTCTAATTGTAGTAATCTACAAAGGATAATATTGTAATATTAAAATATCTAGTTGATCCCCCTGTTGGCTCCTAATTTAATAGATTTTTAATTAACCAAGAAACTAGACCAATTCATCTAAGGCTAGCAAATTCCTATGATGGATGCACTCAATTGCAATCTTGGGCCAACTATAAGGCATAACTCCTTCTTCACTTCAAGCTTTGTGAAACTTAGATGGGTTAACCTTGAGGTTCTGATATATGGTACCAGTGCAAATAAACATATAATCTGAACCTACTAACATTAGATAAAACCCTTATATCTTTTGATACTTATGCAATAACATAGGAACAAAATAGCTACAAATCATAAACTATGAACCCATAAGCTAAGTGAGGGTTAATTCCTTTCAGCCCTTCAACATTTAAAGGGAAAAACATTTGATTAATGATGTTGATTTCAGCAAAAACCCCAAATATATAATAGTAAGAACAAGTTGATCCTGTAGCTGATTAGTGCCTTATCCATTGGGCATAAGCTAAGTCAAAAGATACACATGGATACATGAGATATACTCATATATTCAGATATATGATCTATCCATTCACCTTGTAAATAGACATCTATCTTCATTAAAACTCTCATACTTATGCAATATCCTCTTGGTGAAACCTGCAACCCTATCAAGGTAAATAAGCATTTACTTGGCTCTTTATTCCAATAGCAAACTTATCAAGACATACAACTTTAAGGGATTGCAAATGAGTTTAAGCTCTTTGTTCTTAAACACAAAACATTGCAGACAACAAAGGAAGGAGACGAGAATCAGAATGAAACTAAAGAGATTCTTTCTCATTTATATTCATTTCCTTGAAACTATACATTCCTATGCATGAAATTAAAACATAGAAATGCCTAACAGATTAGAACTAGCTTTAGTATCTTCACTACTGTTGTTCATACAAGAGAAATATCTACTGAAGAATTTGGTGGAATCATAGTTATGCATCCAATAAGGTGGTCTCATACTAAAAATTGCCAACCCTTACAATGGATGAGAAAGAGAAAGATATAGAAGGAATGAGTTCCCAGATTTGTTTTGTGTCTGACATGTGTCCACTTGGAAAACCTCCATCTGTAGATGCAAAATATCTTTCTACTCTCTCTATATAATTGCACATCAAATATTTTTATTACTGCTTGAGAATGCCTTGAAAATATCTCCAGAATGATTGAAATGAGTAACTAATTTTGATGCTAGATCTAAGATCAAGTAAAAGGCAAAAACTTAGTCAAATGACCTCTAGAGACAAGATAAACTTTTCAGAATCATTTTTCCCCACATTCAAGCCTCAATAAACTTCCATATCTACCCTCCAACTAATTTTGATGGTCAATGATGAATTATGCCCATTCTGTTGAGAATGCCCTAAAAAAATATAAATCTGCTTATAGACTATACTGTTGAATGCTTGCGCAAATTCTAACCCCAAATTTAGAAAATTCATCTCCTCCTAGTTCCAATGGTATATTACACTATATATTTAGGATGAAAATGGTGCCTCTGATTCTAATTTGAAATTTCAGGTCCTAGGCCATGAACTGTCATTAAAATTTGAAAAATAAAAACTATATAGTTAAAACTATATAATATATCATTTCAATCCAAATCTTTTGAATTAGAAAAATGCATGATCAGACATGAAGATATATGATTTTAGTCTTTATTAATTTTAATCCTCTCCTCTGGTTTCCACTTGTCATTTCATCATTTGTTAACTCTCCCAGGTGGGCTCCATAATTTATGCCTATTTTTAATTTTCTTAGAGGTCACCATGTCTCTACCGACAAAACCATCCTATTTTTTGGTGGTGATATGGTGACCACCACAATCTAGAAACTTCTCCAACAAGTCTCCTTAAGTCAAAATTTCTTTGACTTTGTCATCTACCTAGACATGGTGGCTCACCATGTAGCTTCATGGCTTACAAAAGACCGTGTCTTAAATACAACTTACAATATTTGTGGAATATCATTTAAACACATGAAAATATCCTTGAGTAAATGATGTGGGATTAAAGACCTTTTAGAAGCTTATTTCCTCTATGTCATGGAATTCTATTGTTCCTATGTCATGGGGTTCTATTCATGCCTTCCTTTGCAGTCTTGCTTTCTTGGTTCTGCTGAAATTGGGCACAATGTTCCTCCTAATGCAACTCCAAATTGACGACAAATTTGTCTTGCAAATTTTTAAAAACACTATTGAAATGGCACAATGTTCCTCCTAATAGGTTTACCATATAGTGGAGCTTTCATCTCAGATGAAAGCTTGAGTACCTCTGTGAGGTCAACTGGGTGATCTTTTGAAGATAGCCATTGGAAATGGTGTAGCATTCTAGCCAACCATGTGTGTATGGTCTATAAACCCAATGCTTTTTTAGGGCACACCCTCCTACCTAATCCAAAGGGTGCTAACCTTAAATCACTTCCCATGATATTTATATCCCCCCCTCTAGCTAATGGAAGGAATCTATTTGGTTGAAGCTCAAAGGATCTGTCCATATGTCTTCATCATGGGTAATGGACCACATATTCACCATTGCAGTGGTTCTCGTAGAGATGTGGTGGCTACCAACATGTGCATCATGGATTCCGAACCTTTCCCAAGAGAGAAATAGACCAAGTGGGTGAATCCTTAGAACTTCCCTAACCACCACTTGCAAGTATGGCAACTTGAGGATGTTGAATTTCGCTACTTGCTTGAAATCTCCAAACACGAAGTCTAATTCCTAGTGAACCTTAGATTGTATGTTGGGATGGAGAATCAGCCTTGCAAGAATCCATTCCATCAAAATGGAAATGATATCAGTGCCCCTAAAGATCATTTCCTTCTAATGCTTGTCTGCATTATGTACCTTGACTAGTCCCCTTTTTTCTTTCACTTATCCCACACTTTGCTTGAATGCGAACCATTTATCATCAAGTATATATTTTCATCCCTCATTTTATTTTCTATGATAATGCATCCAAAATGATTTTGAAACATTATAACATCCTTTGGACACCCCAGATCCTAACATCCTATCAATCTAACAGAATTAGTCGAGCCCAAAATGGGTCTGGCTAATTTTTTTTGCATTTCAAACAATTGACTTCTTAAAATGCTCTGATGAACACTTGGTATTGATCAATTCTGAACTTGACCATTGAACCATCATTTTTTAACTCAATTTACAACTTTCTGCAAATTGTAACTTTCAGGCCAAGGGGTTATTCAAATCGCTTTAAAAACTACTAAAACACCTGATTGGGCTCGAAAATTATACACACTGATCCTTTTTTTTTGCATACTCTTATCTTGCCAAATCTCATCTCATGATTAATTCTCATTCAAAAGATATTGACTAGCAAAGTTTCCTTCTCAGAATTGCCTACAAGAAAACATGTTAGAAAACCACAAAACATGTTCAGATTTGGCCTTGAAAGTAGGGAAAACTTACACTTAGGGGCACAAAAACTGGGGCATTGGTTCAATGTCATGAGAAGAGTATAAATATGGGGTTAGGGCTCATGACAAATAACTAGGCTTGTTTGGAGAATGGTCAAAGTGGGATACTTCAAGTTGCAGACTGGAAACACTAGCAGAAAAGTATTTTTCTCAAATAGAATGGACTTGGGAAAGTGTGCAAATGGATTTGTAAAAACTTAAAAATTGGCACACTTAAAGAGTTTTCAGAGTAGAAAACAATGGTACATTCCATCTGATCTCACCTATCATAGATTTAGAGTTGTGACATCATGAATAAGGGTACTGACCAATCTACCCTTCTAACACCAGTAAAACATCACAAATTTCTTTTGGAATCAAGTTCGAAAACTTATCAAATGGATTTTTCATAAGCTCAATATTGGAAAAAAAAAAGCATCTTACCTCTAGAATGCAATGCAAAAGGATTTTTTTCACTTCGGTCAACCACGTCAAAGTTATAACAAGTCAAAGAGGGCCTCCTAGAATTTTGAATAATTTGCATCAGCATGACAACAAAAAATGACCAATTTTGAGGGATTCAAAACCTAGTCAAATGGATTCAAAATGAGCTGAAAATTGTAATATAGGTTCTTTGATATGTATATTAAACATCCCCAAAGTTATAGGTCATGAAGAATTTATACGTAAATGATATTTGAAGACAAATCATGTTACTGTACATTGTTTGACACTTAGGTAGAATTGTGAAATATGACACTAGCTCAAAATGGGACTTCACAAAATGACTCAAAATATTCATGGGATGCATAGATGTACTAAATTCAAGGTGTTAGAAACATTAAACACCTCTTAGGCCTCACAAGTACAACTAGGTACACATGCGTCAAAAGCACTTATAGGACTTGATTTTTTCAATGGTACTCAAAATCAGGGTTTCAATTTTGAGTCCCAACACCCCCCTTGAAAAGAGTTTGAATCCCATATTATATCTTTCAAGGAGTCAAAGAGACACACCCCTTCAAGCATATATTAGATGGTTATAAGTGGGTGTTACACACAATGTTTAAATAAGTTCTCAACTATTTGCAAGATACAACTTCTCACATCATCTACCCTTACCAATGTCACTATTCAAAACTCAACTCTTTAAACATCAAGCACTCAAAGTTTTATCAATCCATCAATTGTTGATCATATTTAAAGTGATCTCAATCATAATTTTTTATCACACTCTCATCATGAGACATCTTCTCCTTTCCTATGTCCACACCCTCGGGATGTTCAAAAATACTATTTTTGATCCTTAATGCCCATTGAAAACCACCATCACTATCAACATATAGATAATAAAATGTGTCTTTCCCTCTCTCCCAACCAACCCATATTACATCTTTTCATTTATCTAGTCCTTGGATCAACCCTTGACCCTTTAGTCCTTGACTCTCTTTAGGCCTAAGCATGTTACTTGTGACATACCCTTAAAATAATATATGATACTAAACCCCCAATAGCATCCTTAACTTTGTCAAACTTATGACAGACAACTAAACATGTGGAACGTCACTCACCTATAAAACTAGAAAATGTATTCCCCCACTCTTAAATCAACAGGGACACTTACTCCCCATAGACTGATAATTACCTTACCTTGGATCACCAAACAAATAGGATTCTTACACTCCTAATACTACCAGCATGACAATCACCAATTATCTTGGACCACCAAACAAATAGGATTCTTATGAATTTTTTTATTATAAAAAAAACTAGGTTGTTGTCAATGTTTTGGTAACCATTAGTCAATCTATTGACAGTAATTGTCATTGATGACATGGAAACATTGTCAAAATCTCATAGGATTTCGACGATGTTTCATTGATGTTTCGATGAGACCTATCATTGATGACATGCAAAGCTCATCGATAACAATCTCCTAATCATGGAAGTTTTGATGAGGTCTCCCATCAATGGCATGGCAAGCTCATCGATACTAATCTTGTAATCATCAAATTTTTGACATTTGCTAGTAATGGTCTAACACCGCCTCATGACAAAGATTGGGATCATTTTTGATAGGGTTGTATGTCAATGTATAGACAACCTTGAATTTCATCAAAATTTTGAAAAAATTATAACGAATTTTTTTTGGACCATTGTTCGTCAAAATATCAACCAACCCTCGTCAAAAAATAGGTGCAAATTAACTCGTGACCTAATCCATATATCAAGTGTAACCATAACCCAAAATATAATATAAACCCTAAAACTTTAGAACCAAAAGTCCAAGCACAATCATAACACTAACTATACTACTAGTTCAAATCAAAACTTAACTGTTATCCTAATTGTAACCTAAATCCTAACCCTAGCACTAAACATAAGTATTTATTTGAGTGAAGACTGGATTTAATGAAATGGTTTAATACAATATTTTAAAGAAGTTTTAAGTTACATACTTGAGTTCTTTATATTTCTAGGGTTAGATAATTTTGTGTTCATTTTATTAATTTAGAGTTATCATTCAAAGTTTTTAGTTTATATTTGGGCTTTTGGATCTCCTTATAAAGCTTATTTTTACCTTAACCCAAAAAATAATTTCTACTATTAACTATTCCTAGTCATTGTCATCATCAAATGCTATAATACATATTGTAAGCTTTAAGGTTGAAATCAATGGAAATACCTAACACTAACCAAAATATTGTATTAGATTTTGTTTTTGTAGTCATAGGCATGCATTATTCAAAACCTCAATGGTTGAAAGGTCACATCCATGAGTTTATCAAAAGTCATAATATGTACTATTTATGGTCAATCTCTCATCTATTATGGATGAAATATCCACTTGATATAAGGTTTAAAACTAAATATCTAAAATTTACAAGGTTGATAGAATCTTGATCGTAATTTGAATTGTGTAAATGTAATTTTTATTTAAATATCAATTAATTCATTTCATTTAATTTCAATACTTTATGAAACATTTATATAAACAAAAGAACAATTTGTGCAAATAAAGCGAAAACATAATATAAACACATAAATATTAAAATATAATATATAAACCCTTACACTTTAGAACCAAAAGTCTAGGCATAATCATAACACTGACTATACTACTAACTTGAATCATAAACTTAATTGCTAAATCCTAATCATAACCTAAACCCTAAACCTAGCACTAATCATTAGTACCAACCTAGATGACAAAATAGGTTTCCATTACATAATTATATTTTAAGATGTTTAAACAGTTTTTAAGATATGTAATTTGTAATGCCTACCCTTAGTTGACTTTTTTGTTGTATTGTCAGATTCTTTTAGGCTAGTTTTTGGATTAGGTTTTATGATTATCAGTACTTGGTTACCAGATTAGATTAAATATATTTCATACTCAATTTATATATGTGATGAGTTACTTAGTTATTTCAATTATTTTGATAATGATAGATGTATGTTCATTTAGTGATTTCAGTTATCTCATGATTATTAGTAGATGAACTATTTATATGCAATTCTATGGTAACTTACCCTATACTTGCATGTGTATGGTATACCTGTCTATTTTACTTTATTTATGACGTTTCTAATGTGGTTGAGGAAGGGAGTCGTAGTCACCTGCTAGTTGGGATCTACACGATGTACCACTTCCACCATTGCCTATTTAGTTTAGAATATATGTGTTTGTACATGTGTGGATTTTATGTAGATTGTAGGTATTGATTATTGACTTCCTTGAATTGCTAGGATGAGCATACCCTATCATAGTATCTCGATGGTATAAGTGGGGAGATAATTCTTGAGTCTGAATCCTAAACCCTATGCCAATTGTCCTAAAAAGTTGGACAAGTATCTAAGTTAGTTTCATGTTTTTGAATTCGTCAAGTGATATAAATTCTTGATCTTGACCTTGGAGTTTGATTATGTTCTTTGTCTTCAGTTGAGTTGTTGTATTTGGTTTTGTGGGTCTGTTGTGATTTTTAGTTATATTTAAATCAAAGTAAAAGATAACTTAATGATTTAATTTAATCAAAATTTTATAAAGAAAATTCAATATTTAATTAATTGAGAAATTAATTAAATAAAAGAATTAAATTTAAAATATTAAATTAAAGTTCTAATTTTAGTGTATTTATACTTATTTAATTTAATAATTATTATTTTAAGAGTTTTATTTTAATAATAAACTCTTAATAATATTATTATTTGAGTAATAAATTTTATTTAATTAAAAAGAAAATATTAAAATATGTGAATATTTGATTAATTAAAAATAATTAAATCTATACTTTAAATAAAAATTCTAAATTTAGAAAATTGGTTAAAGAGAAATTAGAATACGATGTTATTTATTTACATTATTAAATATGTACTCCAGTTTAAAATATTTATTTTAAAAAGTGTAATTTAAGAAGTTGGATAAAAATAGAATTAAAATATTAAATGATTAAAGATTTAATATTATTTAATTTTAATTATTTAATTAATAATAATTAAATTATACTTGGATTTAAATAATGAGCTTTAATTATTCTTATTAATTTAACTAATAAACTATGCTCTAAATAGTGCTTGCACTAATTAATAAAGTGGAGGAAAAGAAAATATAAAAGAATATTTTAATTAAAAAGTTCTTTAAATGTGCATGAAAGAATTAAATTTAAAAGATTTGAATAAAGTTCTAATTTTGACATATTTATATTTATTTAGTTTAATAATAATTTATTAAGGAGTTTTATTTTTAATAAACTCTAAATAATATTATTAGTTAAATTAATAAATATTATATTAAAAACATCGCATGAGAGAGAGAGAGAGAGAGAGAGAGAGAGAGAGAGAGAGAGAGAGAGAGAGAGAGAGAGAGAGAGAGAGAGAGAGAGAGAGAGAGAGAGAGAGAGAGAGAGAGAGAGAGAGCTTTAATGTAATAAATTTAATTGCATAAAGTGTGTGCATGAAAATTAAAATATAATAATTAAAAGATAAAGAGTTTCCGCATGATGAAAGCCCTAATTTGGGGGGAAATCTCTTTATTAAGAAATCATAGCTCATTTCTCCATACACATGTTTGGAGGAGCCAATTTTTGAAAAGAAGGTTTTTGAAGGAAAAGGAAGATTCTTGTGTGTTTGTGTGTTCATTATTTTAGCATCAGATCTATGTAGGATCTTATGGGTTTGTATAGTAGTTGCTCATTCTTTGAATTCATGTCTTCTCCATGTCTGTTGTGTTTTTGTTTTTAGAATTTATTTGGGTTGAAACCCTTGTTTGAGAAAATGGATTTCCATTATAGAATTGTTCATGATTTAATCTGAAACCTCATTGTGAATTTATTGTTCTTGTGTTTCAAATTATTCTGTCTTGATCATAAAAAGAAAACTAAGACCTTATAATCATGATATTGAAAACTTTATAATAGTAATACTTGGAAAAGAAAATTGAAACCCTGGTTGTTATTAAATATTTGTGTTTGAAAACGAAAAAGAGAACTTGAAAACCTATCAGTGGGAATTAAACCTTTGTATTTTCATAACCTAAGGTATTGAGAAAGTTATATTGTATGTACTTTATATGACGTGTGATTTACTAGTGGTGTTGGGGTTTTTGGGTTTGACTTAGCACTTTGACCAAATCAAGGTGTTTACTAGAGGCTTGAGAATTCTATTTTGTGATGCCATGATGAAATCTTTTATACTTAACCATGGTAATGTGTCTTGTATGTTCTATGAGGAGTTTTGATCTATTGATTATTATTTCTTTCTAGTGTTCTTGTGTGAAATTGAGGTGAGTGGTGTGACCTATTTGATATAAGCTTTGAGTCTTTGATCAGTTCTATTTGGATTACTTTTTAGTCACTTGTATAGGACTGAGCTATTTATATGATTTTTTCTTGATGATGTCATGTTATGATGTGAATTGGTTTATGTGTACTTATTTTTTGATTAGTCTTGTTAGGATGATTGTATTGGTGAAATCTGTGATTTTGATTAGTGATATTTCAATGCTTTCCGGTTGCTTGTTTAAAATCTAATGTGTGGTTTATGGTCATTTGAGATCTTTTGATTTTATTGAGCTTAGGGTAAGTTATATGTATGTCGTGTTGGGAAGTGGCTTGCAATGGAGTTTGAGGCCCTAAAGAGGCTGATGAGTAACCCATTATAGGTTATTTAATAAGTGATAACATTTCATTAAATGGGTTTAAAATGAATTAACAAGATATTGGTACCACAAGAAGTCACTAGGGGGCCAAAGTATTAAAAAACTAGCCAGGTAACTTTAGAGTTGACTTGTTAGTATGCCTTGCCAGTATGAAAGGATACTAGTTCCGCATAGAGTCATGAGGGAGACATAGGATTAAAAGACTAGTCGAGTAACCTTAGAGTTGGCTCATGCCATTATTGCCATTGTTGCCTCTAGGTTTAGATGTCTTTTGTGTCTTGGTACTTTTGAGTTAGATTTCTTTTAGGTTTTCCTTGACTTAGATGTTGGATTTGACTTTTGTGTTTGTTATCTTGTTTGAGACTTGAGACTATCTCCTCAACACAATGGGAGTGGACATTTTTGGGGTACCATGAGGTTAAGTGGAAGTGCTATTTACTTTTACCATTGAGATCTAACAGTTTGATTGTTGTGGTTGGAGTTCCCTTTTCTACATCTCTTTCATTCTATTCTTGTGTACTTTGATGGATGGTTATACTTGTTGTATTATTTTTGATTTCATGAATCTTATGAGATGTTGTTGTAATCTATTTTTATGATGTATATTCTTTCAACCTTTCATACCCCATGACCTATACATTGAATGAAGGTGCATTATGATTATTGCCAAGTGGCATTTGAGATGATTGTATATTGGAATCATACTTGTACATTATTCTTTGATGTGGAGTTATTGTATATTGAATTTAGTGTTAATTAAAACTTAAATGTGATTCAACATCATGGCACCCTTAGGAAATGTAATCTATTTTATGGTATGTGTTTATGAATGTAATTAATGCTTTCGCTATATTATATCTATTGTTGTTAAGTCATTATCTTTCAAAAAAAATGTTTGACAAACTTAGTGAAACTTTAGGTTAATTTCTTTTGAGTCATCAGGAGGGGTGTTACATCCGGTATTAGAGCCCAAGATTCTACATTGGCAACTCTGGGTATATTGGAACACCACTAGTTGATAATTAGTTGAACTAAAAAAAAACTTGAACTGTTATTTGTATCTATTTCAAACTTGAACACTTGAACTAGTTGAATTGAAATGAAACTTAAACAATGTTAAGTATCTTTTGCAACTTAAGACTCAACTTCTTGAAACATAGAAAAAGGAAAAACTTGTAAAACTCTTGAGTTGGAATTCAGACATATTTTCTTATGATTATGATTTAAGTTAGTACGCCTTTGATTGTCTTTGTGAGCATTATGTTGTTCTTGTTTGGGTGTTTTTAGTAGAGTTACAAACTTGAACCTAAACAATTTGAAAAAAAAAGATTAGAAGTAGTGGAACTTTTGAACATTAGACTTGGAAACTCATAACATTTATGTTCTTGACTTTCAACTTATGTCTATACATTATAACTTTTAGGTTTTTCGATGGATTTAGATATGTTAATATTTTGTTTGAAGTATTTTAGGGGATCTATTTTAGTATTTGTTAAAAAAGATGAATGTTGGATCAATATGATTTTTGATTTATTATTAAACTATAATTATATTGTATACATAGTTAACTTATTTGTATTAGGTTCTTAAATGAGATTTTTGTTAACATTGTAGATAGTACTCTTTGACTTTTAGTTATCCTAGTCATTGTAGTAGGCTTCCAAGAGTAAAAGCCTAAGTCTAAGGGGAGTGGATGTAATGCCTACCCCTAGTTTAGTTTTTTCTTTCTTGTAGGCTTCCAAGAGTAAGCCTAAGTCTAGGGGGAGTAGATGTAATGCCTACCTCTACTTGACTTTTCTGTTGTATTGTTGAATTTTTTTAGGCCAATTTTTGGATTAGGTTTTATGATTATCAGTGCTTGGTTACTAGATTAGATTAAATATATTTCATACTCAATTTATATATGTGATGAGTTACTTAGTTATTTTAGTTATTTCATGATTATTTTGATAATGTTAGATGTATGTTCATTCAATGATTTTAGTTATCTCATGATCATTAGTAGATGGATTATTTATATGCAGTTCTATGGTTACTTACTCCATACTTGCATGTGTATGGTGTACTTGTCTATTTTACTTTATGTATGGCATTTCTAATGTGGTTGAGGAAGGGAGTCGTAATCACCTGCTAGTTGAGATCTACATGATGTGCCACTTTCCACCATTACTTGTTTAGTTTAGAATATATATGTTTGTACATGCATGGATTTTATGTAGATTGTAGGTACCAGGTATCAACTTCCTTGAATTTCTAGGATGAGGATATCCTATCGTAGTATCTAAATGGTATAATTCGGCCCGAGATAATTCTTGAGTTTGAATCCTAAACCCTAAGCTAATTGTCCTAGAAAGTAGGACAAGTATCTGAGTTAGTTTTAGCTTTTTAAATTTGTCAAGTGACATGAATTCATGATCTTAACCTTGGAGTTTGATTATGTTCTTTGTCTTCAGTTGAGTTGTCGTATTTGGTTTTGTGGGTCTGTTGTGATTTTCAGTTATAATTAAATCAAATCAAAAGATAATTTAATGATTTAATTATATTTAATTAATTGAGAAACTAATAAAATAAAATAATTAAATTTAAAAGATTTAATTAAAGTTCTAATTTAAACATATTTATGTTTATTTAATTTAATAATTATTACTTAAGAGTTTTATTTTAATAATAAGCTCTAAATAATATTATTAGTTGAGTAATAAATATTATTTGATTAAAAAGAAAAATTTAAAATATGTGAATATTTGATTAATTAAAAACTAATTAAATTTATACTTTAAGTAAAATGTCTAAAACTAGAAGTCTAAATTTAGAAAATCTATTAAAGAGAAATTAGAATATGATGTTATTTAATTACATTATTAAATATATACTTCAATTTAAAATATTTATTTTAAAAGCCTAATTTAAGAAGTTGGATCAACATAGAATTAAAATATTAAATGATTGAAGATTTAATATTGTTTTATTTTGATTATTTGCTTAATAATTATTAAATTAGAGTTGCATTTAAATAATGAGCTTTAATTATTCTTATTAATTTAAATAATAAACTATGCTTTAAATAGTGCTTTCACAAATCAATAAAGTGGACGAAAAGATAATATAAAAGAATATTTTAATTAAAAAGTTCTTTAAATGTGCATGAAAGAATTGAATTTAAAAGATTTGTTGAAGTTATAATTTTGGCATATTTATAGTTATTTTATTTAATAATAGTCTATTAAGGATTTTTATTTTTAATAAATTCTAAATAATTTTATTAGTTAAACTAATAAATATAATATTAAAAACATCACATGACTTAATGAGAGAGAGAAATCTTTAATGTAATAAAGCTTATTTTAATTAAATTGCATAAAGTGTGTGCATGAAAATTAAAATATAATAATTAAAAGACAAAGAGTTTTCGCATGATCAAACCTCTGATTTGGGGGAAAAGCTCTTTATTAGGAAATCAAAGCTCATTTCTCCATGTACATGTTTGGAGGAGCCAATTTTCAAAAAGAGGGTTTTTGAAGGAAAAGGAAGATTCTTGCATGTTTGTGTGTTCATTATTTTAGCATAAGATCCAGTTAGGATCTTGTGGGTTTGTGCAGTAGTTGGTCATTCTTCAAATTCTTGTCTTCTCTGTGTCTATTGTGTTTCTATTTTTAGAATTTCTCTAGGTTGAAACCCTTGTTTGAGAAAATTGATTTCCATTATAGAATTGTTTGTAATTTATTCTAAAACTTCGTTGTGAATTTATTGTTCTTGTGTTTCAAATTCTTTTGACCTAAAAATAAAAAAGAAAACCAAGACCTTGTAATGAAATTGAAAACTTTATAAACACTAATACTTGGAAAAGAAAACCCAAACCTTAGTTGTTATTAAATCTTTGTGTTTGAAAAGGAAAAAGAGAACTTGAAAACCTATAAGTGGGAATTAAACCTTTGTGTTTTCATAACCTAAGGTATTGAGAAAGTTATATTGTATGTACTTTATGTGACATACGATTTATGGGTGTTGGGGTTTTTGGGTTTGACTTAGCACTTTGACCTAATCAAGATGTTTACCAAAGGCTTGGGAGTTCTATTTTTGATATCATGATGATGTTTTGATCTCGATCTTTTATACTCAACCATGATAATGTGTCTTGTATGTTCTATGAGGAGTTTTGATCTATTGATTGTTATTTCTTTCTAGTGTTTTTGTATGAAACTAAGGTGAATGGTTTGACCTATCTGATATAACCTTTGAGTCTTCAATCAGTTCTATTTGGATTTCTTTTCAGTCACTTGTATAGGACTGAGGTGTTTGTATGATTTGTTCTTGGTGATGTCATGTTATGATGTGGATTGGTTTATGTGTACTTATTTTTCTATCAGTCTTGTTAGGATGATTGTATTGGTGAAATTTGTGATTTTTTTTAATGAATAGTCCTTTTTTATTATAAATAATATACTAACATTATAATTCACAAAAGAGGGGCTAGGGGATACAAGATCACCCTGTGAGAGTGCACATGGCTGAAGCTAAAATCAACAACTATTCATTAAAAAAAAACATATAAAGAAACCCTCAGGTAGCCAAAGCAGTGCTAATTGAGGGGGGTGGTTCATCCCAATCATGAAATCCCCAGTCATCCTTGGCAGCGGTGGGCAGGTTAGGAATAGTCTAGCCATTAGCAATAGCATCAAGGGCCTGGTTAGCATCCTTTGTATCAGGCCATGAAGGCGAGATAGCCAATTCTAGGCGAAAAGGCCACTTCTTAGAAACCACTCGTTGAGGGCCAAGAGGAGGAGCTGGGGACTAGCTAGTGCCACCATGGGCTAGGGAAATCAAGTGGTGCCTCCATCCACCATCACCACCACTAGGAGAGTGGTGGCGGGAAGCCTGTGAACATGCTGTGTGTGAGCGATAGCTTGAAGAATTGTGCCTTTCACGGTAGCCTCTAGGCGTTGAGGTATCAACTGAGGCATCTGGAGGTACCCTAGCAATAGTACAAGGGGCATTGCCCCAGTGATTAAGAAGTTCTTGAAGGTGGGCCACCTCCAACACCACCTTGTTTGGTTACACTTGAATCTACATCATTACATTACTACAAATGCATGGCTTAGTGTACATAGCAATATTTATATCAAGAAAACTGTGAGTGAAAAGAAAAAAATTTCTATCTTTCCACAAAGTGAACAAAATTTCCATCCTAAAGGTATACCAAATCTAGGTAAATTTTCTAGGGATCCTAGGGGAATCACCTAAAATAACCATGTGCCAAGAGAAGGGTTTAGGCCAAAATGGCTTTAAAAAATCATGAATCCAATGCCAATAATTTTGAGCATGTCTATGAAACGAGAAAATATGCAAGAAAGACTCTAGTTAGCCATAGAATGGACACCTAGGATCTGGAACCCCAATATGCTTGAGTTGAGGCCCAAGGGGAAGACCTTGAAAAGCCAAGCACAAAGCAAAATGGGAAATCTTGGCTTCTATAATGACACTCCAAATAGTGTCAAAGTACTTTCTCCATTTAAAAAGAGAAGATTGCAAATGTCATCTTTGATTAAGCATATCCACCATCAACAGATGGGGAGAAAGCACTCTATAATCCAGAATTGGTTTGTAACTAGTGAAACGAGTGGCAGGATACCACTTCCATTCTATCCACCAAGATAGAAACGAGAAAGATAGTATTAGACTTGCATATCTTCCCAAAATCTAAAACTCATGGAGACCCTAGAGAAAAGATCTTTAGGAGTCTTGATGCCTTGTTTTAAAAAACACAGAGCACTAACACCTTGAGTCTTGGCAAGGGGAATACCCTAGATGGAAAATAGGGGAGACCACCAAATGTTTTGCTAGTTCAAAGAGAGCCCATCATGGAATCGTCACCAGACCAGCGAAGCCAAGGCTTGATAGCTTCCCAAGCTTTCCATATGCTTTTGATAACAAAAGAGCCTTGTATGAGCATGGGTTCTCGCATGATGAGAAGGGTTTGAAAGCTAATCCCCTTCCATGTAGGCCTATTAACAAGAAACCCAGAAGAAATATAATGCCAAACCAAAATCTTCCAAGCTTCATCTCCAGTGATGGCACAAATAATCCATTTGGCACACAAAGCAAGGCCTTGCTTCTGAATGGAGAGAAGGCCAAGGCCTCCAAACTCCTTGGGGAGACAACAAAAGTCCCAAGCAACTCTGTGAAAGCTATGATGATTGGAACCAGAAGCCCAAAGAAAATCATGGAGTAATCGCTCTAATTTTTTATTGGAGGCTTTTGAAGGAGACCAACAAGAAGAAAAATAGACATGCATTGCTGCAAGAACTTTAGAGAAAATCTAAAATTTACCTGCAAGAGAAAGCAGTTTCATAAGCCAATAATCCAGCTTCATAGTAATCTAGCAAGCACAACGTTCCATAGATCCAATCATGATGCTTGAAAAGAAAAAGGAATGCCTAGAAAGTGGAAAATCTCCTCATGAGTGACCCATTTCCATTCAAACTAGTTAAGCCAAGGTGGCGCTAGCAAAAAAGACTAGCAATAATAGAGTGTTTTATGCCATTGAATAGCATAGCTAGAGGCTTGAAAAAAAGTGTCAAGGTAATTTAAGGCATTATTTATGTTTTCTTCATCCGCTAGAAGAGTGAGAAAGGAATCATTAGCAAAATGACCATCGACCAACTGGGAAGAGGATTCTAGTAAAGAGATACCATAAACCAAACCTAAAGAAATAGAGTGGGCTAGAAAATAGCCAAACCCTTCAACAACAAGAACATAAAGCATTGTAGTCAGAGAGAAACCTTTCTTGATGGAACAAAAAATCCCTAAGGTCTCAGATTGGGAGTTATTGATGGTAATACAAGAATTAGCATCTCCATAGACTATAGAAAATTGGGACCAAAACCAAGAGCCTAGAGCATAGCCAAAATGAAAGGCCATTCAATCCAGTCATAGGCTTTTGAAAAATCTATTTTCAAAAAAATAGCCAGCTGCTTGGACTTGTGAGCCCACTCCATACCTTCCTAGACAACAATGATGTTGTCAACAATATATCTAGACTTGATAAAGCTAGTTTGCTCAAGCCACACAATTAAAAGTAGGAGGTGGAAAATTTTAAGAGAAATTGCCTTAGCAATAATCTTATATGACACATTAAGAAGGGTAATGGGCTGCAAATTACAAATATCCTCAAGATCTGCAACTTTAGGTATGAATTTAATGTTTCCTTTGTTGATAATAGCTCCTAGGCTTTTAGAATGATAGGCTTCAAGATAAAATTTGTGTAGATTGGGACCAATATAATCCTAGAGGTGTTTGTAAAATTCACAAGAAAATCCATCACACCCGAGGGACTTATCATCCTCCATGGAGAAAACTGCCTCTTTAAGGTCTTGGAGGGTAAGAAGTTTCTCATAGAAAGCATGTTGCTCAACTGCTAGGTTGTTTGGAGTAACATAAATACACTTTTTGAGAGCTTCCTCCTAAGCAACCAAATTTTCCTACAAAGCAAAAATGTTATCATAGTGATGAACAAATGCTTGCAAGATGTCAAGGAGACTAGAGAGAATAGAGGTTCCTTGTTTTATTTTTTAAATCCCAAAATTGGTATGACGGGCTCAAAGAGCTTAAAAGAACTACTTTGAAGCTTTATCACTAACCTACAACCAATGGAGGCGAGCTTTAATTTGGGCCCCTCAAGAAGCATAATTATCCATGACCTATTTTTCATGGAAAAGTTTAGCAAGTTGAATTTACATATCAACATCACAATGATTAAGGGTGAGAGCCTCATAAGCTTTTCTGAGTGTAGTGGTAGTGGATTCATAAGACCACCTTCTAAAAATTGCCAACTACCATCCATAGATGCATAGAAAGGGAGTTCTTATGGTAATGGCATCATTCCACCATTGAATCCACTCTGTCTAGGAATGCAAACATGGCTCCAAATTCCAAACATGTAGGATATGAGCAATAGTGGAAGCATGCATTAGCACATATGTGTTAAGAAAAAATTATGACCTAACAACTCTCTGGATAGTTGTTTGCCATGAAATAGCGAAATAAATGGGATAATGGTCAGATAATGTCACATATAGCAAGGGGATGACAGGTAGATCTCAATCCTTAGAAAAGGAGAAAAAAGATTGTGTACTAATCATCCCATGATCGAGACATTTTAAAATATGGTCAGAGCTAGCAAGAAAGTTGGACCCAAGTTTGCCAAACCCCACTATGTTGGCGATAGTTAGTATTGGGATTAAAAAGGACCAATTTATTGCACATGTAGTACCAGGCTTTTCTTTCCCCAGCTATCCAGTAAAAAGGAAAAATGCCATCTTTGTTAGAGGCCAACTCAACCATATTGAAGTCACCACACATAACCCAAGTAGCTAGAGGCAAGTTGTCAGCCAACCAGCCCCACAATTGAGATCTTTTCACAACATCATTGGGAGCATAAACATTAATGACTCCAAAAGAATGATTGTTAATGGAAAGAAAAAGCCAAATGATTCGGTGCATGGGGTTAGAACCCGGCGAAATAATAGCAAAATGAAGATGAGGTGACAAGAGGGTAACTACACCTCTGCCAGCATCATATTGAGAGGAAAACATAATGCTATGCGACCAAATGACACGGCATGTAGATGAAAGCATAAAACTAGATATCTTAACTTCTTTCATACAGAGAAAATCTAAATTTCCAGGTCTATGATGGGTATCCCTGACATAGTACTTTCTAGAGAGGTCTATAAGACCTCACACATTTCATGATAAAAATTCTTGAAAATTGTTCCATGTCTTCCTCATCCTCGAGAGAGGAGTAACTATTCTGTAAGAAAGTCAAAACTAGGTATTAGAAAATAAAGTATTTTTATTTTCTGAAAAATTCCTAATGAGATCATCATTTATTTATTAATTAATTATTTAATTAATTTATTTATTTTTATGCCATTAAATCCCTTTATCTTAATTAAAAATATTTAATTAAGGAATCCCTCCCAAAAATGTTTAAATCTTATTTAAACATTATTTCCTTATTTATTAATTATTTAATTAATAAATTGACCAAAAAACCCAAAATAAATTAAAAAATTTATTTTTTGCCCAAAACTTGGCCAATTTCCTTAAGACCACTAACCTCTTCCAAAATCTTCTAATCCTTCTTTAATTTTGATTAAAGGCTAATCCCATCATTTCCTACCCCTAATCTCAACTAAAAATATTTAATTAAGATTAAATATTAATCCTTGTGTTTATTAAAAAAGTTTTAATAAATATCTCCTCAACCCAAACCCTTGAAATAAATAAAACTTTATTTATTTCCTAAAAATCTAATTTATCCTCATCCTAAGAAGTTCTAGACTCTTCTAGAAAGTCTTCATCCTCATCCTAGGAAATTCTAGACTATTCTAGAAAGTCTTTATCCTCATCCAAAGTCTAGACTCTTCTAGAAGATGTCTTTAAACCTAATCCTAATCCCCTCCTAACCTTGTCACATTCTCTAAACATGGGTTAAGACTTACTAACCCAAGCCAAAGTTAACAAATATCTCCTCCTTCACCCACCCTCATTAAATGCCATCCACTTGTCTATCCCTAAGCTAATCCTAAACCATCCTAATCCATCCTCTAATCATTTGCACAATCCTAAGCAAGCTTAAAACCCTCCTAATCAAGCCCAAGTCAAAATTGCTCTCATCTCCGTCAAAATATCTCAACCATAAAACTTTATGAAGCCCACTAGGCCATAAATGACTCTTCCAAGCCCTTTTATTGCTCTTACAAGCCATTATGAGGGTCTTTATGAAGATTTTATCCCTTGAGCCTCCTTTGTTGACTCATCTTTCCCCTTTCCTCCATCCTCTCACCCTATGACATGTGTCACTTCTTGATTGGTTGTAAGGAAGCACAATTCATGTGCTCTCCTCTCATGCAATCTGAGCCCTCCATGAGCTTTTCCCCATCCTTGCATCTTAGCCCTCAAACCCTCAAGCCTCTTGCCTATAAATTGGATCCTTCCCTTTTGCAAAACAACACAATCCATGAAGTAAAGTCATAATGCCATTTTAAGAAGCCATTTTATATCAAAACCACACACCCACACCCAAATTTCAACTCCATTTGAAGCCCTTTTTGAAGCATAAGCTTGAGCATACATCCTATCTATTTAGACAAAGCTACTCAACAAAAGAGCTTCTCATTGAGAGAGCCCATTAATGGCTCATATTCTCAATTGAGAGCTCATCTTAGTCTATCTTGAAGTTTATGAATTTTGTTTAGTTTGTAGAAGCTTTATTTAAATTTGGTTTCTATTAGCATACTAACATTGCTCATATACATTTTGGCACACCCGGTGGGACCCTGCATGGGTCATCTTCATTAGCTTTTTTAGTCAAGTTTTGTATGTCATTTTCTAATTTTAGCTAATTTTTTTTTTTTTTGTGATTGGTAGGATTGTATAAATTGGTTTTGTAGGTCCACATGAGCATGAAAAAGACAAAGGAACTCATAATCTATCTCATAGTGTTTGCATATTTTTCAAGCTTATAGGTGGACAAAGCACTTGGAATTCTTCTTCCTCTTCTTGTCTATATTCTTCTTATTCTATCTACTTCTTCTTCTTCTTCTTGTGGGAGATCTTGGCCATTTTTTTTGAAGGAAGCAAAATCATACACTTCTTTTTAGTGCTTAAAATGAACCCCTAAATCATACTTAAATCCATTAAAAACTAAAAATTTGCAAAAAAAAAAAAAAAGCCTTTTAACAAGTGAAACTAAACCAATCCAATCATTTGCATCCTTGCAACATCAAGGTTTTAGATGCATTCATGCAAAGTTAGGAACACTTCATTTTTTGGGAATTTAAAAAGAACTTCAAGTTTTCATTTCAAAAGGTTCAAAATCAACACTAAATGCACACTAAAATCTAAATCAAACTCAAAGCATCAATCAAGGATAAAATGAACCTCATTTGCAAATATTTTAAAGTTCTTTTAAAAATCTCATGAAAACTAAGAGTCCTAAATGGTTGCCAAAAATTGTCCTAAAAGCTTTGTTATTTGTTCCAAACAAATGTCTTGTTGCAAAATCTTGAATGTTTCTTAGGTTTTTCATGCATCAAAACAATCTAGGAATATCATTTTTGGGCTTAAAATATGCAAACTAGAACACAAAATCTTGAATGAAAACCAAAGTCCAAAGAGTCATTTTCACTTTTGAGTCCAAAACAATCTTGAATGATCTAAGGTTAAAACAAAGGACTTCAAAGTTCTTAAAACAACACACAAAATCTCAATCTTGAATGCTCAAAAGAAAAAAACTTGAATGTTTAATCACTTGTCTTTGAATGCATGTTGCTAAAATCACTCTTGAGTGCCATGGATTAAAATCAAGTTTTTTTTTTTATGAATGCATGATTAAAACAACAAATCCAATCTTGAATGCCATAGATCAAATAATCATGTTTTGGGGGGCATAAAAAGAATCTACATTTTTGTAATCTTTGAAGTTATAAAAACAAATAAAAATGCTTTGAGTGAGTTTGTCGTTGGACTCACCCTCTTTAATCACCCATCAATTTAACCATTGGTTGCAATCTCAGTGCCATCTATGGGGATGGGTCCACCTAAGAGGGTGTTAAGTGCTCTACGCAAATCAAACTCCACTCACTTGGGTTTTTAGTAGTTTTTCTAAGTTAGAAAATTCCTTGAATGCGCATTAGTCTCGCTAACACTTCATTTGGGCATAAAAATTGAACAACTCTTGAAGTGGAGGGCCTCCAGGCACGCGCTTGACAAATCAAATTTCACATATCTTTGTTTTGGGCTTAAAACAAACTCACACTCAATCTTGAATGCCTAACAATCAATGAACATCGCATAGTTTTGATGCATTTTCAATGACGCTCGCATTTCTTATGTTGATGATCTCTCGACTTCCATTATGCTAACGACACTGTCAAATTGGAATGAACATTGTATGCCATAATCACAAGTGTCTTCAATCATAGCTTACAAAATCTAAATCATCAATTGGAATGAACGCGTGTCTTTTAAAACCAAGATCATGTATGTGGTCTTGTTTTACACTTTTTAGGAGGCCTGCTTGGGGATTTCATCACCCCTTGGGATGACCTCAACTCCAGCATTCCGGCGGAGTATAGAAATTGGGAGGTGAATCCAAAGACACCTCTCTTGGAATCAAGAATTTGTCACTCAGGCTAAGCCTCAAGGAACTTTATACCCTTGAGAAGTGAAAGAGGAGAAGTGGGTTACCGCTCCTCTTGGTTGTGTGACATCTTTTTGGTTTCATCTACGGATTTGGGCCTCACGTACCTTGCGTATATCGAGGAATCCCTAGCTATAACAAATTTCATCCTTGTAGAAAGCTTCCTAGGATGTTGGTGTGTTTGACGTGCTTGCTCCAAAATTTTGTCTGCTTGTTTGTTCATAGCTTTTGAATGAATGTTTGCCAACTTTGGTCAAAATCCCAAAAAAGCAAAAATCTCCCAACTCAAGGCATACTTAGCATAGTCACTGCGTCATCAGAAATCATCCAAGCTCCCCCGCTGCAACTAAATCTATCTAGTTCCTTGCTTTAGAACAATCCCAAATCCAAAGTCTCTCCAAATCATCCCCCCCAGCTAGCTAGCAACCCAATCCAAAATCACACCCAAGCCTTTAGAGAGTTGTTGTCATTCTGCTAGAATTTTCTATCCAATCAATCCGACCAATCCACCAACCTCACCAAGGTTATCCCTTTGACAGAGCTTTTTCTAGGGTAATCTAGCTTTGTCACTTGTTATCCCTCATCACCTTGAGCTAAAGGTTGGGATCCACAAGTGGTTAATCTCGTGTCATGCCCATAGGATCATTAGTCTATCCTTCAGTTGACACAATCTCCACCAATCCAGTGCATAGGAAAGCAAAACTCTCACTTTTTGACAACATGCCCTTGAAGTATTCCATCCACAGGAAAGCCAAAAATCTCCAACCAATCCTCCTTAGGTCTGTCATACAGCTTTGACTCTCCCTAGGAAATCCTTCATCATCAATCCAAAATCTGCACTTAATCCAAATCCAACCATGAGCTTCCGTGTTCATCCATATGCAAGACCCCATCCCCATCTGACTCATCATCAAAACATGAAATCCCAAACCTATCATGATGTGTTAGGTCGTATTTTCCTTGCTACCACCACCTCCTATTCCAATGATGATGAAAATCTTGTTGACTATGATGGGTATATTGAAAGCCTTAGAAACATTCCCCCAAGCATCCCACAAAATCCATCCATTCTTCCAAACTATCTAGTCATGCCATCTGATATCCCAGCTTCTCCTCCATCACCCAATCAACCAAGCTTCCAATCTTCCACCCCCATCACACTATCTATTCCTGTCAATCCACCTCCACCTCCAACACACAAGTCTCCAAGGAATATCCTAGAGGAAATACAAGAAAATTCACCTCCAACAGTCGATAAGCCATGTCATCTAATCCAACCATGTGAAGTAGTCAGTAATGAAGCTTCCCCATCTATAATATCACCTCCATCTCCAATAGCTATCATCCCCATACAACCCATCGAATCGCTCCAAATCCCATCCACATCTCCTCCTCCAAGCATTATCCATATCCCATATAATGAACCTCATGCATCCACTCCCATCCATTCTTGTCAAGATCTTGTCCAAAAGCATGTTGAAATATCCTCCAATAGAACAACAAATCTCGCCATCCCACTTATTCCCCTACATGATCCACTTTTACCATCCCCTCCATACCTAAATCCTACCATCTTACTTACTCCATCTCAAGATCCCTTTCCCTCAGCCCACCCAACTCAAGATCCTATCCTCCCATCTCCTCTGCTTCATGATCATACATCTCCCATAATCCATGATGATAGATCCATCGAAAAAGAACTAATTATCATATCCGAAGCTCCAACTCCTTCAGTTAGTAATGGACTCACATCTTGTGTTCCAAATAATGAACATCATATTGAAAAAAGAAATGAAAATGTATTTGTAGATGTTGGTATCCCCGCTATTCCTACATGGTCCCAAGTCCTTCCATCTCCAACCCAAAGTTCCCATCCATCTTATTCCGCATCTATTTTGGGCCCTCATCCTACTCCTTATCTCCAACCCTCCATTTTGGGTCCATATATCCCTTATCTAAATCCCACACCCTTTCCATCCATTTTGGGTCCTTACATACCTAATATGAATCCTTTATCCCCTCCATCTATTTTGGGACCTACACTTTCCCCATTTCCATCTATTTTGAGCCCATATCCTTCCTTCCCTCCATCAATTTTGGGCAATTATATCCATCCATATCCTATGTTCCAATCTATCCTTCCATCCCCTCAAATCCACCAGCTAGATCATCAAAGGCATTCACCCTTGAGTCCCTTCCAACCTTTAAACCCTATCACTCCATCAATTATCCCTCCATCTCCTCCATGCTCTTGTTCCCATCCCATGGCTAATAGAAGCATATTGGATGCCAAAATACAAAAGCATAAATCCAAAAATCCAAGTCTCAACATGTCCCTTCTAAAATACATGTTCAAAACAAGAAACATTTAATCCCAATCAAAGAAAAAGTCAAGAGGCCACAAAAGCCCAAGCTAAAAAAGTCAAAAATCATGTGGATACCCAAGATGCTCATAAAAGAAATGCATCTCAAAGAAAAATCTCAATTTGCATCCATTCATGCTACTCAAAAAGCCTCATCCATCCATCCTTCATCCAAATCTCCATATAAGCATCCTTCATCCCCCCAATCCCCTTTTAGTCCATATGATTCTTATCCTAAATTTCCCATCCTCCATCTTCCAACTCTACTTTTAGTCCTTATCTTTCTCTTCCTCCATTTTCTCCTCAATCTCGCTCAAAACCATCTTTCCCACTACTTTATCACCTCTCAAGGTGTGTGCCAATGATGATCTTTCCATTTTCCTCATCCATTTACCCACAAGCCTTATGTCTTCGCATCCATTATCTGTCAAACTCCCACCCACCATTCCACTTGTTCAATCCAATCCTTTTTCATCCATCCTACCAACATCTATGAGCCAAAAATAGCTGAAGAAAACCAAAATCATTCCAACTAAGTCCAAAGTCAAAAAGTCAAAAAAAAATAATAAAGAAAAATAAATCGTCCACTAGTGAAAACTTGGCAATTCAAGCGCCTTGGACAAGTACCATGATGAAAACTTGGCAAACAAGAATCATGCGTAATCCCACCATCCCCAGCTTAGCCTATCACCCTCATGCTTTTGGTCATCTCTTGACATCCAACTCCATCTTCCAATCTATCCACCTATCCTCCACCCTCCATCTTCCATCTCACACCATCCACTTATCTCCTGCAGCTTCAACCAACCATCCTAGCTATCATCCATCTCCCTAGCCCCTTTAGCTTTTTCCATCCTAGCTTCAATCCTATCACATCCATCATAAGACCTCCTTTTGCATGTTATCTTCTGATTGGGGGCACTATATTCCTTGGAGATCTTGTCTTGTCCATCCTCTCTTGTCATTGGTATCTAGCTCTAGGCTATCCTCATGCAAACCCAATGTCATCTCTTTATATCCATCATAATCCTAGCTATCTACCATCCTATCCAGCCATCTCATCCTACTCCTCTAGCTATCCTTGGTCACAAAATCTCTCATCATCATTGGATGCATCCTGCCAAATCCATATCTTTCGCTATCACCCCACCCTTAGCTTTCGCATCTTGCACAACATCGAACCATCCCGCTATCCTATCATCCTGAGCTTTTTGCCTGCTTGTAACTATCTTGGTCAGCTTTAGCTTGTAAATATCTTGGTCCATCAGCTTGTACATCCTCTTTAGCTTAGTACCATTGTATCTATCTAGCTTTCATGTCAGTTCCTCCTTGATCAGCATCTTGCACACATCGCACAACCCTTGGTTAGCTATTCCAATGCATCCTTTAACTAGATCTCCTGTCACCAAAGTGTTAGCCTTCTTAGTTTAGCTTGCCAAATGCATCACTCATCCAAATCCACCAGCTTAGGTGCTCTTCGATAGGTCCTTGCAGGATATAGCTTTCCTCATGTCTGATCTTGGTCTGTTAGTACCTCATCCTACCCATCTCGTTGGAAAACGGTTCTCTTTTGGATTTTCGCTTTCTTTTCATTTGGACTCTTCCCTGTTGGGTCTTGAAATATCTTTTCCAAGAAATCTCCTTGTTCCCTCCTCAAGGTTGCCACGATCTTCCATATCATGGTATACTGTGAATGGGGCAATCAAAGTGTAAGGTCTTGATCATGTCTTTTGCTTGTTTTATTTTTTTCTTGTGGGTTACCCAGTGTCGTTTCCACACTGCTTCCTCTAGGATTCATGTGTGATACTGGGGCAATCCTTGCATTTTTTTTTTGAGTTAGTTCATCAGTCCTCTAGACAGTTGGTGAAAAGGCCTTGATGTTTTTGGTAACCTTGTAAATTAACCAATGGTCCTATAGAAAATCTAGTGCTCAACTACATGGTGGTACTTCTCTTTGAAGTATCCCCCCCGCTCAAAAAGCTTCAATGGTTTTCCTTCATCTCCATTATCCCCCATCCATATCCAGCATCCGTCTCTCCTACCCTAGCTTATGCATCAGTATCTCTTTGAATCACTCCCCACCTTTAGCTTTAGGGATCCACAATTCTAGTCTTACGGATCCACCAATCCAAATCAATCCACCAAGCCTCATCTTTCGAGATCCACAATCCTAGTCCTAGGGATCTCCGAAACCTATCTTCCGCCAATCTGACTCTTTGAAATCCTGTTGCTTCAGCTTTTTAGTCCCCTCATCCATCTCCCCATCTTGGATTCCTTTTATAGCACTCTGCTCCTTCATCCTCTGCAATCCCTGAGATCTTAAGCTTGCTTCCTCTTGTGCCTCTGATTCTCCCTTTATCATTCTCCCGTAGTGAGATTTTTAGCTAACTAAATCTCTTCTCTTAAGCCAATCTGAGTCTTCTTGCTCATCTTGGATTCTTGTACTTTTCAAGAAGTCGTTGAGCCTCGCTTTCTCTCCCCGCCGCCTTCTTGAGGGGGCATCTTGCAGTCCATTCTCTCCTCTTCTTCTCTAGCCTTGGGCATCTTATTTTCTTATCTTTGATGCCATGCCACTGGCGGCATCACATCAAAGAGGGGCAAAATGTAGACACCTAAAAACCTTTAGAAAATAAAGTATTTTTATTTTCTAAAAAATTCCTGATGACATCATCATTTATTATTTAATTAATTCATTTATTTTTATGCCATTAAATCCCTTTATCTTAATTAAAAATATTTAATTAAGGAATCCCTCTCAAAAATGTTTAAATCTTATTTAAACATTATTTCCTTATTTATTAATTATTTAATTAATAAATTGACCAAAAAATCCAAAATAAATAAATATATATATTTTTGCCCAAAACTTGGCCAATTTCCTTAAGACCACTAACCTCTTCCAAAATCTTCTAATCCTTCTTTAATTTTGATTAAAGGCTAATCCCATCATTTCCTACCCCTAATCCCAACTCAAAATATTTAATTAAGATTAAATATTAATCCTCATGTTTATTAAAAAAAATTTAATAAATATCTCCTCAACCCAAACCCTTGAAATAAATAAAACTTTATTTATTTCCTAAAAATCTAATTTATCCTCATCCTAAGAAGTTCTAGACTCTTCTAGAAAGTCTTCATCCTCATCCTAGAAAATTCTAAACTATTCTAGAAAGTCTTTATCCTCATCCAAAGTCTAGACTCTTCTAGAAGATGTCTTTAAACCTAATCCTAATCCCCTCCTAACCTTTTCACATTCTCTAAACATGGGTTAAGACTTACTAACCCAAGCCAAAGTTAACAAATATCTCCTCCTTCACCCACCCTCATTAAATGCCATCCACTTTCCTATCCCTAAGCTAATCCTAAACCATCCTAATCCATCCTCTAATCATTTGCACAATCCTAAGCAAGCTTAAAACCCTCCTAATCAAGCCCAAGTAGAAATTGCTCTCATCTCCCTCAAAATATCTCAACCATAAAACTTTATGAAGCCCACTAGGCCATAAATGACTCTTCCAATCCCTTTTATTGCTCTTACAAGCCATTATGAGGGTCTTTATAAAGATTTTATCCCTTGAGCCTCCTTTGTTGACTCATCCTTCCCCTTTCCTCCATCCTCTCACCCTGTGACATGTGTCACTCCCTGATTGGCTATAAGGAAGCACAATCCATGTGCTCTCCTCTCATGCAATCTGAGCCCTCCATGAGCTTTTCCCCATCCTTGCATCTTAGCCCTCAAACCCTCAAGCCTCTTGCTTATAAATTGGATCCTTCCCCTTTGCAAAACAACACAATCCATGAAGTAAAGTCATAATGCCATTTTAAGAAGCCATTTTACATCAAAACCACACACCCACACCCAAATTCCAACTCCATTTGAAGCCCTTTTTGAAGCATAAGCTTGAGCATACATCCTATCTATTTAGACAAAGCTACTCAACAAGAGAGCTTCTCATTGAGAGAGCCCATTAATGGCTCATATTCTCAATTGAGAGCTCATCTTAGTCTATCTTGAAGTTTATGAATTTTGTTTAGTTTGTAGAATCTTTATTTAAATTTGGTTTCTATTAGCATACTAACATTGCTCATATACAGTTCTAATCAATCACAAGCAGCATCAAATTCTTGCAAAGGAAGGACAATATAAAGATTACCTCTGGAAAAAATTTGTGAGGATGTTTTTTCAATGGAGGTGCCATGGCTTTTTGAAGCAACAAAATGAACTTCAATATCAACAATTGGGTCACCATTGGCTGGGGCCATTATAAACTAGCCTAAAACTCTCACAGTAAATGTGGTTTGACAAGTGGAAATAAAAAAAGGGAAACTTAGACAAAGAGCTATACATAAGAAAACTCAAAGATTGTATGAAACCCTAGCAGAGTGAAAAAATCTCATTAGTAATCTTCGTCCAAATATTGTTATTATGAATGCTCTTCAAAATCTATGATTTTGATCAATGATATTTCAATGCTTTCTATTTTCTTGTTTAATATCTAATGTGTGGTTTATGGTCATTTGAGATCTTTTGATTTTATTGAGCTTAGGGTAGGTTATCTATATGTTGTGTTAGGAAGTGGCTTGCAATGGAGGCTGAGGCCCTAAAGAGACTGATAGGTAACCCATTGTAGGTTATTTAATAAGTGATAACATTTCATTAAATGGTTTTAAAATGAATTAGCAAGATATTAGTATTGTAGGAAGTCACTAGGGGGCTGGAGTATTAAAAGACTAGCCAGGTAACTTTAGAGTTGACTTGTTAGTATGCCTTGTTAGTATGAAAGGATACTAGTGCCACATAGAATCACTAGGGGGCCAAAGGATTGAAAGACTAGTCAGGTAACCTTAGGTTGGCTCATGTGATGACACTTTCCCACATGCATAGTAGATTCCCTACATGTCATTTTTGCCTCTAGATTTAGATGTCTGTTGTGTCTTGATGCCTCTGAGTTAGATTGGTTTTAGGTTTTCCTTGACTTAGATGTTGGATTTGACTTTTGGGTTTGTTATCTTGTTTGGAACTTGAGACTATCTCCTTAGCATGGTGGGAGTGAATCTTTTTGGTTTACCATGAGGTTGGGTGGTAGTGCTATTTACTTTTACCATTTAGATCCAATAGTTTGATTGTTGTGGCTATAGCTCCTTTTTCTGCATCTCTTTCATTCTATTCTCGTGTACTTTGATGGATGGTTATACTTGTATTATATTTGATTTCATGAATCTTATGAGTTGTTGGTGTGATCTATTTTTATAATGTATATTCTTTCAGCCCATCATACCCATGACCTGTACAGTTGATGAATATGTATTATGGTTATTGCCAAGTGGCATTTGAGATGACTGTATATTATTTTAATAGAATCATACTTGTACATTATTCTTTGATGTGAAGTCATTGTATATTGGATTTACTATTAATTAAAACTTAAATGTGATTCAACATCATGGGATCCTTAGGAAACATAATTTGTTTTATGATATGTGTTTATGTGAATGTAATTAATGCGTCCGCTATGTTATATCTATTATTGTTAAGTCATTATATTTCAAAAAAAAATGTTTGACAAACTCAGTGAAAATTTAGGTTAATTTCTTTTGGTTCACCTCATGGGGCGTTACATAATTAGATTAATATGTTTTAGATTTTTTAATTAAATAGTATTTTTTTGAATTTTTATGTTGTATACATATATGCAGATTATATTTCATGGACGACATATTTGATACCCACCCCTACCCCCACCCCATCCTCACCCCCTCCATCTCCACACCCACCTCCACAACCACCTAGTCCTCCTCCACCACCTACCCTAGAGGATTTGTGAGAGAGCATGAGGTGCAACCTCTGTGACCTCAAGTGAGACATACAAACTCTTAGACCAGGTAAATGTACAAAGTTATGTCACCTTTTAGACTGACTTATTAGAATGATAGAATTTAAGTATTTCTATCTAAAAATTAATTTTGTTAAAAAATATGATCTAGATAAATGCATTCTAGCTATGTTATATATGGTCTCACACTTTTCCAATTGGAAATGTCTATTAAATGCATATTTTCTACTAGTTTGTATCCAATTACTAAAGAAATACAATTATTTCAAAAAAGTGGTGTTTCAATAACTCTTACTATTTTTTGTGATATTTTTTAATAACATATAAAAACCATTTTATAGAGCTCAGAGTCAAGAATATTGGAATATAGAGTTTATAGTTTTTTATTTAGATGTAGTATATTGTAATTAAAAAATTCTACAAGCACATATTTTAACATTCAAAAAGATGTCAATTTTTAGAAAGAAAAAATATTAAATCATATAAAAAAAATTAAAATTCATATGACGTTCTAGAGGAGAGAGAGTCCTCTTTTAGAGTGTATATTATTGCTTCTGATTAGAATAAATTTGTTTTGAAAAAAGTGGTGGGAGATGAAAACTATTGATTTCAAGTGAGTTGAAATTTGACTCATTATAAAAGAGAAAATATAGGTTTAAATCCAATTTTTATTTTTGATTGTTCTAGCCATATATGTTATTTATAACATAGTCTGAGATCATAGGGAAATAACTTTATTTCCATATAGTTTTGTGGTGGGAACTAGATCCCTAATTTTTAGTGTTTTTTAGCAGCTAAAAAAGTATCTATAAAAATTAGGAAACTATATCAATTCTTATTCCAATAATTAATAAAAATTATAATGCTAAACTTCATCTATTTCTACACATTTCATTGGTTTACTTTATTTTCAAATCCAAAAATTAATACCAATTTTATACCATTGAAGATGAACAGTTATAGTTTTGTTAGCCTTTCACTTACAAAAGGGTGACACATGTTCATGCTTTTACCTAGGTGCAAGACCCATTCCCTTAGCTACTTTGCCTTGCAGATAGCATGCAAGGCATTGTACAATTTATAGAGCACTTAGACTATGGCATAGATAGTTTTAGAGAATCGAGGAAAAACATCTGTGCCTTCTATTATAAAGGTATGTCTTATAGACAAGTCCATGAACTGAAAATAAATAAAGAACATTTACAAATATATTTTTAGAACCCAAAGATGGGTGAAGAGATAAGTAATAAGAAGCCTCATATATCTATTAGATGGTGCACACACCCCCACATATCAGAGCATTTTTGGGAGTAGTGGTGGATGGTATTTGACCATCCACCACACACTAATCATGAGGTACCCATGTACTTTCTTAGGAAATTATGAGCAGAGTTTGAATTGGGTTTGAAACCCAATTATTTTGATATAAAAGCGTTTTAGGGGGTCGATGGAGTAATGCCTTTGGATAGGCCTAGGGAAAATCTTAGTGATAATATGAGGAATCACTAGTTTCCTCAACCTCTTGTTCCTCTTCTTTCACTAGTTGTGCCAACACCTCTCCATCATTGAGCAATTTCATCTTCTCTTAGTTCATTGAGTGCCCTTTCGAGCAATTTAGTAGACCAGTGGATGCAGGCGATAGATATTCATCCCCTTAGACACATTTGCACCAATTGTAAGGGTATATGCAGAGGCCCTCAAAGTGATGCAGATACAACACAAGATGCCCACGATTCTGAGGTTGGTTATTTTTATGATGAGGCATATGTTTCTCATCGTGGTGCTAGTGATGATATTGATGTCTCATCATTTGTTGTCCTTGTTTGTGGAGAGGGAGATAACCAGGAGCAACAGGTAAAAATTATTAAGATTTATAAATTACTTTTATTTACTTTCTACATATGCATAATTGTATTAACCATATTAATGTATGTTGATTTTAAATTAATAGAGGATTGATGATAATGTTCCTCCTAGGAGACAATATAGTCTTTTTTCAAGACCTTCAATCATTGGCATCCCTCATACGATATGCACTTTGAATTACACCTAAAATAATGTACATTGGAACTAAATTTTAATAACATGTGTTGATATATTCTTTTGTTCTAATTTTGTAGGGATTGTCACCAATTACACAGTTAGATGCTTCTACAGGTCTTGATCCATCCACCAATGAGGTACAACCTCAAATACCTACAGTATGAAATTTTCAAGAAAAATACTTATACTATTTTTATATACACATTGTTATTAACTTATCTTCAACTTTGATTCATGTATTAATGTATGTTGGTTTTATGAACAGGGGATGGATTGTAGTATTCCATCTAGGCCTCGGTATACTATGTTTTTGAGTCCTTCACCTTTTGGCCATTTTAGACATGTTGATGCTTCTAGTACTGAGGCTCAGTCTCAAATATGTAGTGTATGTACTTTTTCAAGATTGTTTTGTTGCATATGTATACTTACTAACTTATATCTACAACTCTAATTCATCATTGCATTTTTTAATTGTTGGCCATTGGAGTAAGTGATCATCATGGTAGAAGCATACCTCTAGACTCATATGTGACACTGGCTAGTACTCAAGTATGATATATATGCTTTTATTTCAAATAATTTGATCCAAAAAATTATGTACTTTTTCATTTATGTACTTTGAAATTCATGTATATATAATTTTGACTCAAGGCTTATGTATCCATGATTTTAGGAGGATGTCTCCATGAGTGATGGTCGGAGTATAGGAACTAGATGGAGGTACATATGTCATCCTTTGAGGCTAGTAATGTTATTTATACATAGTTCATTATGATCTTTATCAAATTTTTAAAACTTATATATTCTATTATAGGACTTGACCACTACCACATTTAGTAGGTATGACAGTGCTATTACAGAGGGACAACTATCTCACATGGTAAAATTTTAAATAAGTATTAAATATTTAATTTTATTTGCAAAGTAGATTTTGAAACCTATTTCAATCAAGCATGTACATATTGTCTTCTCAGGATGCCACACAAGATGTGACACACGATGACCCACATGATGAGACATGTCATGTTACATAGGATGATCCATTTGAGTCCTCTTCACGTGGAGTAAAGAGGACTGCATATCAGATCGAATAGGTCTTTTGACACCTTTACATTGTATTTTTATGACACATTTATTATTATTATGATACACTTTGTATTAGGACAATTATCTGCATTATATATTTTTTGACTTCATAGATCATGAACATTAGTGCATATTAGACCATGTTATATATCTTTACAACTTGTTATCATGTTGTAAGTATGGCCTGTTTTGTTTATTGTGACACATTTTATTCGTATTATGCACATTTTTTTAGTATATGGTATGAACAATAATTTTAATCAAACATATGAACATTAATTTAAACATGTTTAAATTTAAAATTAATGGATAAATATAAGAGGTCATTATAAATTGACAAAGAATTTAATATCAAGTGCACACCAATAACTTTCAAATAGAAGTGAACTCCTATATTTTAGACAACAAAACTATATATATAAGTGATGTAATATATTTAAAACAAGTGAAGCCATATATATGTAACACAATATGAAGGACATAAATAGAAGTTAACTCATATTTTTAAATGTTCACAACATGTTTCAATTGAAATAAAAAATTGGTTGAACATATTTCTTCAAATGAGGTCCTGCAAAACTTTAAAAAAATACAAATTGAAATGTTAGTAAAAGCATAAATTTATAAGACCTATCTATGTCATGTAAATATGTTTAATATACACTCACTATGTGTAATTGCAAAAGATGTTGTTGGATCCACCTAAAACATTAAAATTTTCATTAAGTTGTACTTGAGACTTGAATAAGAGGTATATTAGTTCTCTAATTTTCTATTGACAACACATACATAAATTTAAATTATATAAGTACATACATAAAAAGAGTACAATAAAGAAAAAACTTACATGTGTGTATTTTGTAGTCATCCTACTATACCATCTGCATCCACTCTCTTTTGCAATGCATCTATGATTTCCTCATGGTCTTCCATTGAAATTGTCCATAATACCTAATTGGAAAGTCTCCCTTTGTATCTTTCTTATTTGATATTTGTTGTCACAACCAAATGAGAATAGTGTAAAATCCTCTTTTTTGATAGGTAGTCTTCAAATGTTGGTAAACCATTTCTTCTTGTTAGGTATGAACATAGTCAGGTGCCAGCTACAGTGATAGACCCAATTGGATACTCAAAACCATCATCATCTACTTGATGACATGTCAATTTTTTTAAAGGTTCCACACCTCTAGCTAGCCAATACTCAGTCTATTCATCATTATCATCAAGTGCAATAAAAACATAAACATGTCCTACAAGATAAGATAAAGTACATAAATAATAATGACATGTACATAAATAAATAATATAAATTGAAGCAAGATCACAACAAAATTTTATTTAAAATGTGCATACCAGGTTGTATGAGGTCTGAAATATGACCATAGTCTTCTAATGCAAATGTAACATTTGGGCCTTTATCTACTATATCATCCTCAATATGTGTGTTAGTAGCCTGTGCTAATGATTTTTTTGCCAATCTTCAACCCATTATGTATTCTCGTATTCTTCCTATTCACTTGTAAGACAAAACTAACAAAAAAGAAAGAAAGCTCCCTAGTCCATATAGTCCAAGTGTTAGAATCTTAACTCCTAAATAAATGTTATTTAATTGACTTGCTAATTGTATCACAACCATATCTTGAAAGATATTCTTCTCTTCAACTAGGCATATAAAATGTCTGATTGTAGAGTTTTGACTTGATCATGTTTATAAATATTTGTGACACCATTCCACAGTGTCATGTGCATTTTTGAATTTGACTTTCTCCTCAAATTTTAATTTCTCCCTAAAAAGGGCTCTCTTCACGCATGTACTGACACCATCATGTTCTCCTTTACCATGTCTAGCCTCAAAAAAAAACTTCGCATATGTTGGATACTACTATTCTTATGTGTCCTACTCAACCAATAGAATAGTCTAGATTCTTTAATTTCCATGTATAATTATTTGACCATGTATTAGATGTTGTGTCATTTGAATTTGTTTATCTTTTAGATTATCATAAAATCCTCACACTCTTAAGAGCTTCTAGCTCTGATACCAATTTGATGCAGAGAATCATATAAAGAAACTAATGAATGGGATACATTCTAATCCCATTAAAATCCATGAAATAAATTCCATTCTTAAAGACATCTCATGAGGCAAAAGAAAACTCTTTCCAACACTAGTTTACAATACTTCACCATTTACATTGTTTGATTTCTATTCAAGAGTATATTATTGATAACTTTCATTTCTGATCATTTAATGCCAAACCATTTGGAGGAGTTGTTAAAAATTATCCCTCCTAAAACATATCCATATTTGAGACTAATTAAATAGACAAATTACAAGTTATGGTCTCTATACTAACATCCATTTTTACTGTCATAAACCAGTAACAAAACTTCTAACCCTTCCTAGGGCATCCAATATCTTTCACAATAAAAAATAAAATGATTCCAAAATAATTTCATAATAGAATTATTTATTCTAGTTTCAAAAAATGTAAGACATTGAATCTTTCAATCCATAAATCATTACATGTATGCAAATCTATGCCTACAACTCCATTGAAGATATTAAAAACCAATTTTCACTAAGAAATGTATAACTTCCACAAATCTCAATGAAAACAACTCAAACTAAATGGAAATAAAACTATATTCACATATATTTCTAGTGAATCCATTTAGTGTTTTTAACTCTTCCATATGTGTTAGCACCAAGTGTTGCAACATTATTGCTGTCAGGGAATTTGAAATCTAAAAACAAGCACTTTTACAAAAATGCTCATAACTTATTCATTTCTTCACATAATCACTCTAAAAAAAAAGAAAAAGGATTATTATTCATCCTACTAACAAATATACAGATTTTACATGGTCTCCAGGCTGTACATAGCCGTACAAGACCTAGAACCAACACAAAAAATAAAAAACCAATCAAAACAACAACTTAGAATCACTCCAAATTTGTTTCAAATGTGAATGTCTCCTTCCATTATGATTTGGTTCAACCATACATAAGTTTTTATAGGTTAATTAGTGGTTTACAATTTTGCAAATAACTTTTGAACCAACTCCTTACAATCTTTTGATCATAATGCATTTTCATGACAACATTTTATGCATTTTACATTACAACTTTATAGTTTTGCACTTTCTTGACAACTTTACATTTATTTCCTTTAGACATTACTATTTATTCCATTAAATGGAATATTACATAAAATAATATTGAAATATATTAAATAATTAAAATATTTCTTGGGATCATCTACAATATCATTATGACTAAGTACTCCTGCACCAGAGTGCAAGTGTGTAGTTCTTTGCAAAATCAATGACTGAAAGTATAAGACCAATTAGAAACTTATTCTTACATATGTGAAATTTTCCATCAATCCATCTACCATATTGAGAGTTTTTAACATATTTTGGTATGATCATGCTTTTAAAGTCATCCATAAATGCATGACAACTAGCTTTATCTATAACTAGATCACACCTTCTTCCAATCTTCCCACCTTCAATGGATATTCAATAGTTTTGAATATTTTTACTATTTATTCCATTAAATGGAATATTACATAAAAGCATATGGAAATACATTAAATAATTAAAATATTTCTTGAGATCATCTACAATATCATTATGACTAAGTACTCCTGCACCAGAGTGCAAGTGTGTAGTTCTTTGCAAAATCAATGACTGAAAGTATAAGACCAATTAGAAACTTATTCTTACATATGTGAAATTTTCCATCAATCCATCTACCATATTGAGAGTGTTTAACATATTTTGGTATGATCATGCTTTTAAACTCATCCATAAATGCATGACAACTAGCTTTATCTATAACTAGATCACACCTTCTTCCAATCTTCCCACCTTCAATGGATATTCGATAGTTTTGAATCTTTTTACATCAACTAATTGTTGTCCAAAAGTAGTCAAAGAATTTTCATGCAAACATTCATCTAACAAAGCAAGATTGTCACACATATCACATGTACTATAAAGACATGCATTAACAATAAAATATTGGTCATTAGGTGGCTTACAAAACAACCTTGATATGAAATCCTTTATAGTTTGAGGTAGAATTTTTATACCACATTCCTACAACATTTCTTTACTATGCATGGTACTATGTATAGATTGAAATACATCATAATGGTAACAAAATTGAACATGAGTTTTACAACAATATGTGACTCTTTACTTGTTAATCCTTATAGACGATAGTCTACAATTTTCAAAAGATCTTTGACTAATGGTAATAGTTAACACCTTATCATCTTTTTTTTAAAAACAATTTAGTTTGAGTCATGTCCAAAAGGTGTTTAGATGTGGAACACATATTTTTGAGCCAACTCTCAATTTAAGAACATCTCTTAAATTAGGTGATACTCTTGTATTATCATGCTAAAAAAAAATTAACCAAACTTTTGACTTCACTAGTAAGTTTCATATTAGATCTTGGGAGTCTACCACTACAAGTCCACAAACAATTTGATGGATCACATTCAAAGTTAACCATTTTCTTTACAATTCTTTCTAAAGTTTTACAACTCAAATTAAGATATTCAATTATGTTACAAATCAATCTTTTGTTAGAAGTTGATTTGTTAACTAAAGCTTTAGAGAGACTTTTCTTTCTTATAACATTAAAGGCACTAGTAACAATAGATACAACTTGTTTTAAAGGCTCATTTTTATTATTGGGTTTTGCATACATTCCTAATATTTTCATCACTTTTTGCATTTTAGACATTTTAATTAGTTGCAACATCAATTGACATTGAAAGACAAAATTTCTTATTTTAAAAAACTTATCTATATAATCTATTAGCAAGTGTCCTAATCTGTCTCCATGAAACCAATACATGAAGATTATCTAGTACATCATTAGAAAAATAAAAATTATGTTCATGTACTTTATTATCATTCAAACATGTTTCTTCAGTATTTGGTGTTTCCATGTCTACATTCATATAATTGTTGTTTTCAATTGGCATTTTATTTTTAATGTTATTTGGAATTTGAATCTCATTTTTATTTGTTCATGGTATTTCTTCTCTAGCTTGCATTTCCATTGGAGTTTGTTGTGCATGATCATTTAACAATCTATTCTCATGAAGTAAACCTAAAACATTTAAATTGTAACTTGCTTTTACAAAATATCCAATTTCATCATGAGAATAAACTCAAGGGTTTAGAGACACACCTATATTGAATGTTTGATTAGAATGTGCACCTAAATCTCCTTGTATTGGGTTCTCTTCTTCAGCCACTTCATCCATCATGGTATCCTCAATGTCCTTCTCTTTTGAAACAATATTTGGAATTGAAGACCCAACATTGCTCAACTTTCTAATTTTTTATCTTTTCTCTCGTCGACATTTTACTTCCTTCTCTTTGTTTGTTGCAATATGCTCATTTGTCAAATCTTTCATTTTCTTATTTCTTCATTTTTTTGATCCCATATTTGCACCAACTTTGAATTCAAATCAATCAGAGCTTGCAAAATGTAGAACATGACAAGAAAGTATAATAATATGACAAAAATTTGTTGTTGTAGCTAGGGACTATCAAACAATGGTTGCAATGATCATTTACTACTCTATGGGTGAGCTTTTGGGACCCAACGAGTATCTACAAATCACGTGCCCTATTTTGAAATAATCAGGCACACAATTCTAATATTGGGTATCCAATACTTTAAATTATCAGATGCCTGATTCTTACAACAACTAAATTAGAATCGAGCACTCAATTTTTCAATTAAGAATTGGGTGCCCAATTCTAAAGCTATGGGCAGGAATTTCCCATTGGCATTGGGTTTTTCCTTAGGTATAGGCATGGTACAAATGTGGTGGGACCAAGCTTGTGCCTTTATCTATCAAATTTTGACTAAGGCAATTATTCAACAATTCAGGCAGTGTAATAATTTTTATAGGGTCTTCCTCGTCGAATTTTTTGGCAAAAAAAAAATTATTATGGATCTTACTATTCTAATTTCAAAAATGTAAATTTTATAGTGTTATGAATTAATTTTATATTTTTGGATTATTTATTAATCAAAAGTGTCAATTAAATATAAAATAGTGAGATTCACTAAAACTTTAATAACTTTTTAAATTTAATAGTTTTAAAATTAATTTACATGTCATCAATATGCTCACAATTTTTTTGAATTAAATTAAAAAGTTAAATTTTGATTAAATTATGGTGTCCATACATGAGAGGTTTTAGAAATAAGCTTAATCGTCAATTAAAATTTAATAATAAATAATCCTTAAGGAAAATTACTCTCATCAATCTTTGGTGTGTCAAGAAACTTCTTGTACAAGGATTCACAAAAAATTATTTAGTTGTGTCAAATTGTGGTGTCTGTACATGAGCATGGTATGGTCCTGAAACAAGCATTTTGAAAATGTGGTTTTTAAAGATCCAATCAAAATAAAAAATCTATCATATAAGTATTCAAATAAATTACATATTCAAAAATTAGACTTTGAGCACTATAATTTCTATTACTAAAATATTATGATATTCAAAATATAAGTGCCTCAAATTATACCATAATTTAACAAGAAAATCTAAAAGCAGGAAAAACACTTCCATTTTTTGGCCAAAAGTGAGACCCAACTTCTTGCACTGACCTTGATTATATTGATGGAACCATGGTTGCACCATCTGATTCTGATAAAATAAATGAATGAAATCATAACAATAAGGTTGCTAAATTGTTACTTTGAGGAGGTATGTACATGACGATCTTATCTTCCATATTGAGAATTGTAAAATAGTAAAGGAAGCATGAGATACGTTTTCTAGCTTGTATGCAAAACTAGACAAAGATAGGTGTTTTGAACTTGATGAGAATCTCATGTCATTAGATCCTAAGGATTTTGACACAATTCAAGACTATATCACCAAGGCACATGAGCTAAGGTCAATGGTTAAGGATTATGGAATTACCATAGAGGATGAAAATTTGATCCATAATTTGACGAGAAAACTTCCTCCAAAGTAAGCATTATTTGTTTCCAGCTTCAACACTCATAAGTAGACCTTAGGTTCCTTCATTTGATGCCTTCATAGAGATTTTGATGGTAGAATAATAAAACTTGATGAGCATGTGGATTCTCAAGTCCTCAAAGTCTAAAGAATTGGTGGCTAGTAAAGGGAATCAAGGAAATTGGTCTAACAAGAAGCACAAATCACGGCAACAAAATTGACAACAAGAGAAAGAACACTCAACCTCCTCACCAGAAGACAACTCCAATAATAAGGGGAAATCATCCAAGGAGTTTTTTACTTGTGCATATTGCAAGAAGAATACACATTCAAAGAACATCATTTTTATAAGAAGGAAATTGATGAACTCAAGATTCTTCTCAAGAAGAATAAAATTAGTCTACCTTCAAGAATGACTACTTTATCCCCTTCTTCATATTTAACGATTTTGATAAAGGAAAGGATCACTTAGGAAAAGTTCAAGTGTTAGTTTCTACTTCAAGTCATGATTCAAGGAGATGGCTTCTAGATTCAAGGGCTTTGCATCATATGACATCTTCACGCTCTATGTTTCCATTACTTTATCCTTGTTATACTCCACCTATTTTGATAGGAAATCACACTTATATGAATGTGATTAGGAAAGGAACTATTGATAAAGGGGAGGGATACTTCAAAGATGTGTTGTGCAGACCTCACCAAAGTCACAATCTTCTTTCCATCTATTAGCTCACTCATGGGGATACAAGGAATGTTGAGTAACATGGATCATTCTCTATAATTGTACTAACATGGCCATTGTGATCGATGTCTTCCAAATGCAGATTTGAAGACTCATAAATATGAGAGGAGGAGACATCTCTCATGAAGAGACATGTCTCTATAGTTAATCATCATTAGTAAATATAAATAACCATATGTATAACTCATCTTTAAGCATATATGTCATATATTATATTATTGTATAATAATATATAATGTATAATATAGATAATATATATTATATTACATATATAATATATATTATATATATAAGATATTTATCTTAAAGATGATTTACTATCAACAATATAACTCATGATAAAATCAATTCAACAGAAGTTACAACCTTAACACTACCTCTTAGCTAGGGAGGATTTATAGAACACATTATGCTCTCAAGAATAAGAAGAGATATCATCTTGATATGATATTCAATTCACTATGAGGCTAAATTCCTCACCTTTCATAACACACAATTGAAGCCATTTCCATTACTTCAAAAAACACCACCTTAAGTGTGGTCTATATGGTGTCCAAAAATTTTTGGCTTTAAGAACCATAACAAGTTGGTTATCATGGTGTCTATGAAAATCTTACCCAAAGAACCATGATAAAAGGTCTACCATTTGTAAGATCACCACCTTACAATGGTTACCTTCTGAATGTTCATTATCATGGTGTCTGACAAAATTTGGTCCAAAGAACCATGATAAAAGGTCTACCATTTATAAGATCATCATCTTATAATGGTTACCTTCTAATTATATATGGAAATGAAAGATCACCACCTTTCATTATATATCATAACAACATCATGTAGTGACTTACATGATATTCACCATAAACCACCATAGTTGCTACTAGAGGGTGGAATAAGGATTTTCACCTTAGACTTCTCTCTTATAGAGAAGAGCACATTACAAAGAATCTCAACTAGAACTTCTCCTTGTAGAGAATATATCATCCACAAGGGATTACATCTTAAAATTTCTCCTTCTGAACAAAGATCCTGGAAAGTCAAGTCCTATAATTACTTTGTCAAAGACTCTCTTCACCCAATGATGCCTATCAAACTCACTCTAAATCCTATATTAATATTTTGATTTTTTAGTGATAAGTCAATACTTCCTCATAATGCACTCAAGAATAGGCCCATCAAAGTCATGTAGTCATACACATGCATTTCTAGACTCTCTCTAAGTATTAATATTTTAAGCTCATATATTGTATTTGAAGAAGTGTCATACTCCCTCTTAATGTAGAAGGATACTCATAATCTCAATCATCAAAGATACTTTCTTTAAGAGCCTCACTTTATCCATCTTGATTATAAGGGTCTTTGGAGCTAGTGTCATTAAATTGAATCTACACAATATTTGGTAACATATGTAAAGTACCTACCTTCTTTTCTTGTAAGAATATCCTCAAACATAAAGGACAAGATCAAGGAAAATAACCCTTATAATATGTATAGAATTACAAATTGAAGAGAGAGACTACAAAGAGTAGATAAATGTAAAAAATAAGAATACTTATCTACACATGAAGATTCCAAATTGTCTTTCTAGATTATTTGAGAATAGAACATCTCCCCTCTAAATAAGGTTCAAGTGGGAATGGAACATTGACTATTATTCCCCCCACAATGTAAAATTTCCACTCATTCTTATATTGTTGAACAATTTTGTATCAAATATGAAAACTCCTTTCTAAGTTCCAACTTGCTCTTTTTGTCCATTGAAGGTCCAAACATTCATTTAGCTTAATAGTAGAAGTGACATGTCAATCCATTTTCTTAACCTTAGAAGAAGTGTCACACTCCCTCTCAATCTAATATGAATATTCCCTTTCTGCAAGAATGTATTCAAAGGAAACGGTCAAGGAAAATAGCTCTGGTAGTACATATACAAATAAGTAAATAAAGATATTTCTCAAGATATAATTTTTTTAAAAAAATGTATCTCTTGTAATCAAAGGATAATATCTTTGAGACAATACTTGATCCACTTTAGTACTTTTAATTTTCATATATTTTCCTTATTTCCATATACACATATTTCATTGTCAAAATGAATATGGAATCAAAAGACATATATGTCCATTACTAGAAATCACAAATCTCACCATGATATAAAAATTAAAAATAAATGATTGCAATGATAATACTCAAAATTAATGTTATTATTCTAATAACAAATATATGTTCTTTTAACTAATTACATATATATAACTCTTCATCATATATAGTCATAAATGAATACAATAATGTTATGTTTCTAAATTAAATTATATATAATGATAAATACCAAACAAGTATAACAATACCTGATTTGACCTTTCTCCATCCACACATTATTTACTTCCCACTTGATTTTTCAGTGGGTCCATCATACTAATGTGGCATGTGAAATTATTTTCGACACTCTTTGTTCATATCTCTTGACTATGTATGAACATCTTGGTTTTAATATTATTTAGTGAATTTTGGCTTCAAGATTATTTAGTTTCTATCTAAAGTTTTTCTACTTTTACTAGCTATGATCTCATCATTATTAAACTCTTAGTATCTATTTTGACCATAATGTAAATCTCTTACCTTGGTCCTAAACCCAAAAATCACAAAAATCCCTTCAAATAATGAGATTGAAAGTAGTTGAGGTGAAAAAAAATGCAGTAGTTCATATCAGGCATGGTCTTCTCAAAATCAAAGAGTTTTCCCCAGTCATAGAGTTCATTGTAACAATTCCATTGTTCTTGTCTTATACACACATCATCATACATATTCATCCCAATTCTAAAGATAATATATTGATGATTTTCTTGGTATGGTTTTTTTCTCCTATATACTAACTTCAAACTATTGCTATGTAATATTTATATAGTATTGAAAGCCTCTTATTTATGTTTATTGGGCTCTTCTTCACGTGGATAAAAGATACTTGTCTTAGGAAAATGCATCACCCCTGAAGAATAAATTTTCCTCCACAACTAAGAGAATAATGTTTCAAGCATTCCAAACAAGGGATCAAAAATTCCTTTAAAGGCAATCTGCTATTTGTACACACAGCCTGCTACTCCCTAGTTATTATGCTGACTATTTCACTTGCCACTTCTATTGCATCATCCTTCCTATTTTATTTCATTCCAATATTATTGTTTTTCTTCCTAAATATTTTCTTAAAGCTTCCTATAAAAATAATTTGTCATTTTCATCTCCTTTTCTACATTTGCAACATGGCTTTGATACCATGTTGACTAACATAGATAACATGGCCACTATGATTGATGTCTTCCAAATGCACATTTGAAGACTCATAAATATGAGAGGAGGAGACATGTCTCTATAGTTAATCATCATTAATTAATAGAAATAACCATATGCATAACTCATCTTTAAGCATATATGTAATATATTATTATATAATAATATATAATGTATAATATATTTAATATACATATATAATATATCATATATATAAGATATTTATCTTAAAGATGATTTATCATCAACAAGGTAACTCATGATAAAATCAATCTGACATAAGCTACAACCTTAACAAGGAGGATTGTGAAATTCACACTTGATTTAATTTTTATCAAAGACTTGAAGACTAGAGAGGTCATTGCTATAGGGGTGGTTGATCATGCCTTTAGACTATACTACTTCTTAAACTTTTCTCATGACGATGATAGTGATTTCTCAGTAGATTTTGATCACACTTCCAGTGATGTTTTAGACTTTGAGGAGGACTTTGGCTACTTGAACTTGGGTATTCTCCCATGTGATCAAGTTCTTGAGCCATTCATTTCTCCTCCTCCTATTGATATTGCATCTACTATTGCTCCTAATGATACTTGTATTCACATGGCCATGGATTCAAGTGATTTAGTACATCAAGATATTCATTGTCTTCCAGACTTAGTTCCATGGGATGACTACTTGACATATATTTCTAGTTTTTTTATGGAGTCCTACATTGTAGATTTGGGAGACATTATTGACGACATTCATCTTCTACTTGGTGAAGATGATCCTTAGTTGTTGTGAGGGAGCATGTTGGCCCTCATCTTCATTCTCTACTTGGTCATTCTTTTGAGGTTGATATGATGGTAGATCCTTTGATACAATAGCTAGAGGAGGCCACTTTCTCTTTAGAGGAGATACTTGAGTCCTTGACACATATTCTACATTTATCCTCAATTACTCTTGACTTGTCATTTTTAGAAAAGTGGCATATGATTTGGAGGAGGCACCTTTTAGTATTAACATGGGGACACTTGAGCAGGTCTCAAAAATTCCATACATTTTTGCGATTTCTTCCTAGAGACGAGGGATGCTTCATTGATGCACCTTTGGTTTTTTTTTTTTCCAAGGGGAGGAATGTTGTTCTATGCTCATAGAGCAATTTCTACATCAAGCTTGGAGCATCTACCACAGGTGTACATTTACATTGAGGTGGGGGAGAAGGGGAGGGGCTACTTGGTCTCTTGTGCACTTCTTCTCTCTTATGGGGGGGATCATTTCCTCACATGAGATCTTCTTCTCTCTCATTTTCTTTTATTGCACTTATCTCTCTTTTTGGAAGGGGGGTTTTTCCCATGTGGCTTTCCCTCTTTTCCCTCTTTCTCTGCTTTATGAGAGATTACATTGCATATCTTTTGCACTTGCATATTATACATGGGTCTTAACATAGCCTAATAGTCAGGACCCATCATCTAGCTTTTGTAATGTTAAGTGCATTCCCCTAAGTTGCACTTAGGGGGGGTGTTGGTGTAAATAAGTACTTACTATTTACACTTTAGTTAAGTTTACTTAGGTTAATGCATTTTTATATTAGGTGTCATGCAAATACCTAGGAGTTTGCATATTCATATGAGTTTTCATGTAGACAACACAATACTTTGCACTCTAATTGAGCACATGTTGTCTATTGCATCTCTTTATGAGATACACCTTTGTATTGATATCCTCTCATTATTACACATACATTCATGCACAATGGAGGATAATCCACTCTTGGTGGACATGTTCTTAGTTGCTATGCCTATCTCTTGCATGACTCCTACTCATCTTGATTGCCTTTATATACAAGGCATTTCTATGATGTATTCATCCAATTGTCTGATTAAGCCATTCTCATTTGATAATCTCTTGTCTCTCTTGTGCTACCTTTTGTGCTTCTTAATCTTGACATTTTATTCTTACTATAGGAAAATTCTTACATTGTATAAGAGCTGGAGGAAAATTCTTACAAGAATGCCCCTAAATTATTCATGAACTATGTAAATCGAAGGAACCATGTAATTAATTAATTACAGATTTTGGCTTAGACCTTTTATGAAATGAAAAAAAAAGTCATAAGAAATATTTCTTAGTTAGATTGTATATTAATATGAAAATTAATATACAACTTAAATAAGAAATAATTTCTATTAATTATTAGATTGAGGGAAATGATTATATTTAAAATGAAAATTATAGTTAAAAACAAAAGAGTTATAGGCCAATAGAATGCACAATAACCAAATTTATATCTACTAGGGTTTCTTACTTCATGCGATCTTTCAGTTTTTTGTGTACAGCTTTTTGTTTGAACTTTCCCTTTGTTAGCTCCACTTGTCACACTGCATTTACTGCAGGAGTTTTTTAGGCTAGGTTATAATGGCTCTAGCCAGTGGTGAACTAGTTGTTTCTGGTGTTCACGCTATTGCTTCAGACTGCCATGGCGCCTCCTCTGAACAAATGTCCACGCAAGTTTGTCCCGAAGGTTTTTCACAAGGTAATCCTGACATTATCCTTCCTTTGCAAGAATTTTATGTTGCATGTGATTGGTTAGAATAGCACATGTGGATAGGTTTTTTTTGGGTAGGACTACCCCTAAAGCTATGCTCCAAGAATGGATTAACAAGAGCTAGACTCCTCATGGAGTCTGCCTTGACACAGTGCAAAATCTTACCAATTTTTTTTAATATTTCACTTTGCTAACTGCTTGTAGGCATACATGGTCTTTAACAACTGACCATGGTCTATGCATTCTTCCTTGCTTGTTTTTTTAAAATGGTCATGAGACTTCACAGTCTCGGATGACGAAAAGCTTAGGGTTCCTGTTTGGGTCAAGTTCCCAAGTTTACCCTTGCCTTGTTAGCCTTTCATTGAGTCCATTGCCAAAGCCCTTGGCAAAGTTGTCACCAAGGAGCCTGAGAAATTTTTCAATGCCTACCCGCAATGATGCGTTTGCATAGGGGTGGATCTTTTCAAGGATCTCAAGGATTCTGTGGAAATTCAAATTGGGACTACAACCTTCTCATAGAAGGTTCTTTACTTGAACCTCCCCAACACCTATTATAGGTGCCAGTTTGCAGAACATAAGATCAAGGACTACCCTCTGGCTACGCCTAGGGTCAAGTCAATGCCTAAAGAGGCACCTGTCAAACAGGCTGATGGGAAAAAGGAAGAATGGGTTATTGTTGGTTGTAAGGGCAAGGCTCCCTTGAATCCCTTGCCCCCTAAGCAGTCCTATGCTATGGTCGTCACAGTTCCTCCTTTCCTATAGGAGCATCAACTCCAGCCAGCATAGGGATGCAAGTGGTAGACAAAGGAATGACGCCCAAAATTTTGCAAGTTTCAAACCCTACTGGCTTGCAGGGGATTAAAGTAGCTGCCAGGGTTTCTACCTTGGTTGGGGTGCATACTCCACTTGCTACCTCTTCCATAGCACCATCAGCGATGTGGCATTCTCGCACTCCTCCTAGACTTGCAAAGATACCAAAGGTGAAGTGTCCGGTTATAAGTCCAAAGGGTTTTCCATCTGACTTCAACCATGATTCTACCTTCTTGCAGAATAGCTACTCCTCTCTTGAGGATGAAGATGATATGGAAGAGTTCTCATGAACTTCGTTTCATAGAATGTTCCCAGAAAGTACTATGTTTGGGATGTCTATCATAGACTTGGTAATTTAGATTTTATCTGTCTACAAGAAGTTAAAATTTTTGGTTTCATGCTTGCTTCAGCATGCCACATAATTTGGCAAGATGGCATGATGTTTTCTTCCTAGCACAAAGCTGGCCAAGGTGGTGTAGTTACTCTCCTGTCACCTTGCCTTCATTTTGCTATTATTTTGCACGGTTCTGATCGCACACATAGAATTATTTGACTTTTGCTTTCCATTAACAATCATTATTTTGGAGTCATTAATGTTTATGCTTCCAATGATGTTGTGGAAAGATCCCAGTTGTGGGTGTGGCTAGCTGAAAATTTGCCTCCAGCTACTTGGGTTATGTGTGGGGACTTTAATATGGTTGAAGTGGCCTCTAACAAAGACGACATTCTGCCCTTTCACTGGACAGTTGGGGAAAGGTAAGCATGGTATTACATGCACAATAAATTGGGCCTTTTTGATCCCAATACCAACCGCTGCCAAGATAGTGGGGTTTGGCACACTTGGTCCAACTTTTGAGCTGGCTCTGATCGCATATTAAAATGTCTTGATTGTGCTATGATCATTGGGGAATCTTTTTTCTCTTTTTTTGAGGATCGAGATTTGCCTGTCATTCCCCTGCCAAATGTGATGTTAGCTGACCACTCCCCCATATTTTTTGTCATTTCTTGGAAAACTTCTATTCCCAAGGTGGCCCACTCTCAGTTCTTCCTCAACACATTTGTTCTGTTGCATGCTTCCACCCTCTCACACATCCAATGTGTCTAGAATTTGGAGCCACATATGCATTCCTTAAGGGGATGGATTCAATGGTGGAATGATGCCATTAATAGAACTACTTGGTTCCTATGCATCTATGGGCATCAGCTGGCTATATTCTGAAAAGGTTCTTATGAGGCCAACACCCTTGCCCTCAAAAAAGCCTCTAAGGCTCTCACCTTCAACCCCTTTGATGTGGATCTGCAAATTCAACTTGCCAAGCTTCGCCATGACAAGAAAATTGCTGACAACTATGCTACCCGAGGAGCCCAAATTAAGGCCCGTCTCTATTGGTTGGAGGTTGGCGATAAGGCCTCAAAGCAGTTCTTTCAGGCTCTCTGAGCCTATCATACCAATGTTGGGATTAAAAAGATCAAATAGGGGGCGGCTATTCTATCCAGTCTCCCTGACATCCTATATGCATTCATTCATCACTATGAGAATATCTTTGCTTCGCAGGGAACTTCAGTTGCTCAAGAGGAAGCTCTCAAAATGTGTACCTCTGTTACTCCAAACCACCTAGCAGTTGAGCAACGTGCTTTTTGTGAGCAACTCCTTTCCCTCAGTGACCTTAAAGAGGCAGTATACTCCATGGCGGATGACAAGTCCCCTGGGTGTGATGGATTTTTTTGTGAATTTTACAAACACCTCTGGGAGAAAATAGGTCCTGATTTGCACAAAGTTTATCTTGAAGCATATCATTCTAAAAGCTTAGGAACAATTATAAATAAAGGGAATATCAAATTCATACCTAAAGTTGGTGATCCTGAGGACATATGCAATTGGAGGCCTATTACCCTTCTGAATTTTTCTTATAAGATCATTGTGAAGGCGCTCTCTCTCAAAGTTAGGCACATGTTGCCTTTAATTGTGCGGCCTAAGAAAACTAGCTTCATCAAATCTAGATATATTCTTGACAACGTCATCTCTGTCTAGGAAGGTATGGAATGGGCTCACAAGTCCAAGCAACAGGCTATCTTTTTAAAGATAGATTTTGCTAAAGCCTATGATTGCATTGAATGGCCCTTTATCTTGGCCATGCTTCAGGCTCTAGGTTTCGGTCCTAATTTCCTTCAGTTCATGGAGATGTTCTTTGGTGATGCTAATGCTTACATTACCATCAATAATTCACAATCTAAGGCTTTTGGACTTTTTCATTCAATCAAGCAAGGTTTCCCTTTAGCTCTAGCACTTTATGTCCTTGCTGCTGAAGGTTTTGGCTATTTGCTACCTAATTCTATGTCTTTAGGACTAGTTCGTGACATCTCCTTGCCTGGATCTTCCTCCTAGTGAGTCAATGGTCATTTTGTTGATGATTCCTTTCTTACTCTTCTTGAGGATTAAGAAAACATCCAAAATGCTTTAAATTGTCTAGACACCTTTTGTCAAGCCTTTGGCTCTGCCATTCAATGGCATAAGACACTCTGCTACTGGCAATCATTCTTGCCAGCTCCACCTTGGCTCAACCAGTTTCAATGGAAATGGGTTTCTCATGGGGAAATCTTCTGCTTTCTTGGCATTCCATTTGCCTTCCAAGCTTCTCCTATGGAGCTTTGGAATGATGTGCTTGCCAAGATTAGCAACAAGCTCGAATATTGGATCACCAAGTTGCTTTCTCTTGCTGGTAAATTTTAGATTTGTTCAAAGATTCTGGCAGCCACTCGTGTACTATTCTTCCTTTTGAGCTCCCTCCAAAGCTTCCTATCTTAAGCTGAAACGTTTGCTCTGAGATTTTCTTTGAGCTTCTGGTTCTGATCATTATGGTTTTCACAGAGTTTCTTGGGAATTTTGTTGTCTCCCAAAAGAGTCTGGTGCTCTTGGCCTACTCTCCACTCAGAAATAGGGCCTTTCTCTTTGTGCTAAATGGATTATCTGAGCTATTTCTAGAGATGAAGCCTGGAAGATTTTGGTTCGGCACTGCATTTCTTCCAGCTTCCTTATTAACAGGCCTGCGTAGAAGGTGATTGGTTTTCAAACCCTTCTCATCATGCGTGAACCCGTGGCCATACAGGGCTCATTTGTTATTATGGGCATTTGGAAAGCCTGGGAAGCTATTAAGCCTTGGCTTCATTGGGCTAGAGATGAGTTTCACAATGGGCTTTCCTTGAATCAACAAAAAATTTGGTGGTCTCCCCTATTTTCCATTCAGGGTACTCCTCTTGCCAAGACTCAAGGTGCCAATGCTCTGCGTTTTTTCAAATGTGGCATCTGAACTCCTAAGGATCTCTTCTCAAGAGTCACCATAGGTTTCAGGTCATGGGAAGATTTGTAAGTCCAATACCGCCTTGTCCATATAGATTGACCAACCTTTGACCTCCTGCTATCTTCCATCCCTGTGCACTTAGTTCATAAAGTGGAGATTCAGACTGTTCGTCCTTGGTGGCATGATTGGAAGTGGTATCCTACCACTCCATTTTCCAATTACAAGTCCCATATGGGGTACAGATGGCTTTCGCCCCATCTTCTGATGGTGGACATGCTTAACCAGCACTGGCATTTGCAATCTTCGCTTTCTCAATGGAGAAAATGTTTTGACACCATTTGGAGTGCTATTATAGCACCCAAGATTTCCCACTTTTCTTGGTGCCTTGCCTTCCAAGGTCTTCCCCTAAGGCCTCGGCTCAAGAACATTAGGGTTCCTGATCCCAGATGCCCTTTCTGTGGTCAACCAAAGTCCTTTTTGCATATATTTTAGTTATGTAAGTGTGCTCAAAATTATTGGCACTGGGTTCATGATTTTTTCAAGCCTTTTATGCCTGAACCATTTTCATGGCTTCCTGCTAGGTGATTCCCCAAGAATTCCTTGAAAGTTCACCCAAATTTGGCATACCTTCTGATGAAGGTATGCTCTGATACCACTGATGAAGGGCCGCACCACCCTACCAACTCACAACCAAGAATGCAACAATATGAAGACAATTTTATTATACTTGAAAATCAAATAGTAATTACAATAACATTTTTGAAAGATCTTTCAAGATCCAATCCATACCCAAGCTAGTCCAGATCCACACTCTAGTAGAAACCTCTGAGATCTCAACTTGTGCTCGCAAGCCACCAAGTAACCTCCTTGTTTCTAAACTCTAGTCACTAGCTCTTCTCCAACTTTATCCAAGATCCAAGTGTAAACTGCCTCACATTCGACGCTCTGTCTACACACTCACAAGTCCACCATAATCCTGTTGTAAACTACCTCACATTCGGCACTCTATTCACAGACTCAGGAACACTCACTCTTCACTTCCTCCTTCTCTTTCACACCTTGAAGCCTTCACACCTTCTTGTTAGGATAAACCACATACAGAAATAAAAACTACAAGCAAATATAGCAAATAACAAAAAATAATAGATCACAGAAAAGAACACAAGGCACCAAGATATAACGTGGTTCACCCAATCCCTGGGCTATGTCCACCAAACAACAAGTCTGATCTTATTACAATCTGATGATTACAATCTGTAATCCCTTACAGCTCAATACCGTCGCAAGAACTAATTTCGCATCACAACATAATGAAAAATACCCAACCCTAAACCCTTTTATACAAGTATTAAACTGCTTTAGGGTTATAACATGTTAGCCATAATATGTTGGCTACCATGTCAGCCACGGCCCAATTTTTTTTTTTTTGTATGTACAATACTTTCCTAATAAGTCACCATAATCTAACAATCTCCCACTTGGAGACTGGTCCTGTACCAATACCACTACCACATGGGGCTCCCATTGGATCAAACCACCCTGGACTCTGTTGTTTTTTTATTCATGTTCAGTCTAAAAGACCAACCAAAGCTGAAGAGGAGTTCAAATTTTCCCGTGTTACAACATTTGTCAACATATCTTTTGGATTGTCATTGGTATGTATCTTCTCTAGTTTTAACTTTCCATCCTCCACAACTGACCGAATGAAATGGTACCGCAACTGTATGTCTTTGGTCTTAGAATGCAGAACTGAATTCTTTGCAAGATGAATGGCACTTTGACTATCGATGAATAAATAATTATCCTTTTGAGGATGTCCCAATTCTTCCAAGAAGAACTGAAGCCATATCATCTCCTTGGCTGCCTCTGTAGCAACAACATACTCTACCTCTATAGTGGATAGAGCATTAATCTTCTGTAACCTAGAAACCCAGATCACGGCTGCCCCACCAATAGTAAAGACATAACCTGTAGTACTTCGCCTGGTATCAATATGCCCAGCCAAATCTGAGTCAACATAGCCCTGTAAATCAGTAGTAAAGCCCCCAAAGTGTAAACACTTATTGGATATTCCTCTCAAATATCTGAGAATCCACTTGACAGCATTCCAATGCTCAAATCCTGGATGACTCATATACCTGCTAATGACTCCCACTGCATGTGCAATATCTGGCCTAGTGCATACCATAGCATACATCAAGCTTCCTACAGCTGAAGCATAGGGTACCTTGGACATCTTATCCTCCTCTTCCTGTGTCTTGGGACACATCTCCTTAGTCAATTTCAAATGACCAGGTAAAGGTGTGCTGACAGCTTTAGCATTCTCCATAGAGAAACGTTGTGACACCTTCTCAACATAATCAGCTTGAGATAGCGTCAATATTTTGTTCTTCGTATCTCTGCAAATCTTCATACCAAGGATTTGTTTTGCTGCCCCCAAATCCTTCATAGCAAATGCATGTGCTAACTGGCATTTCAGCCCCTTAATATGATCCATGTTAGACCCAGCTACAAGCATATCATCAACATATAGACATAAAATAATGTAGCTATCATCATCCAACCTCTTAAAATAAACACAATAATCTGAATGACACCTATTATAGCCATGCTCATGCATAAACCTATCAAATTTTAGATACCATTGCCGAGGTGCTTGCTTCAAGCCATATAAACTTTTCTTCAATTTGCACACTAAGTTCTCTTTACCTTTGACCTCAAATCCCCGTGGCTGGGCCATATATATTTCTTCATCCAAATCACCATGAAGAAAGGTTGGTTTAACATCCAACTACTCTAAATGCAAGTTTTCAGTAGCCACAAGACTTAAAATAGTACGGATAGAAGTCATTTTAACAACAGGAGAAAATATCTCATCAAAATCAATTCCCTTTTTCTGTGCAAATCCTTTTACAACTAACCTGGCCTTAAATCTTTTCTTACCTCCTTCCTCTTCTTTCAACCTATAAACACACTTATTCTGTAAAGCCTTTTTACCTGTAGGCAACTTGCATAGATCCCATGTCTTATTCTGTAGCAAAGAGTCCATTTCATCTTTCATTGCAGACTGCCACTGAATCTTAGTATCCACCTACATAGCTTCATCATAACTTTTAGGTTCACCAACATTAGTAAGTAAAATAGAATACAAAGAGGGAGAAAATCTTTGTGGAGGTCTAATTTGCCTCGTTGATCGTCTAACATTCACTGGTGTGTGTGGTATTTTTTGTTGCAGTTTTTGCACATCATGAGGAACGGCTAGAACATCAGCTTTCAGAGTATCATCCAGCACTACATAATCATCTTCTTTCTTCTCATGTTGCTGCAACAGATCTTTGTGCAACACTTTCTCATTGAATATGATATCCCGACTTCTAACAATTTTAAGATTTTCAAAATCCCAAAGCCTATAACCAAATTAATTAATGCCATATCCAACAAAGACACATTTCTTTGATTTAGCTTCTAGCTTGGTTCTATTTTCAGAGTCTATATGAGCAAAAGCTTCACAACCGAAGGTCTTGAGAAAAGAATAACTCACCTTCTTACCAGTCCATGCTTCCTCTGGAATACCATAGCCCAAAAGAGTAGAGGGACCTCTATTAATCAAATATACTACAGTATTGACAACCTTCGCCCACATGTGTAAGGGCAACTCAGCATGCAACCTCATGCTCCTTGCGCTCTCCATTATAGTCATGTTCATGCATTCAACCACTCCATTTTTCTGTGGAGTCCTTGGAATATTTTTTTGTCTACGACTACCATTAGTGGAGCAATAATATTCAAATTCATGACTGCAATACTTACCACCATTATCCGATCTGAGACATTTTAATTTCTTACCAGTCTCATTTTCAACCAAGCATTTCCATTTCTTCAAAGTTTGAAATACATCAGATTTCTGTCTAAGAAAATAAACCCATACTTTTCTAGTTGAATCATCAATAAATGTAACATAATAATGAGATCCACCAAGGGAAGATACCTGAGCTGGTCCCCATACATCTGTATGCACAAGCTCTAATTTCTCCTTTTTGTTTTCCTTCCCAGTCTTTACAAAACTCACTCTCTTTTGTTTTCCATACACACAACTTTTACAGAAATCCATATTAACACATTTTAGACCTGGTAAAAATTTCTTTGAATGAAGTACTTTCATACCTTTCTCACTCATGTGCCCAAGTCTATTGTGCCACAGCGCTGTATCAGAATCTACAACATCTATTTGTTCTCCCTGCTCAACTGCAGCAATTGTTCCTGAACATTCATTTTTCTCTGAAACAATCAAAGTAGTAGGAACAATATGACCTTTACAAAGATATAAGGTGCCTACTTTCACACTTTTTGCTACTACAAGGGAACCTTTTGAAACCTTCCAATTTTTATCATTAAAAGTAACTACACAACCCTCATCACCGAGTTGCCCGACTGAAATTAAATTTCTACTCAACCTTGGAACATGTCTTACCTCATGTAGTAGCCAATGATTTCAATTCTGCAACTTAATCTTAATTTTTCCCTTTCCAACAATCTGACAGGGTTCATTATCCCCCAAATAAACAAGCCCAAAATCCCCTTGGACATAATCAATGAAATAACCTCTATGAGGTGTAGCATGAAATGAAGCACCAAAATCTAAAACCCATGAATCATCAACACTCTCTAAAGACAGAAGCAAAGCATCCTCTTCGGATTTTTTACTTACCACATTTGCCTCCTTGTCTCCATCTGATTTATCTCCTTCATTTTTCTTTCGATTCCAGCAATCTTTCTTTTTGTGCCCTAGTTTTCCATAGTACCATCAATCATTTGGTCCTCTTGATTGAGACCTCCTCCCCTTTGACTTTCCTCTTGATTTCCCATGATTTCCAGAGTTACTTCCTCTTTCAGTCGTTATGCCCCTGCTTTGTGCATTCAAAGCACTTCTTGATGTAGATCCACCTGAGGATTTTCTACAAGTTTCCTCACTCAAAACAACACCGATCACATCATCATATTTTAGGGTACTAGATCAAGGAACAAAATTACTCACCGCCATTACCAAGCCATTCTAGCTTTCAGGCAAAGAACACAAAATCAAGAGAGCCCTAATTTCTTCATCAAAATTGATACCCACAGAAGATAACTGACTAGTAATAGTATTAAACTCATTTAAATGATCTACAACAGATCCACCTTCTGCCATTTTCATATTAAATAAACGCTTCATGAGAAATACCTTGTTTGAAGCGGAGAGCTTTTCATACAGTGTCGCTAGGGTTTTCATCAGATCTTCTGTTGTCTTTGCTTTTTTAATATTAAATGCCACCGATGGTGCCAAGCATAACCAAATGCTTTCAAGTGCCTTTCTGTCCAAAAGATCCCATTCAGCCTCTGACATAATTCCCTGATTCTTGGCTTTGCCTTCCAACAGCTTCCATAAATCCTTTTGATATAAATAATCTTCCATTTGCATCTTCCATAATTGGAAGTTTTGCCCATTAAACATGTCAACCCTCAGCTTACCCTCATCTGTCATCATTCCCACTCAACTGTGAGACTCCCACTTAACCATGAGACTTTCCTGCAGAGGATAACTGAAAGACAACCTTGCTCTGATACCACTTGTTAGGATAAACCACAGACAAAAATAAAAACTACATGCAAATATAACCAATAACAGAAAACAATAGATCACACAGAAAAGAACACAAGGCACCAAGATTTAACGTGGTTCACCCAATCCCTGGGCTACGTCCACCAAACAACAAGTTCAATCTTATTACAATCTAGTGATTACAACCTGATTACAATCCGTAATCTCTTACAGCTCAATACCACCGGCAGAACCAATTTCGCATCACAACATAATGAAAAATACCCAACCCTAAACCCTTCAATACAGGTATTAAACCACTTTAGGGTTATAACATGTCGACTATAATATGTCAGCTACCATGTCGGCCATGGCCCAAAAAAAAATTTCGTATGTACAGTACTTTCCTGATCAGTCACCATAATCTAACACTTCTAGCTTTCACACTTTTCACAACTTCTACGTCTCAAGCTACTCCTTCTCGAGCTTCTCCTTCTCAAGATTTCACCTTCTTCTCGAGCTTCCACTTCTCAAGCTTGATTAGAAATATTCATATGCCTTGCTTAAATAGGCACTTACCACCTAATGCATGACTTATCCACAACCTTCTAGAATTTCACCTACACAATATCCACAACCTTCTACAACTTCCATAACCTTCTACAATATCCACAACTTTCTACAATATTCATAACTTTCTAGAATTCTTCCCACACACCTCGATAAATGAAATGACAACCATTTATTTTTTTATTTTTCTATTATACCACCTATGCACCTCGAAAATAGAAATCCCCTTTTTCTTTTTTTCTCCTTTTTAATTTTTTTTATTATTTCTCCTTTAATTTTTGTCACTTTCTCTCTTCTCCAATTTTTTTTTTTTTTTTTTCAATTTTTTTTTTCAATAATTTTCTCATGCAAGATGCTCCTGCATCAAACTCCCCCGGTAGATAGAAAAGTGTGTCCCACACTTTGACACCAAAAAAGAAAGATCTACCACCATCTTCATCTTCACCAAAGGTTTCCACCTCAACGGGGACAAGAAAACCACCATGCAAATCTTCCACATCTGCATTACTCTATCAAACACTAGAATCTCAACCATCCAATTAGCATGCACACTCCCAGGAACAAACTGAACATAATTCTTCATCAACAAACCCTCATTCACATCAGCAACTAGTGAATCCACACCAGCAGCAACAAACCCCGCATCAACGACAACAAACTCCATATCAGCACCAACATGTAGATCTCCATCAATACATGCCAAACTAGCAATATTATTGCTCACAACAAGATGCTCTACAATACATAACTCGCCTCCAACAACAACCAGATCATCCATGACCAAGTGCTCTGCAACATACAAGTCACCACCAACATCAACTAGATCATCAACGACCAAATGCTCTGTAGTCTCCATGTCAGACTCAACCAACTGATCATGAAAACCAATCTCCATCCCAACATCAGCAAGGTTAAGAATATCCTCAGCAACAACCTCTATTTTCTCTACAGGTTCTACATCAGGCTCCACAAACTGATCAACAAAACCATCCTCTTCCACCTTGACCTTCTTAGCTTGATCAGCCAATCTAGCATCCAACCGAGAAAACATCTTTAAAAAATTCCTCTCCACTATATCATGGATTTTTGCAATCATCTTAGGGTCCAATCCTCTTGGAGTCATCTCCCAAGATCTTCGTAAACCCTCTGCAACAAATTTTTTCCATGCTCCTTGTGACAACCAAATTGTTTGCAAGTCAGATCGCAACCTGCCGCCTCGCACGAAAAATCAGGAACCACATCACAAGTCTAGGACAACAGATTTGCAATCCACAAGCTCTCTACGATCATGGCTCAACAAGTTCAGTCTTCCATCTCTGCATCCATCAATCAATATGCATGTCCTCCCAAAGGTCCTAGTGCAAACTGCCTCAACTTTGGCGATCTGTTTACACGCTCAGGAACTCCCACTCTAATAAACTTCACCCAACCAAGGTCCTAGTACAAACTAACTCACACTTCGACAATCTGCTTGTACACTCAGGAACTTCTGCTCTAATACCACTAATAAAGGTACACTCTAATACTAGTGATGAAGGGCCACACCACCCTACCAACTCACAACCAAGATGCAACAATATGAAGACAATTTTATTATCCTTGAAAATCAAATAGTAATTACAATAACATTTTTGCAAGATCTCTCAAGATCTAATCCAAACCCAAGCTAGTCCAGATCCACACTCTAGTAGAAACCTCCGAGATCTCAACTTGTTCTCGCAAGCCACCAAGTAACCTCCTTGTTTTTAAACTGCAGTCACTAGCTCTTCTCCAACTTTATCCAAGATCCAAGTGTAAACTGCCTCACATTCGGGGCTCTGTCTACACACTCACAAGTCCACCACAATCCTATTGTAAACTACCTCACATTCGGCGCTCTATTCAAAGACTCAAAAACACTCACCCTTCACTTCCTCCTTCTCTTTCACACATTAAAGCCTTCACACCTTCTAGCTTTCACACTTTACACAACTTCTACTTCTCAAGCTACTCCTTCTCGAGCTTCTCCTTCTCAAGCTTTCACCTTCTTCTCGAGCTTCCACTTCTCAAGCTTGATTAGAAATATTCATATGCCTTGCTTAAATAGGCACTTACCACCCAATGCATGACTTATCCGCAACCTTCTAGAATTCCACCTACACAATATCCACAACCTTCTACAACTTCCATAACCTTCTACAATATCCACAACTTTCTACAATATTCATAACTTTCTAGAATTCTTCCCACACACCTTGATAAATGGAATGACAACCATTTATTTTTTTATTTTTTCTATTATGCCACCTATGCACCTCAAAAATAGAAATCCCATTTTCCTTTCTTTTCTCCTTTTTTCCCCTTTTTATTTTTTTATTATTTTTCCTCTAATTTTTGTCACTTTCTCTCTCCTCCAGAGTTTTTTAATTTTTTTTTTCAATAATTTTTCCATGCAAGATGCTCCTGCATCAGACTCCCCCGGTAGATAGAAAAGTGTGTCCCACACTTTGACACCAAAAAAGAAAGATCTACCACCATCTTCATCTTCACTAAAGGTTTCCACCTCAACGAGGACAAGAAAACTACCATGCAAATCTTCCACATCTGCATTACTCTATCAAACACTAGAATCTCAACCATCCAATTAGCATGCGCACTCCCAAGAACAAACTGAACATAATTCTTCATCAACAAATCCTCATTCACATCAGCAACTAGTGAATCCACACCAGTAGCAACAAACCCCACATCAGCAACAACAAACTGCATATCAGCACCAACATGTAGATCTCCATCAATACATGCCAAACTAGCAATATCATTGCTCACAACAAAATGCTTTGCAATACATAACTCACCTCCAACAACAACCAAATCATCCATGACCAAGTGCTCTGCAACATACAAGTCACCACCAACATCAACTAGATCATCCACGACCAAATGCTCAGTAGTCTCCATGTCAGACTCAACCAACTAATCATGAAAACCAATCTCCATCCCAACATCAACAAGGTTAGGAATATCCTCAACAACAACCTCTATTTTCTCTACAGGTTCTGCATCAGGCTCCACAAACTGATCAGCAAAACCATCCTCTTCCACCTTGACCTTCTTAGCTTGATCAACCAATCTAGCATCCAACTGAGAAAACATCTTAGAAAAATTTCTCTCCACTATATCATGAATTTTCGCAATCATCTTAGGGTCCAATCCTCTTGGAGCCATCTTCCAAGACCTTCATAAACCCTCTGCAACAAATCCTTCCCACGCTCCTTGTGACAACCAGATTATTTGCAAGTCAGATCGCAACTTGCCATCTCACACGAACAATCAAGAACCACATCACAAGTCTAGGACAACGGATTTGCAATCCACAAGCTCTCTACGATCATGCATCAAAAAGTTCAGTCTTCCATCTCTACATCCATCAATCAATCTGCATGTCCTCCCAAAGGTCCTAGTGCAAACTGCCTCAGCTTCGGTGATCTGTTTACACGCTCAAGAACTCCCACTCTAATAAACTTCAGCCAACCAAGGTCCTGGTACAAACTGCCTCACACTTCGGCAATCTGCTTGGACACTCAGGAACTCCTGCTCTGATACCACTGATGAAGGGCCACGCCACCCTACCAACTCACAACAAAAAATGCAACAATATGAAGACAATTTTATTATACTTGAAAATCAAATAGTAATTACAATAACATTTTTGCAAGATCTCTCAAGATCCAATCCAAACCCAAGCTAGTCCAGATCCACACTCTAGTCAAAACCTCCGAGATCTCAACTTGTGCTCACAAGCCACCAAGTAACCTCCTTGTTTCTAAACTACAGTCACTAGCTCTTCTCCAACTTTATCCAAGATCCAAGTGTAAACTACCTCACATTCGGCGCTTTGTCTATACACTCACAAGTCCACCACAATCCTGTTGTAAACTGCCTCACATTTGGCACTCTGTTCACAGACTCAGGGACACTCACTCTTCACTTCTTCCTTCTCTTTCACACCTTGAAGCCTTCACACCTTCTAGCTTTCACACTTTCCACAACTTCTACTTCTCAAGCTACTCCTTCTCGAGCTTCTCATTCTCAAGCTTTCACCTTCTTCTCGAGCTTCCACTTCTCAAGCTTGATTAAAAATGCTCATATGCCTTGCTTAAATAGGCACTTACCACCCAATGCATGACTTATCCGCAACCTTCTAGAATTACACCTACACAATATCCACAACCTTCTACAACTTCCATAACCTTCTACAATATCCACAACTTTCTACAATATTCATAACTTTCTAGAATTCTTCCCACACACCTCGATAAATGGAATGACAACCATTTATTTTTTTTGTTTTTCTATTATGCCACCTATGCACCTCGAAAATAGAAATCCCCTTTTCCTTTATTTTCTCCTTTTTTCCTCTTTTTATTTTTTTTATTATTTCTCCTCTAATTTTCGTCACTTTCTCTCTCCTCTAGATTTTTTTTTTTTTTCAATAATTTTCCCATGCAAGATGCTCCTACATCATCTGCAAGATGGAAATTTTGTTTTCTTTTTGGAACGATAGGAATGCTGTTATGTTCACTCACAGTTTTTTGGATGTTAACATTGCTATGTACACTAAGGCATGCATTTGTAACAATGTTATTATGCAAATCCAGGTGCAAGCTAACAAGGTTGCCTTAGAAGTTGCTCACTTGCAGGAGTTGTTAATGTAGGGCCCATTTGTCGTTGCACCAAAAGCCATGACTGTTAGTGAACATGGAACACCACATAATTAACCACCTGTGGGCAGAGGAGCGCGTCGCATCACCCAACAATCTCCCCCTCGACGCGCATACCAGGTGCTTACGCGGGTTGGGATGGCACCGGGGAGATTTGAACCCATGACCAGGCCAAAACCAGGCTCTGATACCAATTGTAGGGCCCATTTGCCATTGCACCAAAAGCCATGACTGTTAGTGAACATGGAACACCACATAATTAACCACCTGTGGGCAGGGGAGCGCGTCGCATCACCCAACAGTTAAATCACTAGGGCAATGCTCCTTGCACTATTGCCAGAGTGCCTCCTGATGCTTCGGTTGATGTCTCGACGCCTCGTGGCCGCCGTTCTCGACGCCAGTCCTCAAGCCGCCACTCACACACGTCGCGCTCCCAAGCTTCTTGCCACCACTCTCCCAGTGGTGGTAATGGTGAATGCAGGCACCGCTCTGCTTCCCCACCCTGTTGGGGTTCTGGTTGGTCCCCGGCTCCTCCTTCTGGTCCTCGACGGGCACATTCTGGAAAGTATCCTCACCTAGGCTTGGTGATTTCTCCTCCGTAGCCCAAGGTTAAAGATGTGGAGACTACCATTAATCCTGCTGCTGCTAATGATGACTGGTCTATTCCTAGCCCGCCCCACATTCCCACTGATGCGTGGGGTTTTCTTGACAAAGATGATCCTCCTCCCTCGGCCAGCATTGCTTTGGCAGCCTGAGGATGCTTATTATGTTTTTTTTGATGAATAGTTGATGTTTCCAACTAAGACCGTGTTTTTAAGTCCGGCTTCGACCGTGTGAACTCTTTCGCGAGGTGATCTGGTATCCCTTGACCCCTTTTTTGTGAATTGTATTCTTAGTATATTTTTATTAATAAAAAAGAACTATTCATTAAAAAAAATGAAAATTATTATTAATATTGATTTATCAAATAATAATAATTAATTCTTTTTATCACATACAAAATCACCATTTTTTATCTTATATAAAATGTCCTAAACAATGTCAAATTCAAACATGAATATTTAGATAAATTATACATTTAGAAAAATTGTAGAACAATTATAATTTTTAAAATAATTTTCAATATTATTATCAAATTATCATTAACAACAACATTACATAATAAGAATAATAATAATAATAATCTATTCTAATTAGGGCACCGGCTACGTTGCACCGAGCATGTGCTATGCATGTATGCCCCATCCCATGATATGCCCCTTTCCTTTTTCTAACATTCTGTGGTACGTAGATTTGTCACATCAAAGTAAAGTTTTTAAGTTCGGGTTGATTTACATGCCACTTTTAAGAAGTGAATATGTTAACATTAGTGTTAGTTATTATAATCTTTTATAACTTTTATTATTATTATGTTTATATTATGCTAAATTTTAAATTTTTCATATACAATAATCAAACAAATCTTTTTTTTTAATATAAAATGTTTTTTAAAAAAATTGTATTATATTTGATATTTTTATAAATTTAATTTTTGTAAGTATATCACAATAAAATAAATATTATTTATTTTGGATAAGTAGAAAATTAAAAAAACAAAATTTTAAAATATTTAATAGGAATAAGAAAAAAGTAAATTGACTTTAAATTATATTATATTAATATATTTAAAAATCTATCAAAATAATTTTATACATTTCGAAATAAATTAATAATAATTTTAATATATTTAAGATTGGAAAAGATTTTTATGAAGAAAATTAATTTTTAAAAATAAAAAGTAATAATTTAAAAAATAATGAGAAGTAATTTAACAATTTATAATAATTATTATTATTTTCATTTTAAATTAAAAACTATTTATATAAATTTAAAAATAAATTCTATGAGGAAAGTTAAATGACCTATGAAAATTTTGACAAATTAATATGTCTTCAACAATATCACATTTCCACAATAGTAATGTTTATAGCTTCTCCATTCGATAAATAATTTCTTAAAGCATCTTGAAATATGGTAGATCAAATGCTACATGAGAAATTGGAGACAACATACAAATAGGAATATGATGAGCAATTATAATACAAAAAAGGAAAACTCAAAACAACACAATGAAACAAGATTAAGTCCACGCAAATGTTAAAAAAATAAATAAGTAAAATATAAATAGTAATTTAATACAAATAAGCTTTCCAATTATATCATATTTATTTTTAAATTTTATATATATATTCATTTCTTTATAATTATTAATTGATAATTAGAAGTCTTAAATATGTTAAATAAATTTATAGTAAATTGTTCTCTTGAATTTTTTTATACTACTAAATTTCAAAAGCTTTTTACTTATCTAAATAAATAATATTAAATTTATTATTATATTATTAAAAATTTAAAATTTACAATAATTTAAATACTACGTGCTTATCCAAAATAAATTATTATTATATTGTTATCTACCTAAATTTTAATTTTTTTATAACATAATAATTTATAATAATTAATAGTTATAAGAGAGAACATAAATATCATAAGAACTTAATAGAAATCTAAACATAATAATTAAATCACAACTTAAAATATAGCTATTACTTTATATAATAATCAAAATCTTTCACTTTTTTTAATTAAGTACAACAAATCTAATTGGACATAAATTTTGACAAGAACTTTATTCTATATTTTTAATTTTTTTATAAATACTCATATTGCTCGTTCGCATTTTCCCATCAGCTCCATTATTTTTAATAATAATAATAATAATTTATAACTATATTTTACAAAAGTGATCTAAGTACAATTCATTTTCTCATGAACTTCCAAAATGTCACGTCATAATTTATTTCTTCATGATAACCGAGCTAAACTTGAAAATGTTGAAAATTTGATGATAATGAAAAAAAATGCATCCCCTACCCTGAAATTCAATGTTTTGAATGCAACCTCCACCAAATGTTTCACATAAAATCTAAAGGTCCAACAAATTACTTTTTAAATCCTTGAAAATGACTCTGCAATTGATCACACCAAGACTTACATCCCAGGTTGATAGCGATTGATGTTAAAATTGAATATCTTTAGTCTTTGATTCACATGAATGTCAAACACACAACAAGCACATAAAGAGACGTTCCAGTTCATTTTTGCTGTCATGAACAGCTTGTCTCAAAGCTTCTGGAAAATTCGGAGACAGAATGTGCATATCTAATCACATGCTGTATTGACTGCTGCATCTCCTACACCACAAAAAACTCAAACTCAAACTCAGAAACATATTTCCTGGAGCATGATAATTGCATTAATGGCATAAGCTTGTTGCACATCTCTCAATCAGAACAATATCATGTTTTTAGCGCCAACGTTTCATACATATCTTATAATAAGAAATGGGTTCTTATAAATTGTGAATCATTGGTAAATATGATTGAAAAATTATACAGTGAATCGTGAAAATATGATCAGATGATTTCATGGCCATATTCTCAAAGCAAGATAAGCCTGCTGCACATCTTAAACACTTGTTTAGCAAGCTACACATTTTGTTGCTCTACAATTATGTAATATCCAAATTCGTACCATCAATAGTTTATAAATAACAAAGCTTAAAAACATGGTTTGAATCACACAGAATTCATATAGACCATGTTTGCATTGACAATGCTGAACTACATTTCCCCCAAAAAAAAATCGCTGCGAAATGTCAGAGAGATATTACCCATCAAAGAGTATTTGAAGCCAAACTCTCGGGATTAAAAATTGACAGTAAAGATCTCAAGAACCTTGAAAAATCTGACAAGACGACTTATCTCTGATTCCAAAAGAGCTGAAAATTTGTTCTACAATTTTTCAACAAAAGAAGTACCTTTGAAACAAAAGGAACAAGATTAGCGCATTCAAGATAGGAGTTTTTTTTGGCCGAATTATTGAAAATAGATCAAACTGACCTGAACAAGATGCCCATCTCAAATCTCATTGTCAATCGATCTGGTGAATGAATTTGTGAGGGGAATGAAGCCTGGTCCGAAACACCATTACATAATAATATATATAAAAATGTCTCGAGCCAGGCTACAATCCCCACACCACATTTAATTTCACGTAATTTCACAGACAAATTCCAGAATCCCATGCCCGATACTTATACGAAATTTTGACCGATCAGAGCGCAGACGAATCACGAGACGAAGTCTGTTAATAAACAGTGACAGAGTCGCAGGGAAAAGGCTGTGAGCGGCCAGTCGACTAAGCAATGACTGGTCCATTCCATTCCCTCTGTTAAACACTCGTCTTTGTTTTTTTTAATGAATTTGTCTGTGTGCTTGACAGATCGAACGCGTTTTTATACGCGCACGTATGGAAGAAAACCCTCACGACGATCATTTCAATGCGATCTCCAAAATTTTAACTTTTAATCGCATTCGTTCGCACACGATCGGAAAAGATTAAAAAGAGCTAATCAAATTAAGGCAAGTCATGATAAGTTAGCGAGGGGGCGTTAAAGAGGGAACCTAAATTGGAGTGTAAATCTGTGGATGCGGCTAACTCATGATGAAGTAAAATAATGGATAATGATGAGGATAATTGGACAGCGTTCCACTTTGACTGCAAAATCCCAATTTACCCGCTACTCTGATACAGACAGACATCACTAAAACCGCCTCTATTTTTGGCCCCCCTCCCCCGCTAAACTTAGGCATGTCGGATATTCATATATTTTGATTATTTTAAAATATTGTAAATAAATTCTTATTTTTTATCATAAATATTTAAAATACCCTGTATTGATATCCATTCATTGTGTAGTTTTCCAGTCAAACTAATTGATTCATATTCAAATAGAAAATTAATTGCACCTATAAAGTTTTCCAATTAGATTATAAATAACAATAATGGATAAAAAATAACAATAATGAAAAAAAAAAGATAAATGTCATTAACATATACAAATTATAAAATATCAGTATCTATACAATTGATTTTTTAATTAATTTATATAAAATTATTTTAATTATATTATTTTTCTTATTAATTATGAAAATAATTGTTAATATTAAGAACATTTAATTATATAATAAGAATATTTAATTATATAAAAGGTAGGTTAAATATTTTATTTATATATTTAAGTAAATTTATTAAATAATACACAATGTTGAAGATTTTGATTAGAAATAGAGTTCAAGGGTAGAGTTAAGATCATGTGTCTTAAGGTTTAGGATTAGACTATACTTACTGTCATGAATGGTGTTAAAGGTCTCATTAGTATTATTATTATGGTTAGGATTGAGATGTGAAATTATAATTATAGTTGAAGGCTTATATTATGGTTTTACTAATGGTTAGAGACAAGGTTTTGATTAATGTTGATATTTAAGGTTAGGGTTAGGATACCAATTCAGGTTTATGCAATGTTTAGAGTTACTTTGGGTTATGATCTTGTTTAAGAGTAGATTTTCATAATTATGGCTAAGAATATGATTAGTTTTAAGCATTGAAATTATAATTTTAATGAGAATATAAGTTAGAATTGTGTTCACACATTGAATTATGTTTTCATTTACAATTATGATTATAATTAGAATTATTGTTGTTTAATATTTATAATGATTGTCAATATCTCTTAAGCACTCTAAGGTGCCATTACTAGTTTATTATATTTATATTAAAATTTTACTATTTTAAAACAATAATATAAATTTGTCTAATAAAATAAAATTTAATAATTATTTCCAAATTTTATTTTCTTATTTTCTTCAAATTCAGTGAATTCACATAACAGATAAGGTGACTGGCTGTCAAATTCAAGCCCTGCCCACATCGCCCACTAAGCTCATGGCTGCCGGCTCCTTTGCTTTGAGGCCAAAAACATATATAAGATCGTTTTTTCTTACCCTGTGGAATCTGAGCGGGACCCATTATTTCTTTCTTGCCTGCCGCCTCTTTTTCTTTATTTCTAGAATTTGGACTCTTATTAACATTAATGACAGCAACGTGTCAAAGTGGAGTTTCCACTAAAACTTTTGTCCTTGTGATATTGTATTCACTAAATGCCAAAACCGTTGTAGATATTATGCTGCAGCCCTAACTCTCCAGTCTTAAATGCAGCATTTTGTCCACTAGGTGGCCATTATCATCATCATTATTATTAACTCGTTTTAAGTACAGAGAGGACCCCAGAAAAACTTATTAATGTGAGTTATAGCTGTACCATTATATCATGATAGTGCATTTATCAGAGTCCTCACGTCTTAAATTCTGAATCATTTTGAGTATTTACGGACCCAGAAATCCCTGAACCTGTGCAAATGTTTTAGACGCGTAAGGTCCAGATTCATTTTAGAGAGCTAGCTGTGTTTTTTGACATGAAATTTGTGCCATCCTACTGGAAGCTTAAGAGAAATATTGGTCATTATTATATTGAGTTAAGTATAGGAACTGTTTAGTGTTTATATATATATATATATAATTAATTCTGCTGCTTTCTTTTAAGTGGAGTGGGATATGTGTACTTAAACATAACAGAGAATCTAGATGAATCACCTTCTTCAGCTGGCACTGTTTTGGTGGTCTCAGCCCTTGCTTAATGCTTTTAATGAATAGTTGTTGATTCTGGCTGAACTATTCTTGGGTGATCTTGTATCTTCGACTCCTTTTTATAAATTTGTAACTAATATATTAATTTATTAATAGAATAGGACTATTCATTAAAAAATTTAAAAATTTAAAGAAAATTTATCTAAAAATAAATTGTGTAGATATTTTAGTTTTTTTTAATTTTTTCATTATGTAAATCTCTAAAACTTGTCAAATTAATTATTATTATTATTATATTAATAGTAGATTGATTTTATGGTTGATTTCTAGTTTTATTTTTTAAAATTTGTTAATTAATTATTGAAATGAAAATAAACTCATTTAGATCTTTAATTCTAATCAATTAAATATTGTCTCTATTATGTTCTTTTTTAGCTCTCATCTTTGATGATGGATCATGGAGTGGGATTCTAAACAATGCTAAGACAATCAAAATTCACAAGTTACAAACTACAAACTCCTTACCATACCTTGCTTCATAGTTAATAATGTGTTGGACATTGGATATTACAAACCAATTAAATAATATCTTTATTCTTAGGACTTACGTAATGAAGATCTTTGACTATACAATGTGGTTGATTTGATCTCTTTTATAGACTTGAACTCTAGAAGTAAGAACTAAGAAAGTGAATTAAGTGATTTGCTTGCATCAAATATTGAGTTATGTTTTTTCTACAAGACTAGAAAGCGTCCACAAACACCTTTGGGAAATTTCGTTAGATTGTGAGGGTTCTTCTTAGTATACCATAAGCGACTCAAGTTTGTAATTTGAGTGACAAAATTAAGGGCAACATGAAAATATATGATTGTAAACCTATGATGATGTTCTAAGTAGATAAAAATAAATTAGTTTCTCTTTAATCTCGTATATCTAGATATTTGTTTCAAGTTCCAATGTAAGTGGTTTGAAAAAACTAAATGTTGGGGATCCTTAAATACAAAATCTAAGCACACAAATCAATATAATAATGTGCACAAAAGTTGGATCACAAAAAAAAGAGAACAATAATTTGGATTACATTAAAAAATTATATATATATATATATATATATATAAGCTAAGCGATATCCTTCTCGAGGCGCCTATTTTCACAATCCCATAATTTTCATCATCTCATATTTATGTGAGTTTAAGAGGCATGAGGAAATGATTCGAGACTCTTGATCTACCTCATTATTACTTCCATTTCCTCTCTACAATTTTCACGATTTTAATTATATTTATATTTAGTTTACTTCTATTTTGTTTTTCTGACATGTAAATGAACATCAATTTTTTTTCAAAATGGAAAATGTTTACATTGAAGATTGTTGCCATTGTAGAAAGCCTCTCGGCTTAATGAAAGGTTGGTTTCCCATCTCATAGATCAATAGATCATGAAAGCCAAATGGTTACTTGGATTTGGATGACCTTTGTGAGATTATATTTGCACATAGGTCGCTAGTCCCTTCCTTTATATAATCTGGAAAAAATTAGTTCCTACCAAAGAATAATGGGAGCCACCTTTTGCTTCATCAAAATAATGGTATTTTGCATTCATTAATTTTAAATTCTAGGTTTCAAATCTACAACTATGGAATTGATCTCAACATAATTCATTACTTGTATCTATTTCATCTATGTTGGTGGATCAATGGATATATTGTAGTGCCTACCCCTAGTTTACTTTTCATGTTATATTGTTGAATTCTTTTAGGCTAACTTTTATGGTTATGAATTATGATAATTTAGTGGTACTTGGTTACCTGATTTGATTAATGTTATTTCATACTTAGATTATATATTTGATGAGCTACTTGATACTCAGTTATTTCATGTGTTCATGGTTATTCTTTCAATGATGATGCCTTGTATGTTCACATAGTGATTTCAATTGTTTCATAATGATAGTTAGACGAATGATTTATATATGATTTTTATGGTTACTTACCCCATACTTGCATGTGTATGGTGTACATCTATTTTTTATTTTATGTTTAATGTCTCTAATATAGTTGAGGGGGGAGTCATAGTCACTTGCTAGTTGAGATCTACACGATGTAGCACTCCCTGCTATTGCTTGTTTAGTTTATGTATGTATGTATGGCTTTTATGCAAATTGTAGGTATCGGACATCAACTTCCCTGAATTGCCAAGATGAGTGCGCCCTATCGCATTATCTCAATGGTAAAGAGGGGAGATAGTTCTCAAGTCCAAACCTTGACCTTTAGCCAATTGTCCTAGAATATAAGACATGTATCTGAGTTACATTCAGCCTTCTAAATTTGTCAATTGGTGTGAATTCGAGATTTGACCCTTAAGTTTGAATTCATACTTTTTCTTATAGATGGGTTTTCTTATTCAGTTTGTTGGTCTGTTGTGATTTTTTAGTTATAATTAAATCAAATCAAAATATTATTAAATGATATAATTTAACAAAAAATTAATAAGGAAAAATAAAATTTTAACTATATTTAATCGATTGAAAAAATAATAAAATAGAGGGATTAAATTTAAAATACTTAATTAAAAGTCCAAATTTGGCGAATTGTATTTATGCAATTTAATAATAATTAATTTAGAAGTTTCATTTTAATGTTGAACACTAAATAATATTATTAGTTAAATTAATAAATATACTTTCTAAATAGGTCTTATTATTTAATAAAAGTAAGTGAGAATAATTTAAATTATAAAATTTATTATAATTAAAACGCAAAAAGTATATACAAAGAATTAAATTTAATAAAATAATTAAATAAAAGACCTTTGTAGGTTCGTGAAAATCGAAATCTTAAGAGGAGAAAAATCTTTATTAGGAAATCAGAGCTCATTTCTTCACACATAGGTTTGGAGGAGCAAATTTCGAAAAAGGGTTTGGGAGGTGAGAATTTTTGCATTCTTTGAGCATTCGTCAGGCTTACCGTCAGGTCAAAGTAGGAATTCTATTGAGATTTTCATAGTAAATCCCTTCGAATTACCTCTGTCTTCTTCGTGCTTAGTTATGGTTCTTGTTTTGGAAAAACATATTTTATATTGAAAACCTTTGTTCTTTATTATTGAAATGTCTATTAACAAAGAATTAATTGAAACCCTCATGTTACAAATTGTTGTTTTGAAGCAAAACATAGCTAGAGTTTGTTTGAGATTAGATTTGTATTAAATTTAATAATTTGATTTGAGAAATCATTGTTGTCTTTTTTTTTTAAAGGGTCTATTGGAAAAATTTGTCCTCCAAGCTCAAACTTGCAAGGAATTGAAAAAAAGAATATTAAAAAATATTTTTATGCATTGTTTTTATATAATTTTTTTTAAAATATTTTTTTTTGTCGGGGGGGGGGGGACCTTATCTCCCACCCTTGGCTGCTATTATTAATGACTCTCCCTAAGGACAAGTACATTGTCAAGCTAGCATATAGTTGTCTAAAGATAGTTTGCCACTACCAAGGCAATGTACACTACCTTGGGTAGCACGTTGCCTTTGGAAGCGTGACACTAGGTTGCACCCCATATTTTGGGGGTATTTTTGATATATTATATATTATATTAATTAATATTATTAATTAATAATATCTTATTAATAAATTGATAGTTATTATTATTAACAATTTAATAAATATTATTTTATCAATAATTTAATCATTTTTATTTTTATTTTTTTATTGGTAAATGAGCAAAGCCTTTATATTATATAAAAAATTGTGATTACATGTTTCTCTGTTAAAACAAACATTGGTAGAAAAGAATGAAGAGGAAAACCTTCAGTCTTGCTCAAGACCTTAGTCCTTTATAGATTACATTTATAAAAGGGGCATTCCCTAGTTTTAGATTTTGATCATCTTGATACTAATTACTGTTCTAAATTTCTCTTATTTCTAAGTTTGAATTATATACAATTGAAGCATTGGAGATAAATCCAAATTCCTTCTACTCATCTTTGTCAAAACACCTCAGACATTTCTGTTTATAATTTGGGTCTCTTCTTAATATCCTTATAGGCTATGTGCCCTATTGAAGAATTTAATAATTATTTTATTAATAATTTAATAAGTATTATTATTATTAATTTAATAAAAATTTATTAATAATTTAATAATATTATTATTAAAATTTAATAATAATTAATTTTAAAAATTATATAGTTTATTATTATATTTATATTTAAAATTTTGATAATTGATAATTTTAATTTTTTAAATTAAGAGAAATTTTAATGTAATTCTGAGTTTTGCTTAAAAGTATTTCATTTTTTTATGAAGGTAGTATGTACAAAGGTGATTTTTTTTAATGGATTATGGGGTCATTTGAAATATTTGTGTACTTGGAAACCTTTATTGAATGTGACTATCTGAAAATAAAAACTCGAAACTTTATTTTGAATCAATTTGGATATGAGATTATATCGAAAATTGTAATGGTTGTTTAATTTTAGTTGTGTTATATGTCCTTTGAGATTTGTGTTTTACCTTGCGATGGTATTAGGAAGACCTAGTACTTTGACCAGTTAGGTATGTTTACCAGAGGCTTGAGAAGTATTGTTTTATGATGTTGTATGAAATGTCGTGATTTATGTGATTTAACCTTCAAGGTATGGATAGTATTAATTGTGATTTCCAATTGCTTGTATAAGATTGATTTGGTCATTATGACTTTGTGAGATTTGTTGTTATGAGCTTAGGATAGGTTATCTTTATGTGTGTTGGGAAGTGGCTTCCAATGGAGGTTGGAGCCCTAAAGAGGTTGTCTGGGTAACCTATTGTAGGTTGTATTAATAAGTGATAACATTTCATTAAATGGGTTTAAATGAATTAATAAGAGTCAGTGTATTACCTCTCCCATGCCTCAAGTGATAGTACAGGCTAGGATGGGAGTAAAGAGGATGCTCGGTTGTGACCTTTCCTTGTTAGTATGCCTTATTTGTAAGAAATGATATTGATGCCACATAGAGTCACTAGTGGGACGAAGTTCAGAGAGGTTGCTAGGGTAACCTTGGAGTTGGCTCATGCGATGACACTTGTCCACTTACGTAGTAGGTTTCCTACGTGTCTTTTTTGTCTCTGGGATTAGATGTTATTTATGTACTTGGTACCTTTGAGATAGATTGCTATCAAGGATTCCTTGACCTAGATTTTGGTTATGACTTTTGGATTGTTATCCATTTGGGACTTGAGATTATCTCCTTAGCACGGTGGGAGTGGGCCATTTAGGTTTCATGAGGTTGGGTGGTAGTGTTTCTTATACCATTGATTAGATGTTATTTGTGTACTTGGTACCTTTAAGATAGATTGCTATTAGGATTTCCTTGGCCTAGATTTTGGTTATGACTTTTGGATTGTTATCCGTTTGGGACTTGAGATTATCTCCTCAGTACAGTGGGAGTGGGCCATTTAGGTTTCACAAGGTTAGGTGGTAGTGTTTCTTATACCATTGAGATTCTAATAGTTGGATTTCATTCTTGGATGTACTTATGAAGCTATTCAATTCTTCCGATCTTGTGATTTTTCTCTATGGTCATATGCTGATTTGCTGTACTTTTATTATTGGAGATCTTATGAGATGTTGTACCTTATCATGATGTATATTCTTATAGCATTTCATACCATGTGACTTGTATAGAGGATGATTGTGCATTCTAGTTATGCCATGTGGCATCTTATGTACTTGTATATTATTTCATTTGATTTCATACTTATGGTTATCCTATGTTGTGGATTTTGTTATGTATCGAATTTAATCTTAATCAAACTTATGTATGTGATTTAACATCATGGAACCCTTAAGAGATGTAATTGTTAATGTATTTCTTATGTATGTATGTGAGATTATTATTATTCATAGATAAGGGTCATTGCCAAAATTTTATTAATTATTAATATAAAATATTTAAAAAATCTTGGGTCAAAAAGGGCATATTGATAGGAAAGAACTAGGAAGAAAACCTCTAGTTATAGCTCATCATATAAAAACCTAACCATTGGCAATTTGGATAGGTTACACAATATGGTGTTGTCATTTATGGCAACATATAGTCAAGATTAAGTGACATATTTTGGAGATAAAGACTTAGAAAATTGTCTAAGTACAACAACATTTATCTATTAGCATAGGCACTATTTTGGTCTGCACATTTTGCAGAAGAATTTCTAGTATGTGCGCACTTACCTAGAGAAAGTATAGTATGTCAAGATGACATATGCATGAGCGTAAGAGACTACAGCTAGTATGGTCAAAGATATTTTAGTTTTACAGTGACAGTGTTGAAAAGATAGAACATAACAGACTTAAGAAGATGAGTAATTTGGGTTAACAATTATTATTTTTATCAATGACACAAGAATTTTACGTGGAAGCCCAATTTGGAAAAAACCACTAGTAACATGCTACTAGTTCTCACTCTTCTAAAGTGATGCCTTGTGAAAGGCCAACCCTATTAAAGGTTACAATTGATACACACTATTAAATGTGACCTTGTTAAAGGATTTCAATCACCCTATTAGGAGTGGGCCTTGTTAGAGGACATTAAACCATTTGATTTGAATGTCACCCAATTAAAAGATTTACAAATGACTGTTAGGTCAACCTTAATCCAAAAGATTTTATCCACATTGGTACAATTATTAGAAAGTAACAATAGTACTTGATTTGATAAACACTTACAACTCAATTATAGATTATAGATCTCTATTTCAATCCTCCATTCTTCTTGGCATCTATACTCTTCAGTTCTGATAGCTTGTTCACCCTTCATGCATTCATTCCATTAAGCCTTCTTGCTTTGCATGCCAACTGCAATCACCTCAATTCGGTCACTGAATGAAGCAATACCCTAGACTCCTTGTTTTCCTTAAGTTCTTGCATATGAAAACTTTTTCTTTTGACTAGCTATCTCTATAAATAGAGAATTTATATCTTTTTCCACTTAACCATAATCGTCCATTTTAGGGTTAGGTAGGATTAGGTAGGATTCAATGAATCTAGCCACTTTTCCATTTGGTTCCTCTAGAAGCTTCCTCTACAATCTTCCTTGTATTCACCTCAAAATGATTTAACTTGAATTTTGTGCCACCATCTCATCATAGTTATATTCCACACGCTTCACATAATTCAAGAAAATAAAATAGTCGGTTTAGATTCGTCAAATCTTTGATTCAACACTGTTTGTTGTCACTCAACATCTATAATGTTTTATCACTTGGCCAACACTAAAGTTTATTGTTGCTCGACACAAACTAAACTTTACTCATCATATACTAACATTCACTTGGCTTGCACTATTTTTCATTTTTGCTCAACACCTCTTGTTTTTCACTCATCTTCTATTGATTTTTGCTTGGCTTGCATTGATTGCTCAACAAGGGTTGGCAGACACTTTTCTTACTTGATCTTCTTCCAGTATTAACTTTAGTAATCTTTCATTTTAGACTTTAAGTAGATAAACAATACGCTATAGTATCAATGTCTTACTTGGTCTTAGTGCTTCTTTTACATACCAAATAACTCAACCTATCTCTAAGTGCTATATTTATTTCCTCTTTTCAATTCCTCTTCATCAATCAACTAAATGATAGCTTTCAAACCAAAAAGGAATTACCTCACCAGCAGCTAGCAGGTTTGACATCATTGACAAAATAATGATTGTTCCATTATAGACTCTTCACTTCAAAACAATCTCATATCAATAGCAAGCATGTGAAGTAATGAAGTTTGACATATTAAAGAAATAAGGTATAAAGAAAAAAGTTTTAAATATGAAATTAAGTGTGGTTTTTGTGATAAGTACGTGATATATGTTAACCCTAAGAGACAAAGAGTTAATTTTGTAATTTGGCAAGCATGTGAAATAATGAAGGCCGACATGTTAAAGAAATAAGGTATTTAAAGGAAAAGTTTTTAATGCGAAGCTAGGTGTGGTATTTGTGATAAGTATGTGATATGTTTGAGATGAAAATTCCAATGCAAGATCAAAGTAGTATGAATTTATGGTCAAGTTTTATGAAGAGCAGCAAAAGAAAAAATCAAATATTGAAGATATCAACATCAATAAGAGGTTTTTGTATTTATCTCTTGTACTAAAGAACATTATTGTATATTGCATGTTTGGGGAAGTGAGCTCATCTTGCATAGTTTGTGTTATTGTAATAACAACTCATAATAGGGTTGAGGCTTCTAACAAGGCCTAGTGCTCTAACAGGGACCGAGACACTATATTGATGTAACAGACTCCTAACAAGGTCAATATCTTTCACAATATAATTTTGATTAGTGGATCATTTTGTGGGTACCATCCCACTAGGGTTTTCCCTTGGCCAAGATTTCCCTAGTTAACAAAACATGGTGTTATGTGTTGCATTATCTTATGGTTGTGTTTATTGTTTAGTATGATAATCAATTTACTTTCATATACTTGTTAATGATATCCATAATTGGGAAAAAATTTGTGAAATACTAATTCAACCCGCCCACTACCCCCATAGTATTTCCTATTTCTAACAAGTGCTATCAGATCATAGTTACATAGAGAAGGCCTAACAACTTGACTAAGATCTCTATGGATATGGATCAATGGATCAACTATAGAAGAATATTGAAGAATCTCTTGAGAAGATAGATATTCTTATTGAAGAAAGAGATACTCTAAAAGACAAGTATGAAGATGTGAAAGACTACATTAAGAAGTTGAAAGATAATCTATAGATTATCTTAATTCCAAGAAAGAGCCTAAATATCAGATTAAGGATAGTGATGAATTTTCAAGACTAAAGAAAGAAAATGAGATCCTAAAGCATGAACTAAAGATTAGAAATCTAAAGTTAAGCGTAAAGGACGATAATAGTAAAATTGAGTCAAATTTGAAATCTGAAAATGTAGATATGAGATCTAACCTTTCCAAAGTGACATCTAAGCTTGAGAGTACAAACTTTTAGTATGTAAAACTTGAGAACTATAATACAATTGTGAAAGGAGAATTAACTCAGCCTAAGCTACATCTTGAGAAGTTGTATTCCAACAGCGAAAATCTTGATGAGCATTTCTTTATATAGAGACCTTCTTATCATAAGATAGGTCTTGGATGCCTTGGAGAAAAGTCATCTAAGAAGTCTAAAGGAAGTAAAGAATTGGATCTTGTGATCCAACAGTTTGAGAACAAAGAAGAGAATGAGGTTGAATCTAATCAATCGAGAGATGTACCAAAGCATCTTAAGCATGTTGAGTCACCTAAATAAGTGAGGAATGAATTCAAAGGTAGATGTTATGCATGCAATGAATTTGGTTACATGAAAAGGGACTATATAGGTAAGTCATTTATACCCTTTTTTGGTTATTTTTATAATTGTCATAGTTTTGGTCATAGAGTTATTAAATGTAAGAAACCTAGATTCAATAATGATAATAGTAGAATGTTTATAGGTACTAAACCTATAAAAAATATACCTATTGGAGCAATCAATATTATAAGGAATGGCATTATGTGTGATAAGTGCAACAACTTTAGACATATAGTGAGAGATTGTAGAGCATAGATTGGTCAGTTAGGACCTAGATATCGAAACAATGTTATAGTTTATTATATTTGTAACAACATGGGACACACACAAATATACTATAAGATGAACAACATGAGGATTCCTAACAACATGAGGAATAACACAAGAAACCAAAATCCTAGAAGGAACATGAACAACAATAGAAAGAATGAGAATAACAATAACAATCAAAGAGAAAATATGAAAGATCTTGTAGGAAACCTTGATGAATCATTTGTAAAAGCTAAGGAACCAGTGAGTTCATATGTTATGTTGGAAACTTAATCAAGTGAAGCATTTGAGAACATATTGAAGCCAAATATAGTTTCCAATTAATCACAGTCTAATTTAGTATATCACTTCATCAATTAACATGACAGAATCAACATCAGAATAATATAGAAAACTTTAGAATAGGAACTATTACTTGCAAAGTTAGTATGAGGTAGAATAAGATGAATGGAAGCTAATGTTAAGTACACATATGATTCTAAGTTGATATATGAGTGCACGAAGTAAGATAAAGTTACTGGTAAAATAAGAAAAATATTTTCAACTATAAGTACTTACACAATTTATGCAAAAGTAAATTGGATATGATTTAAAGGGTGAAATCAATTTTTTTGTACCATTTTATCATGCATGAATTGAAGGATTCTTTGGATTGAATTAAAAGTTAAAATTGAAAATTTTTAAGTAGTGAATTTAGCAAGCCCTATTTTTTTATGAATTTGAGGTATCTTTTGCTTGCACAATCATAATTTGAAGTTTGAATTTGCAAGAAATGGAAACCCCAATTGTATGTGATGTTAGTGAGAGACCTAGGCACAAATTCAAGAAAAATCCCTACATTTCATTAGATGACAACCCATTAGGAGCATTTTCACAAGTACCCAACAATTTTTTGCACATAGAAGACATTCATGTATATATTCATTATAAGTTTGAGAGTATAGGTGGCAATGACATCCACAGTGACATGGACTTGTTTTACAACAATGAATTATCATTTAAACAAGGGTTTGAGCACTTGAAAGACCTAAACATCACTAGGCACATGTTTTATGCAGAGTTTGACAATCACAAGTGGACAAGGATAATTGCGAACCACATACATGAGGGTATCTTCTAGGTAGGTGATATACCTATCATGATAGATAATGAAATGATTCACAAACTCATTGGTTTGAGAAATGAGGGTAGTAACTTTGTTAATGTCAAGAACGCAAAGAATTTGTTAGAAACAAATCTTTAGACAATATTAGACAGAAAAAACATGAACCTAGACATGATCAAGGAAACTAATGTTAGAGTGATAAGAAAAGTAATTGGGTATAAGATGAACTACAGTTCAAGATTGATCTATGTACCTGCTGGATTTATCCATGCATCTTATCTAATGACAATTTAAGAAATGAAAAGTTAATGTGTGTGAGATCTTGAAGGAAAAAATACTAGACAACACTGATAGAATAAAGAAGACAAAGAATGCAATGTTTATATTTGAAGCACTATTAACACATTTGTTCTTTCAAGTGATAAGGAAATTCCCTTGAATGCCCAGAGTATGAATGGAATACAAATAGATGCACACTGAACTTGATTACTCCTTATTATAGAAAAAATTCAAAGGATAGAATGAAGAAGTCATAATTAGAATGAAGAAAATCTTTCAAGAAGAAATGAAACATAGATATAGGATCTCTCCATCATTAGTGGAGAAGTAAAATGATGGCATATATTTCATGGTTAAAACTGATGTGACTTGCATGGAAGCAATTGAACCAAGGGTAATATTCATTGACCCTATAAGATATGAGATGATAAAAGAGTCAATGAAAGAGAAAAGGAATATCCTAGATGGGGCACATATGAAGAAAAGGTAAAATAAGCTCACATTTAACTATATAGTAAAGGCATAAAGAAAAAGGTTGACAAAAAGATGGATAGTATATTGAAGAAAATTGGAATGAGCAAAGGAGAATTTGAAGAAGCCATGGGAATAAATTCAGAGATGAACACAAGTGGGTAATCATAAATATTCATTGCTAAGCCTTCAGCTATTGGGAGTCTAGTAGAAGGAGTGATAGTAGTAGGACCATCCATGCAGATACCAAATGCACCCTATGTGGTAGTATCATAGGTACACCTTAGTTCATCCCACATGTTCAAAGAAAGCAAGAAGAATATTTTAGCATCATCAAAGTGTAGTTAGCCACCCCTCCTAGAACTAGAAGGTCTGTGAGGTTAATTGAAGTTAAACAAGAGCCAATTGAACATCCTAAACATAAAAGAGTCAAATAGATGGCTAGTAGACAAAAGAAGAAGAGGAAGACACTTATTACATATAAGGGTACACAGAGAAGAAGAACACAAGTTGTTGAATCAAATAAGAGGAATGTGAAATAGAAGCTATAGAAGCAAAAGAAACAAAAGATAAAAGAAAATAAAAAGACAATAAAAATTTCCTACTAGAGGTAGGAAACCATGGAAACAAGAGATAGAAACATTGAATCATGTGATAATAAATGAAAGAAATTTTTTACAATTAAAAACATTATATAACTTGTATAGTAATTTTAAAAAGTTTGAGCTAGAATATGTCATGATAAGGCACCTAATATTGAATGGCAACATCTTGCAAATATACAAAGTCTTATTCCCAAAGACTTGTATAAAAGATTTATTAATAGAAAGAAGAAATTAGTGGAAGAAGATCAAAAAATAAGAGAAAACCTAGTAAGAAATCTTTGTGAAGTTACGAGTGATGAGCACTTGCAGAGGTTATTGAGTAGTCTTGGACCTTACCTAAGGGACAAGACAAGGCATATATTAATCATGGAAGGAAAGTATGAAGAGGCTAACAAGGAGACATAGGAAGAAATAATAAATATGATAGTAGAACTAAAGCCATCTAGCCCATAGAAATATACATCAGAGACACTTGCACAAGAAAAGGAAGGCATTATAATAGGTGGAGCAATACCTACAACTGAAACACAAGTAGAAGTAAAGGATGGAGAAGCAACATCAGAAACAAAAACAAAAGATTTAGAAATGAAAGAGGTGGTAGAATCATCAAAGATGCCAAAGGTAACAATTGGCACTTGTACTATGCAAATAGATAGCATATACATCGCTTTGGATAGTGCAAAAAATCCTTTTAAGGATTTTTGGCTTTTTCATTATTAACAATTTGATGGATTATACAAGCTCTAACAATGAAGAATAAGAAAAGAGGAAGAGAGAAGAAGAAAAGAAGAATAAATAAGCAGAAAGGAAAAAGAGAATAGAAGAAAGGAAGAAAAGAGAAGAAGAAAAGAATGAAGAAGAGAAAAAGAAGAAAGAAGAACAAGAAAAGTAGAAAGATAAAAGATAAAAGAAAGAGGAAGAGAAGAAGGATGAAGAAGAGGAAGAGAAAAAAAAAAAAGGAAGAGGGAAAACTTATGAAAAATTGGAAGATAATCGTGTAAGAAACAACATTCTTGCAATAGTTGAAACATATAGAGATCGTGATTAATAAAGTTACTTTTCAACATGACACAAATATATTATTGGAAACCTTAGTCAAATATAAGTCACCAAGAATCAGCTTTGGCTAATTTTTGCAGCGATGATGATGATCAGATTGGATTGATATCATCCTTGAGTAAGTTTTTTGAAAAGAACAAGAAAGTGAAGAGTCTTCAGGAAACATTAGTGGAAGTTTCTAAGAAATTACATAGTACTGTATCAAGTGAGAGAAAAGGAATTGATTAGTGACTTTCATGACATGTTTACTCAGTTATCAAAAGTAGAAGCTACATAGGCACATGTTAAACATGATGCATAGTTATTTGATATAATATGCAAAAACATCGAAAATGACTTGTTAGGACTCGATTCTTGTATATAAGAGTTAAGGAGATGTGCAATAGAAGGAGGAATATTATATGAAAAATGTAATCTATCATACAATTTCATCAAATATGTGAATGAGGATCTAAATGAGAGTTAGAAATAACTATAAAAAATTTCTAATGAGCTACAACAACTAGACATAAAGATTGAAGACTCGGAGACAAGAATTGCAAAAATATATGATGATATAAGTTTGATTGAGTTAAAAAGAGAAAGAGTTATCGAGAGATTTACATTGTTAAGAGAAAATTTGACATTGAAAATCAGAAATGTATAGAAGAAGCTAGAAGAATGTTTTTAGGCTAAGGCATCATATGAAAAAAAAAAAAAAAAGATTTAAATGCAATAGAAGTAGCATCTTATGAACTATGCGCCTTGATTAGTGTATCTGATGCGATCAAAGACACATGGGAAAAATAATTTAAGATTCTAATAGCAAGCTTTTCTAATTGGATTACTAGAATATGAAACTCAACATGAAAGAGAAGGTACCAAAATTTTGACACGTATATAAGTTTTGTCACTACCTTTGTCGATGATATCAAAGGGGGAGTGAGTGAGGAAAATTTATGTATGAGATATAATATGTAAAAGGGGAGTATAGTAATAGAGTATAGTCAAAGGGACAATATCGCTATGTATGTAAAGATGGTATATATAATGACCCACAATTTTTGAGTTTTGAAATGGCCATATAACAAAAGTTACAAGCTTTTGAAGTTTTGGTTTTGGGACTTAGCCAATTTTCCCATATGTTTCCATCAATGCCAAAGGGGGAGATTGTTGGAAATTTGGCTAGGATACACAGTATGATGTTTTCATCTATGGAAAAATATAGTCAAGATTAAGTGAACATATTTTGGACATAAAGTTTTAAGATAAATACAAAGAAAATTGTCTAGGTATAACATAGTTTATCTGTCAGAATAGGCACTATTTTGGTCAACATAGTTCACAATTTTTTTTTGTAACATATGCACTTACCTAAAGAAAGTATAGTATGTTAGGATGATACATGCATGAGCACAAGACTATATTGTTAGTACAGTCAAAGATATTTCAGTTTTATATTGATAGTTTTGAAAAGATACAACATACTAGGCTTAAGGAAATGAGTATTTTGGGTTCAGAATTTTTTTTAAAACAAAATAATTACTTAACTAATTAGAGACAACATCCTATATGTTAACCCTAAGAGAGAAAGAGTTAAGTTTACAATTTGGCAAGCCTCTAAAGTAATTTGGCTTCATAAAGTTTTATGGCTGAGATATATTGAGGGAGATGAGAGCAATTTCGATTTGGGCTTGATTAGGAGGGTTTTAAGCTTGCTTAGGATTGTGCAAATGATTAGAGGATGGATTAGGATGGTTTAGGATTAGCTTAGGGATAGGCAAGTGGATGGCATTTAATGAGGGTGGGTGAAGGAGGAGATATTTGTTAACTTTGGCTTGGGTTAGTAAGTCTTATCCCATTTTTAGGGAATGTGACAAGGTTAGGATGGGATTAGGATTAGGTTTTAAGACATCTTCTAGAGGAGTCTAAACTTTGGATGAGGATAAAGACTTTCTAGAATAGTCTAGAATTTCCTAGGATGAGGATGAAGACTTTCTAGAAGAGTCTAGAACTTCTTAGGATGAGGATAAATTAGATTTTTAGAAAATAAATAAAGTTTTATTTATTTCAAGGGTTTGGGTTGAGGAGATATTTATTAAAACTTTTTTAATAAACATGAGGATTAATATTTAATCTTAATTAAATATTTTGAGTTGGGATTAGGGGTAGGAAATGATGGGATTAGCCTTTAATCAAAATTAAAGAAGGATTAGAAGATTTTGGAAGAGGTTAGTGGTCTTAAGGAAATTGGCCAAGTTTTGGCCAAAAAATAAATTTTTTATTTATTTTGGATTTTTTGGTCAATTTATTAATTAAATAATTAATAAATAAGGAAATAATGTTTAAATAAGATTTAAACATTTTTGGGAGGGATTCCTTAATTAAATATTTTTAATTAAGATAAAGGGATTTAATGGCATAAAAATAAATTAAGTAATTAATAAATGATGATGTCATCAAAAAAATTTCAGAAAATAAAAATACTTTATTTTCTAAAGGTTTTTAGGTGTCTACATTTTGCCCCTCTTTGATATGATGCCGCAAGTGGCATGGCATCAAAGATAAGAAAATAAAATGCCCAAGGCTAGAGCAAAAGAGGAGAGAATGGACTGTGAGATGCCCCCTCAAGAAGGCGACGGGGAGAGAAAGTGAGGCTCGATGGCTTCTTGAAAAGTACAAGAATCTCGGATGAGCAAGGAAACTCAGATTGGCAAAGAGAAGGGGTTGAATTAGCTCAAACTCTCACTATGGGAGAATGATAAAGGAGAATCAGATGCACAAGAGGAAGCAAGCATAAGACTTTAGGGAAGGTGGAGGATGAAGGAGCGGAGCGCTATAAAAAGGAATCCAGGATAGGGAGATGGATGAGGGGATTATAAAGCTGATGCAATAGGATTTCAAAGAGTCAGATTGGCGGAAGATGGGTTTCGGAGATCCCTAGGACTAGGATTGTGGATCTCGAAAGATGAGGCTTGGTGGATTGATTTGGATTGGTGGATCCCTAAGACTAGGATTGTGGATCCTTAAAGCTAAAGGTGAGGAGTGATTCAAAGAGATACTAATGCATAAGCTGGGGTAGGAGAGACGGATGTTGGATATGGATGGGGGATAATGGAGATGAAGGAAAACCATTGAAGCTTTTTGAGCGGGGGGATACTTCAAAGAGAAGTACCACGATGTAGTTGAGCACTAGATTTGCTATAGGACTGTTGGTTAATTGCCAAGGTTACCAAGAACATCAAGGCCTTTTCACCAACTGTCCAGAGGACTGACAAACTGACTCAAAAGAAACACGCAAGGATTGCCCCAGTATCACACATGAATCCCAGAGGAAGCAGTGTGGAAATGACACTAGGTAACCCACAAGCAGAAAAAGACATGATCAAGACCTTACACTCTGATTGTCCCATTCATAGTATACCATGATATGGAAGATCGTGGCAACCTTGAGGCGGGAACAAGGAGATCGCTTGGAAAAGATATTTCAAGACCCAACAGGGAAGAGTCCAAATCAAAAGAAAGCAAAAATCCAAAAGAGAACCGTTTGCCAATGAGATGGGTAGGACAAGATACTAACGGACCAAGATCATACATGAGGAAATCTATATCCTGCAAGGACCTATCGAAGAGCACCTAAGCTAGTGGATTTGGATGAGTGATGCGTCTGGCAAGCTGAACTAAGAAAGATAACACTTTGGTGACAGGAAATCTAGCTAAAGGATGCATTAGAATAGCTAACCAAGATGTGTGATGGGTGCAAGATGCTGATCAAGGACAAACTGACATGAACGCTGGATAGATACAATGGTACTAAGCTAAAGAGGATGTACAAGCTGATGGACCAAGATATGTTACAAATGTACAAGTTTGTTCATGTTTTGGTTTTTGTGAGATGGAAATGTTTGTGAAGGATGGGATGTCTATAATAGGTGATAGGTGGATAGGTAGATGGTTTGCGAAAAGCTTAAGTGAAAATGGGGTTTTGTGTGTGCACGTGATAGTATACAAGCTAGGATACAAGATTATTTACAAGCTAGAATATGGTACAAACTTTGGAGAAGATTCAGATATACAAGGTATGGTACAAGATTTACAAGGTATAATACAAGCTTTGGTACAAGATTTTACAAGCTGAGGTACAAGATTTACAAGCTATACAGGAGGTATTTACAAGCTCCATTAGATTTTGGATATTTGGTTGGAACACCAAGGGAACAAGCAGGTGTTTTATGGGATGGTGGGTGAATGGATGAGGGATAGGATAGTGATAGATAATGGATTAGTCTTAGTACACAAGGTGCCTGAATTAACAGGTTTTCACCAAGGTACCTATCCAAGGCGCTTGAATTGCCAAGTTTTCACCATTGGACGCTTATTTCTCTTTACTATTTTTTTTTGTATTTTTCAAAAGTTGGGTATACCAAGGATCTTCAAGCATAGAACTTCTTGAGATGAATGATGTTAGTAAGATCATTCAAGAGTTCTCCTTCCAGTGTAGATAGCTGATAGGCTCCGGAGCCAAAGGAAGCAATGATAACATAAGGACCAAGCCATGTAGGTTCAAACTTGCCTTTCTTTTCTCGATCTGCTTGGACTTTCATGTTTTCTTTAAGGACCATGTCACCTGGTTGAAAGTGTCATGGAAGCACCTTCTTGTTGAAATTCCTTTTGAGACGAGTTTGATAGACTGTGAGATGATCATAGGCTTGTTGTCGCTTCTCATCTAAGAGATCTAGCTGGGTGAGCCGAGCTACTCTGTATTCTTCATCTGATATTTGCCCTTGCAAAGATATGTGCAAGGAGGGAAGTTCAACCTGTATAGGTAGTACCGCTTCGGCACCATAGACTAGGGAGTATGGAGTTGTGCCTGTGGATGTACGGAAGGAAGTTCAATAGGCCCATAGGACTGGATTTATTTGTAGGTGCCAATCATGACCAAAATCATTGACAACTTTCTTTAGGATTTTGAGGAGGGATTTTGAGGAGGGTTTTGTTAGTTGTCTTTGCCTGGCCGTTACCTTGTGGGAAATATGGGCTAGAAAAGTGGTGATGGATGCGGAGGGAAGTGCATAATTCTTCCATGTTGAGATTTTCAAAGTTACCTCCGTGGTCGGTGAAGATGGTGGATGGGATGCCGAAGTGGAAAACAATGTGGTACAAGATGAACTTGGAGACTTGAACTCCTGTAGCTGAGACTAGGGGGACTGCTTCCACCCATTTAATGAAATATTCTATAGCTGTTATTATCCATTTATGTCCATCAGATGAGAGGGGTGATAGTTCCAACTAGATCAAGGCCCCAACAAGCGAAAGGCCAAGGTGGTGCAATAGGTTATAGATCCTGTGCTAGAGTGTGCACAAGATTTACATGCTGTTGACATGGGAGACACTTTCTGACAAAGTCACAAGAGTCTTCTTCAATGGTAGGCCAATAGTAGCCTACCATAAGGATTTGTCGCGCTAGGACAATACCACTCGTGTGGGCACCACAAAGTCCAGAGTGTACTTCCTTTAACACCATCGCAGCCTCGTTTTGGTCTAAACATTGAGAGAGAGTATCGTTATAACCCTGACGATATAGGGTATTGGCTATGATAACATAGCGGGATGATTTTTGAATGAGGTTTTGGTGTTGGGTACGTGTGAGGTGAGGGGATATGATACCATCGTTAAGGTAAGCGTAAATCTAATGGTACCAAGGGGATTGGGGACCAACCAAGATACAAACACGGTTTGAATCCTCATTCGCATAGGCGGGTGTGAGGAGCTGCTCCACTAAAAACTCATACTGTGTAGCTGCTTGGGGAATTTCCAAGAGCGAGCCTATAGTAGCCATAGCATCTGCTACTTTGTTCTGTATTCGAGGCACTTGTGTAAACTAAAGCCTTGTAAAATGCTGGGTTAGCTGATCAACTAGCTCTTTGTAGGGTAATAGCTTTTCATCTTTGGATTGTTATTCATTTAGGGCTTGCTTGATGATGAGCTGAGAATCACCAAAGATTTGTAGCTCAGTAATGTTCCATTCTGCAGCTATCTTTAATCCTGCTATGAGAGCCTCATATTTAGCTATATTGTTGGTGCTAGGGAATTGTAGCTTGAAGGCTTTTGGAATGTAATCTCCTTGAGGTGTGACCAACAATATTCCTGCCCCTGATCCATGAGATGTGTATGAGCCATCAAAATAAAGTTTCCATGGGGGTTGTTCTTCAATTAGACAGATATGCTCATCTGGAAATTCTGTGATCAATGGATAAGCATCTATTAGAGGTGCATCAGCTAGGTGATCTGTTATAGCTTGCCCTTTGATTGCCTTTCTGTCCACATACTGGATGTCAAATTTGCTAAGGAGCATAACCCATTTGGCCAAACGGCCTGTAAGTGTTGTTCTGGAGAGCATATACTTGAGAGGGTCAATCTTGGAGACTAGTTGGATGGTATGACTTAGCATGTAATGGCGAAGCTTTTGACTTGAGAAAACAACTACCAAACAAGCTTTTTCCATAGGAGTGTAATTGAGTTCATAACCAACTAGGTTTCTACTAATGTAGTAGATGGCTCTTTCTCTGCTGTAGTCATCAAGCTGTGCTAGAAGTGCCCCTAGAGCAGTAGGTGTTGCTGATATGTACAAAATTAGGGGATGACCAGGAACTGGTGAAACCAAGATAGGGGGATTGATGAGATACTGCTTGAGATGGTCGAAGTTGCACTGACATAAAGGATCCCACTTGAAGTTCTCATCCTTCTTCAGTAAATGTGAAAATGGTGTACACTTATCTGCAAGTTGGGAGATGAAGCGTCGAACAGATTGAAGCTTTCCCTGAAGAGAACAAAGTTGCCGCAGTGTCTGGGGAGAAGGCATGTCTAAGATAGCCTTGACCTTCTTGGGGTCAATCTCTATACCTCATTTAGAAACTATAAAGCCTAGAAGCTTGCAAGATGTGACCCCAAAGAAACATTTCTTGGGATTCAGCATGAGATGATATTTGGCTAACCTATCAAAGACTTTCTCCAGGTCAGCAAGATGATCCATGAAGGTATGAGACTTGACCAAGATATCATGCACATAATCCTCCAAAATTCTATGGATGAGATCATGAAAAATGGTTTTCATAGCTCTTGGATAGGTAGCCCCAACATTCTTTAGGCCAAAAGGCATCATGTTGTAGCAAAAGGTTCCCCAAAGGGTAGTGAATGCTATCTTATGTTGATCCTCTTTTGCAATCTTGATTTGATTATACCCAAAAAATCCATCCATGAGGGACAAAATTTCATGTCCATTTGTAAGATCTACAATCATATCTATATTGGGCAAGGGAAAATCATCTTTTAGACAAGCTTTATTAAGATCTTTGAAATCAGTGCAGATTCTGATGTCACCAAAAGGCTTAGTGACGGGGACGATGTTGGAGATCCACTCTAAATAGTTGATAGGTCGGATAACCTTAGCAGCTAACATTCTTTCTAACTCAGCTTTGACCAGTAATGCCACCTTGGGGTGCATTTTTCTAAGCTTTTGTCTGACGGGCTTGATCTATGGATTGACTGCAAGATGATGAACTACAAGCTATGGATCAAGCCCTGACATGTCTTGATATGACCATGCAAATCGACAAATGTTCTCTCTTAAGACCTCAAAGAGGAGATCAGCTTGGTCTTGTGATAGGGATGCAACAATGTGAACAAGCCTAGGGATCTCTGAAGAACCGATGTTGACTTCCCTAGTATCCTCAATTAGAATAGAAGATATCTCTGGTCAATTATCTTGAGGAGGTAATGCTAAATCCTCATGTTCTTCTTGTGGCTCTGGATGTTCTTGCTGAGGGGTTCTCTTCACTGCCTTAGCTAGTCTCAGATTCACCTTAGTTCCAGTTTTGGGTGTATCCGAACTAGGTTGGGGATTTTCTCCAAAATACCCCTTGGGATCTAGCTTGTAGATATAGGCAGAATCTGGCTTTGTTTTCTTGTGAGGTGTTTTAGCTCCCATGAATCTCAGAAGCACTTCCTCTGATGTGAACTCATCAATGTGTATAACGCTTGGTTAGTCCCAATCTATGAGTTGTGGATGGGCGAGTGGTAGGTCAATGAGGTGGATGGATAGTTCTTGGAGAACAGAGTCTCCGAGGGAGATTTGGTCTAGGATATTGTCGTAGGATCTCTTTTCAACTTCCTCAGGAATGTCTTCAATTTCGACAAGGTCACGGTGAATGTTCAAAAAAATGTGACCATTCGTATTGTTGCCCCCAATTGTGGGTATGCCAAAGCCAAGACCTGACTTCGATTCTCACTTGTGTACATCGATGGGCCACTGCATGCCTCTTTCTTCTGGTCCTAGACCACCACCTTGATAGTTCCATTTTTTAGTGATGAGCTTATGTTCTTGGGGATACTTTTGGCTGAAGTGATCAAGGCATGCCTGATTCCTTTGAAGTGCATCCTTATGTAACCAATTGTCGATATCTGGAGTGAGCTCCTCATGAAGAGGGATTTTTGAGGATACAAAGGTTGTTGGGCCAAACTATTTGTATCGAGGAGGTGGAATCTCCTTAGCTTTGTGATATGTCAGTCGTCCATGGGCATGTGGATCAAGTGGGAGTGCCCCGACAGCAAATGCATCTGATAGACTATACTCTCCACAACCCTTGTTATTGATCTTCACGGTAGACAGGATAGAGGCGAGGATGGTTTCTGGGTCATTACAAGTGTGGGATGAGCTGGCGATGGATGTGCCGATATCAATTCCAGGGCAATGGTTTGTATAAGAAGCTTCAACCGCATTGCAGTAAGCAAAGGGTTCTGGATCGGCATGGATGGTTACCTCAGTGCCTTGATGCGGAAATTTGACGCACTGATGGTAAGTGGATGGAACGGCTTTCATGGCATGAATCCATGGGCGACCGAGGAGGATGTTGAATGGTAGGTTTAGATCAATAACATGGCAAAGTGTTTCTTGGATGACTGGCCCAACCTTGATTGGCAACAAAATAGTTCCTTCTGTGGTTCTTTTCAAGTTGTCATAAGCTTTGATGGTGATAACCTCACTGATGATATCTGCCTCAATATACCCAGCTTGTTTTATGAATTTTAGGGTGCAAATATTCAAGGCTGATCCATTATCTATCATTACTCTTTTCATGCCAAAATTGGATACCATGATGGCTATGCGAAGTGGAAGGGTGTGATCTGGCTCGACCACGGGTATTTCGGTGGGTTTGAACGATAGGGCACATGAGGATGAAAGGTGTCCAACAAGATTACAAAAATTAGTAGCATTGATATCAGAAGGGACACGGGATTCTATGAGAGCACTGTCAAGGATGTTCTTGTACACAAGACTAGTGCGAAGAAGGTCTAAAATGGAGATTTAGACTGGCATGTTCCCAAGGTGTTCCAAGATATCGTACTGGCTTTTTGATGGAGATGATGGTGCTGGTGAAACGGGTGGGCCTGCGATTTTAAATTGGGCTCTTCGAGTGGTGACTGCACACTCATTGTTTGGTCCTTAGATATTGATAACATTGATAGAAGGCTCTTTCTTGGATATACAACCTATAAGGCTACCATAGTCTATATAGGATGAAGTGTGGTCATTGTTCTTCCCATGCTATTGGTTTGGCTGACAGTTGTTGGTGTTGTTGTTGGTTTGGATAGGTGCTTTTCCAGGATTTTGATTGTTGTGAGGAGGAAAAGCATTTTGATAGATCTGTAAGCCTGCGTTGGGAGAGGTTTGGGCACCAACAGTGATTTCCTTTCGATCAATGAGGTCCTGCACATAGTCTTTCAGTTTCATGCATCTGAGGGTAGTGTGACCTTTTACCCTATGAAATTTGCAGTACTCATTGTCTTTGTACCATGCAGCTTTGGATTGGCTTGGGTCAATTTGTTGGGTAGGAGGAAATTTGATGAGGTTTTCCTTGACTAATTTCTCAAGAATGACATCCAATGGCTCGCCAAGGGATGTATAGTTTCTAGGTGTAGGTTGGAATCTGGGCTTTTGTCCTGCAACTACATTGATGGCATTAGCTTGATTGCTAGATCCTTGAAAGTTTGGTCTTGGATTGTGGTTTTGATAGCTGTCGTTATTCTTCTGTTGGTAGTTGATAGCTTGTTGATTGTTTGGTTGATAGGGTGGGTTGGACTGGTTGTGAGAAGGACCAACAATATTCACATGTCTGGTGTCAGTGACGCCATCTGTTGCAACATGCTTATTTTTGTTCCAATACCTAGACTTGTCATTGGAATGTGATTGATTTTGGTTGGCTTCCTTGTAAATCTTGACCACACCATCTTTAATGAGTCCTTGCTCAAGGATCATTCCTTTCTCTTTGATATCTTAATAGGTCTGCAAACAGTTCATGTTCATGTGGTGAGCCAAGCTAGGATGAGCATTATCAATAAACATTTTCACCAAATGGCGCTCTGGAAAGGTGCAAGATATGCAGGTGGTAAGGGTTTTCCATCTTTGCAGATATTCAGGAAGGCTTTCTCCACCTTTTTGCTTGGTGTGGACAAGATCAACTACTGATAGCTCTGTTTCAACAAGATGGGCATATTGGGCTACAAATGCCTCAGATAATTCAGAAAAATTTTCAATTGTGCCATAGAGGATTCTATAAAACCATTCAAGAGCTGGTCCGGCCAAGCTTTTGGGAAAGAGACACAAGAGGAAGACGTCATCGTATGCCACTTCTTTGCAGTGCATGTAAAATTCTTTGATATGTGTGGTAGGGTCTCCTTTTCCTCTAAATTTGTAAAATTTGGGTGTCTCAAAATGCTTGGGGAATGGTGTCATGGTAATGGCTTTGTCAAATGGGTAAGGGCACACATTCTCAAACTTGAAATTTTTTGGATCATTTCCCTCTTGGATGTTCTTCAAAGCTATTTTCATGGCTTCCCATTCTGAATTAATGGGTGATGGCTGGGGTGCCCCCAATGTAGGAGTGCCTTGAGGTAGGTATGCACTAGATGGGGCCACTGAATATGGATGGTTGTGAGGGATTTGCTGATAGGGATTGTACATTGTTTGGGCAGTTGCATGATGGATGACGCTTTGCTGAGGGGGAGGTGGCGCATAGTGCTACATGTGTTGCAAGGCTTGCTGTTGATATGGGATTTGAGGTTGGGATTGAGGAACATAAGCTGGCTGTGGGATAAATGAATTGCTTTGTGGAGGTAAGGTATAAGATGGTTGTGAAGCTTGGGGAAAGGATCGAGGGGCTTGTGGGGTTTGACCAAGGTATGTGGGTTGCGCTCCCATTTGGGATGGTACGTGCAAATAATTGGTGGTTGGTTGGATTGGTGGGTTACCTCCTAGAAGTGGCATTGAAAAGTAGTTGGTAATAGGAGGTAATGGATTAGTTGGTGGTGGAGGTGGTGGGAATTGAAAGCTAGGAAATGGAATTGATGGGGTTTGATAGCTTGGTGGTTGGATTTGGAAGCTTGGTAGAGTGGTGGCAGGAGCTTGGGTCACTTGAGAGCTGGGCAGAACATTGGTAGTAGCTTGTGGGGTGTGATAGCTTTGTGGAGTGAGGGTAGTAGCTTGTGGATTTGTCGCTGATGGCACTAAGCTCCCAAGACCTAATGGAAATGATGGGATTGTGCTTTGGGCTGTGGTGAACAAGCTGGGGGTGATGAAAATTTGATTACTTGGCCCCATGGGCAGCATCCCTGTTGTATATTCTTGAGGTTGGCCAAAGATGCTAGCACTGATTTGGGAGATGGGTGGATTTGGAAGGTTGGATTGGGGAATAGCAGCAGCAATAGTGAAGGGCATGAACAGTGAGGTGTTTTGGGTAAAGGGGGTTTGGAGCGGAGAGGTATGAACTAAGGATGGAGTGGTGGTGGCTGGGTTGGCTTGCGGCATGGAGATTTCAACTTGGGTGGATGATGGTATGTTTAGGTCTGTTGGATCATATGGATTGGTTGGAGGCTCTTCTTTTGGCATATATTAAGGATAATTTGGATCATAAGAGCCTATGGGTGGTGGCAGCTGCCCAAACAATGGGTGAGATGGATCTGATAATGGAGGGGGTCTTCCAAAGTCAAAGGTTCCTCCATTGTCCCTTCAAAAATTAGCCATGATTGTCTCTTTGTTCTTGTCTATAATGGCGTTTACCAATATTGCATTTCCTAGTTGGTTCATGAAAGCTTCAATGTCAGTAGATGATGGCATAGCTTTCTCTGGGCTGAAGGATGGCTGAGTGCTCAAGGGGGGTGAGGCTGTTTGATCCAAATGATAGGGCTCCATTGTTTCTTTCTTCTTGGCTAAGCAAGTGACGGGTGACATGAAAAATGCTCCTAGGGATGAGATGCAACAAATGTTGGTGGATGCAAAAGGGAGGAAGGCTTTTCTATGCAAATGATTTTCTAGGTTGAGGCAAAGCTATATGAAAAAACCTAAGGAGGATTGGGTTGGGGATTCTAACTTCAGAGATATGTTGCCAAAGCACAAAAGGTCTGCTTTCCTATGTGCAAGCTTGGTGGTGATTGTGTCAACTTAAGGATAGACTGATGATCCTTTAGGAAGAACACGAGATTGACCACTTATGGATCCCAACCTTTAGCTCAAGGTGATGAGGGATAACAAGTGGCAAAGCTAGATTACCCTAGACAAAGCTTTGTCAAAGGGATAACCTTGGTGAGATTGGTGGTTTTGAAAAATTTTAGGAATGGCAAACTTTTAGCAAGGTGACAACAATTTTTGAAGGCTTGGATGTGAAGATTTTGGATTGCTGGCTAGATGGTTTGGTCCTAAATGAGATGGATGAGCTAATAATGCTTAAGGGGATAACCTAAGATGGCTGACTTTTCTACAAAGATGACTCTAAGGTGAAGCTTATCCAAGAAGGTGTGGAGAAACAAGGGTGTCTAATCATAGAAATCATGCCTAGTTGGTAAGGCATAAGTAGGATTAACTCCTGGATGTTTGCTAAATTTGATGGTGCGTTCTAACCAGGCCTCTTGAAGTGCTTTGTCGACAGCTTTATCCTCTGCTTTATGGAGTTTGGAAATTTGAGGACTTGGTGTTAGTTCCTTTCTCTTGGCTGAAAGTTCTTGGTATGCCTGAGATAGTTTGAGTTTAACTTTGTGGAACTTCTATTTGGGTTTGGGTTGCTCTGACATCAATTCTTGAATCTGCTTGGCTTTGAGAGACCTCAATTATTTTGCTTCAACTTGTTCAACTTCTGGAATAGGCAATGACTACGCTAAGTGTACCCTAAGCTAGGATTGACCAAGTTTGGAAAACATTCATTCAACAAATAAAAAAGCAATCAATAGATAGGAACAACCAGATAGAAGTTTTTGATTCTCAGAATGTGATACTTGCGCTGAGGAGTGTGTATGTTTTACAAATGTTTCGATCAGTCACTTCAAACACATTAACACTCTAGATGGTTGTCTACAAAGTTGATAGTTGGTTTAGGGAGTCTTCGATATACCCAAAGGTACGTGAGGCCCAAATCCATAGATGAAACCAACAAGATATCACACAACCGAGAGGTGCGGTAACCCACTTCTCCTCTTTCACTTCTCAAGGGTATAAAGTTTCTTGAGGCTTAGCCCGAGTGACAAAAATCTTGATTCCAAGAGAGGTGTCTTTTGATTCACCTCCCGATTCTTATACTCCGCCAGAAGACTGGAGTTGAGGTCGTCCAAGGGGTGATGAAATCCCCAAGTAGGGCTCCTAAAAAGAAACAAGGTTTTTGGATCCTAATCTTATTCACCCAAGATGGCCTCAAAAGATGACAAGGGGAGAGAAGACTTGGATGACCTTGGGCTAAAAAACATGCTTGTTCTTTTACCAACTGACTCTTATGTGTGCTGATCTAGACTTTGCAAGCACTCATGTTTAAGAGACAATATTCAATTCCAACTTTGAAATGCACCAACAAAGCAAAATAAAGAAAAGAATGAATACAAGAAGAAGAGTTAGGGTCAACAAAAAAGTAAACCCGCACACCCGGAGGCCCTCCACGTCAAGTATAGATTAATTTTCTTTAAGGCATTCAAGAGTTGGTGTGATTTTGTTTTTAAGCCCAAAACAAAGATGTGTGAGATTCGATTTCAAGCGCGCGCCCGGAGGCCCTCCACGTCAATAGTTGTTCAATTTTAGTGCCCAAACTTGAAGTGTGATCGATTTAGTCTAGAGTTTTAGTTATTTAAGAATTTTGATAAAGTTAAAGCAAACGTTCAAAGACCAAGTGAGTGAGTTAGATTGTGGAACATTTAACACCTTTTTCAAGTAGACCCATCCCCATAGATGGTGCTAAGATTGCAACCAATGGTTGAATTTATGGGTGATTAGAAAAGAGGTGAGTCCAAGGAACTACTCAAATTGATTTTTGCAAATTTGTATTTAACTTAATGAAGTTTCTTAAATGTCCAAAAATCAAACTTTGCCTAAATTGAATGTGGAAAAGAGATTTGTTTTGTTCAATTTTAAAAGCTCCAAATGAAGTGTTTGATATTGCAATGGTTAATTGATCCTTGGCATTCAAGATTGGATTTGTTATTTTAATCATGCATTCAAAGAAAATTTGATTTTAATCCATGGCATTCAAGAGTGTGTTTAGCAACATGCATTCAAAGACAAGTGATTAAACATTCAAGTTTTTTCCTTTGAGCATTCAAGATTGAGATTCTGTGTGTTGTTTTAAGAACTTTGAAGGTGCTTTGTTTTAACCTTAGATCATTCAAGATTGTTTTGGACTCAAAAGTGAAAATGACTCTTTGGACTTTGGTTTTCATTCAAGATTTTGTGTTCTAGTTTGCATATTTTAAGCCCAAAAATGATATTCCTAGATTGTTTTGATGCATGAAAAACCTAAGAAACATTCAAGATTTTGCAACAAGACATTTGTTTGGAACAAATAACAAAGCTTTTTAGGACAATTTTGGCAACTATTTAGGACTCTTAGTTTTCATGAGATTTTTAAAAGAACTTTAAAATATTTGCAAATGAGGTTCATTTTATCCTTGATTGATGCTTTGAGTTTGATTTAGATTTTAGTGTGCACTTAATGTTGATTTTGAACCTTTTGAAATGGAAACTTGAAGTTCTTTTTAAATTCCCAAAAATGAAGTGTTCCTAACTTTGCATGAATGCATCTAAAACCTTGATGTTGCAAGGATGCAAATGATTGAATTGGTTTAGTTTCACTTGTTAAAAGATTTTTTCTTTTTTGCAAATTTTTAATTTTTTAATGGATTTAAGTATGATTTGGGGGTTCATTTTAAGCACTAAAAAGAAGTGTGTATGATTTTGCTTCCTTAAAAAAAAATGGCCAAGATCTTCCACAAGAAGAAGAAGAAGAAGTAGATGGAATAAGAAGAATATAGACAAGAAGAGGAAGAAGAATTCCAAGTGCTTTGTCCACCTATAAGCTTGAAAAATCTGCAAATACTATAAGATAGACTATGAGTTCCTTTGTCTTCTTCATGCTCATGTGGACCTACAAAACCAATTTATACAATCCTACCAATCACAAAAACAAGCAAAATTAGCCAAAATTAGCAAATGACATACAAAACTTGACTAAAAAAGCTAATGAAGAAGACCCATGCGGGGTCCCACCGTGCGTGCCAAAATGTATATGAGCAATGTTAGTATGCTAATAGAAACCAAATTTAAATAAAGCTTCTACAAACTAAACAAAATTCATAAACTTCAAGATAGACTAAGATGAGCTCTTAATTGAGAATATGAGCCATTAATGGGCTCTCTCAATGAGAAGCTCTCTTGTTGAGTAGCTTTGTCTAAATAGATAGGATGTATGCTCAAGCTTGATGCTTCAAAAAGGGCTTCAAATGGAGTTGGAATTTGGGTGTGAGTGTATGGTTTTGATGTAAAATGGCTTCTTAAAATGGAATTATGACTTTACTTCATGGATTGTGTTATTTTGCAAAGGGGAAGGATCCAATTTATAGGCAAGAGGCTTGAGGGATTGAGGGCTAAGATGCAAGGATTAGAAAAAGCTCATGGAGGGCTCAGATTGCATGAGAAGAGAGCACATGGATTGTGCTTCCTTACAGCCAATCAAGGAGTGACACATGTCATAAGGTGAGAGTATGGAGGAAAGGGGAAGGATGAGTCAACAAAGGAGGCTCAAGGGATGGAATCTTCATAAAGACCCTCATAATGGCTTGTAAGAGCAATAAAAGGGCTTGGAAGAGTCATTTATGACCTTGTGGGCTTCATAAAGTTTTATGGTTGAGATATTTTGAGGGAGATGAGAGCAATTTCGACTTGGGCTTGATTAGGAGGGTTTTAAGCTTGCTTAGGATTGTGCAAATGATTAGAGGATGGATTAGGATGGTTTAGGATTAGCTTAGGGATAGGCAAGTGGATGGCATTTAATGAGGGTGGGTGAAGGAGGAAATATTTGTTAACTTTGGCTTGGGTTAGTAAGTCTTAACCCATTTTTAGGGAATGTGACAAGGTTAGGAGGAGATTAGGATTAGATTTAAAGACATTTTCTAGAAGACTCTAGACTTTGGATGAGGATAAAGACTTTCTAGAATAGTCTAGAATTTCCTAGGATGAGGATGAAGACTTTCTAGAAGAGTCTAGAACTTCTTAGGATGAGGATAAATTAGATTTTTAGAAAATAAATAAAGTTTTATTTATTTCAAGGGTTTGGGTTGAGGAGATATTTATTAAAACTTTTTTAATAAACATGAGGATTAATATTTAATCTTAATTAAATATTTTGAGTTGGGATTAGGGGTAGGAAATGATGGGATTAGCCTTTAATCAAAATTAAAGAAGGATTAGAAGATTTTGGAAGAGGTTAGTGGTCTTAAGGAAATTGGCCAAGTTTTGGGTAAAAAATAAATTTTTTATTTATTTTGGATTTTTTGGTCAATTTATTAATTAAATAATTAATAAATAAGGAAATAATGTTTAAATAAGATTTAAACATTTTTGGGAGGGATTCCTTAATTAAATATTTTTAACTAAGATAAAGGGATTTAATGGCATAAAAATAAATTAATTAATTAATAAATGATGATGTCATCGAGAATTTTTCAGAAAATAAAAATACTTTATTTTCTAAAAGTTTTTAGGTGTCTACACTAACTTCCCGTGTGAAGAGTGCAGTATTGTTCAATTTGGTATACAAAGAGAAAATATTCTCTAGTATATTCTTCACATTCTCTATTTTGGTTGCTAATTCAACCTATGTCAGTGCAATAGCACTTGATATCTATTCATCAACCTTATGTTGGAACTTTCTCTCAGACCATTCAAGTAGTTTGACATTAGAATCTAAGTCTATGTCATTTAGTTTATCCAATAAGTTGGTTAACTATTCTATTATTGGCTTGTTTTCCTCTAGAACTAATAGACTAAATGCATCAATAAAAATGTCTTTGATATCAATCAAAGCTTGCTTCTACCTATGCTCCTGTATGAGTAATTCTTGAGTCTTCTTCTTTGGTAGGGCATTCTGAAGTATGCCCATCTACTCAATAGTAATAGTTGCATAATCAAATTTGGGCAACTCAATTACTTCATCTATATTTACATCAACAAATGATGTAACATCAGCTTCCTTGGATGTGCTTGGACTCAGCCTTGAGGATTGTAATGGTGTAACTTCTATTCTTGGCCTCTAAAGAGCTTCACTAGGAGGAGTAGAGTCTAGTAATGTTACTAGTGCTTTATTGATAATTACTTTGTTGGTTTTGTTGTCAAACTTGACTCTTTAGTTGTGTCCTTCTCTTTCTCTGTATTACCAGTAACACCTTGATTTTGAGTTGTAGGTGCAGGAGCATCTAGCTGACCTATTTGAACTTCTGTTCATTTAGTCTTATGTGTCTCATCTTTCTACTCTCCAATTGTCTCACCCATGTCATGTACACTTTCCCACATAGTTACTGAGACTAGAATACTTTGTGCCAATGTACTGATGGTAGAAGTAGTTGTCTCCTTCCTTTGATATACCACAAGGGGTAATGTAGGTTGTATCATGGTGAATTGAGGAGGGGTTGAAGGTGTAATTTGTTTATGTACTTCCTCCCATGGAAATACCTTATCTACCTTCTCAATCTCATCAATACTCACCAGTACAAGATTCTCACAAAGTTTGGCCTGGGTGGTGGATTCCACCAGTATCTTCTTGATGCAGGAGCAACCTGGGTGTAAGGGCAATCTTGCATCACCCAAAAATATTTTATTTTCAGTCTTTTCTATTTTAATAAGGACTAGTAGACAGGGTGGTTACTATTTCTGGGAGCTTGCTATTTTTACTAAGTTTGTCATACAAGCTTGAAATGTTCTCATTTTCTACAGGAAGGTTCATTTTAGAGTTGTAAGCCTACCATAAAAATATCATTGCTCAAGCATTAGTATCAAAGAAGTTATTATGGATTTTCAATGGAAAAATATGCAGAAAAATATTTAGGCTCACTGTTGGAGGCCTTAGAGTGCCCAAATGAGGTTTGAAAACTCAATGGAAGGGCACTTGCATAGTTTCAAGCCTGTAGATCAAGAGTTGGCATTTCTAAAAAGGGGTTATACTAGCCAATTGGAGCAAAGGTTCATGAGTTATGGCCTTCAAAAGTTGGGCTACTGAAATTTCTAAAATAATTTATCAAAGATGTATTTGGCCAACTCTTTGTGTATTGTTAGGGTCTGTTGGCCCTAGGTATTAAGTTTGAGCATCTAGAACCTTCTTGGGTAGCACAAAACTATCTATTTAAGAAAGGCCCAAACATTATCTAGAGGAGCTTTGGGTGATAGTTCACAGTACTATCTTGTAGATTACTGTAATGAAGGTGCCCATTTGGGTTAACATATTATAATTGAGAATTTTGCAATTCCACATTTGCAATGATAATAAGAAGTCCATATTTTGTTTCTTGCATTTTTTGTTGTTTCCTTGTTTTTGTTATGAGTTTATGGTATTAAGGGGAGTCCCCTGCATCACTTCTTTAAGTCATCCTCTATGATGGGATTGAAGTTCTAAGTAATAGTATTAGAAACATCCTTTATATTTACAATATCATCTTTTGTGTTCACCTCATGTGGAGGACTGGCACTTGGCACTAGTGAATTTGGTACACTCTGTTCTATTGGTTGCTCATCCTTAGCCAGTGCATGTGTGTCTATGTTCATGTCCATGCCTCCCTCAATTGTATCTTGCTTAGTGTCTTCTTCTTTTTCTCCTTCTTTTTCCTCACCTACCTCAATAGGTGCCTACAATATTGCCTGGGATGTTGTCAAACCATATAGTGATTTCTACATCAAAGTAGTCTTTTGTACAACATCCTCAATGTTATTCTGCAATATACTAAATGCCCTGTATTTTGGTGCAAATTTTCTAGTATGTTTCTTAATGGCTTTTTCCATTGCACCCTTACTTATTTCTAGCATTAGTGGGGCAAGTGTTGTTTCTCTTATTTTTCTTTCAGTATCCAGACAATAGTGCCACTTTTTCTCAACTCTCTCATACAAACTTTTGGTTGTGGAGCTAGCAAGTTCAAGAGGAACCTTTTTAAACTTTTCCATCATGGCATATACTACCACTTCAACTTGATTCTTTTCAATCTTCCCAAGATTCTCAAACTCAATGTGAGACAATCTAAATAAATTAGCATTACTTCCAATATTCACACATAGATTATCTAAATCTAAGGAAGAACTGGGACTTACCACTTGAAACTAGTTTTTGTCATTAGATTCAATCTTCTCTCCATCAGATTCAACTAGAGCAACATATTTTCTCCTCAGTCTCTTTTGAGATTCATCACCCTTGCTAGCTTGATTATCTCTCTTCTCCTTTGGCTTGGATACTTCATTAGCCTCTTGTGAATTGGCCCTTGTGCTAGCCCTTGTTGTAGGTACTATAGGATGAGTAGGTTCTACAACCTTCTTTGGTTTGCTTATTGCAGGTGCTTTAGCTTTTCTTTTCTTCTTTTTAGTAGTTGTAGGTGCTTCACTAGCTTCTTCTCCCTTAGCACCTTCTACAATTTCTACTTCCTCTTCTTTTTGGTCCTCTCCTTGACTATGGGTGATGGCAAGTGGTGCTTGGACAGGTGCATTCTATTCTTCTTCTTCATCATCATCATCTTCTTCTTCTTCTACCCTTTCATCTAATTTCTCTTTTATTTTCTTTACCATCTTATTTTTCTTTCTAATGACTAAAGAAATCTTCAAGTCCATTGTGATTTTTGACTTGGCCACATCATAGTTCCCAAAAAATTTAGCCTCCTTGTCCACTTCTTCTACAAGTAATTTTGTTATTTTTGTAGAGGCTTCATCAATGTTGATTTCATATCCCAATGGTCTTAACCATCTAACTCTAGGAACTGTTGCCTAGACATATATATAGTTAGTGCCAAGTAGGAAGAAAATATCATCAAAATGTTTCTCCACTAGTGAAACTGGTATCCTCATTCTTTTCTTCATTGTCTTCTTGAAGTCTTCAAGGTAGCTTGTTATGACTAACTCAAAATTATCACCTAGTTGCTCAATAAATTCACCTATTTCCACTACAATAGATCTATTTACCTTCCATGCAGCTTTACAAAAAGTAGGAAATGTATTTTGTATATAAAAGAATATACATATAAGAATAGATCCAAATTTTCATTGTGCACTTTTGGTCTTCATTATAGCTCCCAAAATCTCCATTAATTGTTGCAACTACAACTCAATAAGATCATAAGTATGATCTTTCTTCACTATCTTGTATCCTACGTCCACTACAATACATGGAACACTATTAAGCCTATTGGATTGATAGAACTTATGTGCTATATTCCTCACTACAAAAGCAATTAAGGGATCTATAATTGTATCTATTGTCATCCCTTGTTTATTCCATACAGCCCGTGTATTCCTTTCAATTACCTCTTTTGCTTCATTTCTCAATGTCTTGGGCTGATCTAAGGTTAGATACCTTGTAACTCTATGTACAATTTTCATGGTGATTTTCATCAGTCCATTCTCTAACCATACAGAATTTTCATGCATCCTACTCAAAACTATCTTTATCCATTTTGTCTTGAAGACGTTGGGGAAATCTAGGGCATGGGTTAACACTTTCTTCTCAACAATTTTGAATTCCTCCTTCAATGCTCCATTTTCACACAATTTCCCATATGTCTCCCTAATTTCCATGTGTCATATGCTTCTAACCTTACATGTATAGCAGCATCTAACACCTTGAATCATTAAGACTTGCGGTGGTATCATTGACAACACACTAGATGGGTCTTGTTTATAAGCTATGTCTAGAATAGCTCTAAAATTAGGTTGTTTAACCTCATTACTTATCAATTACATATTCAAAACTTTCTTTCCCTTGGTTTTTGAAGAACTAGATGCCATTTCATAAAACTAGGTTTTGCAAAAATTAAAATTGTATAGCTTGGTACACAATAAATACCTTTGTGAATCTGTAGTGATGGTGTCGAGTATCTATTGAAGTGTAAATGCTCATGACAATTTCTCTAGTTCTTCTTTAGCTCTTCATGCTCTCCTTCAAATTTGAATGATGTCAAATGAGTATAAATTGATCATATAGACCTTGAAACCTTGCAATTAATGCTTGGTGCTTACACAACTATAAGCTCGACTTCAATAAAGATTTTGACTCACTCGGCTTCCATGAAGTTTCCTTTCCACTTGGAAATCACTATGAGCTTGGTCAACACTAAAAATTTTTATAGCTTGGTATCAACTAATCATTTTACTCGACAACCATAGTGAAACTTTTCATGATAACATGAAAACCAACAAAACTTAAGAATTTCTTCTTGATTCTTAACAATGCTTTGCATCTTTCTTCATGCATATGTAATCCTTTTAGAACTAAATACTTGGAACTAATGTAAAGTATCTCCTTTTAGATATAAGTCCCACTTATCTCTTGATTTCTTAATTGGAGGAGGTGTGATCACCTAACCCATTGGGTGAAGTGATCTCTTCTACACTTGATGTGTTGCAATCTTCCTTTCTCTTCCATATCTTGTTCATTTCATCTCTGAGATTCTCAACATCTACCTTTCCTTTTCCTTTTTTGAACTCAATGTTTGTTGCCTTTGACCTTGTTGGAAAATTTTTTCTTATGTGACTAGTCTTCAAATAGCTAAAACATGTGGTTTGACTCAACCATCTACTATAGTCACTTCTGAAATGTGTCCTTATGCAATTTTACGAAACATGTCCATACTCTTGACAACAGTGACAACTATACCTTGTATTATAATCCCAATTATAAGACTTGCCATTGTGCTTTAATTTTTTCTAATTGTTTTATGACCATTTACGCTTGGATCTACACTCATGCTTTATGTCCATACTTCTGACAATTATAGAAGGGTCCTTCAAATCTTTGCGAGCTTATGGTCTTGGTTTTGCATTCATGTGCCTGATGTCCTTGTTTATGACATTTAAGGCGATGACCCATGAACTTCTACTTAGGATTATGATTTACCGTCTTTCTCTTGCAAACATTAACAGTATGACCTATCTTACCACAATTATGACCTATCAGAAAACTCCTTTTCTTTTTTTAGATCATTTCTCAATTGTTCATTCTACAACTTCAGTGTTGTGATCTCAATATCTTTTGCATTTAGTTCATGATTTGCAATCATCATTTGACCCAAAGTTTCCAATTGTATGTTAGCAATCCTAGTTACCTCTGATGTTTTCTCTTCTAGACTTGTGAAGGAAGTGGAAAGATCTTCATTGGCACACACCTTGAAGGGTGATGGAAAAGAGGAAATTGTGGAGGATATACGGGGGAAAGTGTGGATTTTGGGATATAGGGACCCAAAATAGATGAAGGAGATGATGGGTTTAGGATGGTGGATTTGGGTACATAAGGACCCAAAATGGATGTGGAAGCCTTTGGATTAGCAGAATTAGATGTCAATGTGAATCTTTTTTTGAGATTCATTGCTACATTAAGTAGCTTTGGTATTCACATAATTTTTGCATTTTTGATATTCAGCCTTAATGGCCTTTCGATTGTACTTTGGATTAGATTATTCTTTTCTTGAACATGTCTTTTAGAGGTGACATGTTGATCCTTGGATTTTTGTGGATTTTTTGCTTTATGCTCTTTTTCTTTAGCATCCAATTTGATTCCATTGGCTATGGTATGGGTGCATGAAAGTAAGTGAGGTGGAGAGCTTATGGATTGTGAATGTTGGAAGGACGTCAAGGATGTGTGCCTTTGTTGATCTTTAGGAGCATAAGTGGATGAGGGGGAAAACATGGGTATGGTGGATGGATGTATGTAAGGACCTAAAATGGAAGGAAGGGATCAAGGGTTTAGCGGTGGAATATAGGGACGTAGAATGGATGGAAGTGAGGAAGGAAGGGGAATATGGATATAGGGTCCCAAAATGGACTTGGAAGATGAATGATGGAAAGCTTTAGGTTTGGATGGAGGAATTGTGGGGTTAGAAGAAGTGGAAGATGTACCAACATCTTGAGCCATGTTTTCTTCAATGAGATACTTAGCATTTTCAACATAAGAGGCGAGTCCAGGTAGATGGGATTCATGAGTGGATTGGATAGGTATGATAGGATCATGTAGAGGATTAGGATTATGAGGGCTAATAGGATCGTGATATGGAGTGGGATCATGAAATGAAAATGGAGAGGTGCTTTGATCTTGACTTAGAAGAGGATCATGGAGCAAAATGCATGGATCATGGAATGGAATGGAGGGAATGGGACCATGAGATGGGGTGATTTGATCTTGACATGGAGGAATATCAGTGGATGGAGTGGAAGGAACTTCAGTATGAAGTGGAGGATCTATGGAGGCTAACTCTTGAGATGACATGGAATTGATAATGTGTGCAGTACATGAAATGCCTTGATCTTGATTAGGAAGGGGATCGTGAGATGGACTAAGAGGGGCAAATGGATCTTGAGGGATAAGGGAATGGTGGGATGAAGAAATGCTTGGATCTAGAGGAGAAGATGCATCTATAATGTCATGCTTTGGAGGAATGTCATGAGATGGAACTGGGGGTATCACTTTGGGTGATTAGATCGCTTTATCTTGTTCTTTACACTTAGCCAAGAGTGATGTGAAAAACCCCTTACGAGGTGGGGATGAGGTTTTTGGAGGGTTAGGATTGTGTGAAGGTGTAACTATGGGTGGGGGATTGCATGGAGGGTTGGGGTTGGATGGGACATCAGGACTAGGATCTTCAAAACATGGGGGAAGAGGACACATGGCATGGAAGGCGGCCTCTTACTGTTGGCTTGCCAATAGATAATTCTTTAGTTGCTCTATTTCCATGGCAAGGGCATTTGTGTTGGAGGAAGTGTGTGGGCTAGGAATGGAATTGTATTGAGTTAAAGGATAATGAGGTGGATTTCCCTTGTCAAAGGTAGAAGAATAATGAACATCAGATGGATGAGAGTTGGATATGAAATGTTGAGGATGGATTTGATATGTAGGTTGAATGGGAGGTATAACTCCATATTGTCTTTGAAGATTGTCAACCATTTGATTAAGAAAATTCAAATCTATAGATGCTAGAAGAAGAGTGATGAAAGATTTGATGAAGGATGGAATATGAACTTGGGACTAGGAGTAAGCTTGGACTTTGCATTGATTCGAATTGGATTTGATATTGATTTGATTGAATTTGATTGAATTTGATTGGATTTGATTTGATATTGAATTGGATGAGGGTTTGATTTGATTAAAACCCTATGATATGGCAAACAAGTGAATGTGAGATTGGAATTAAAGTCCAATGTTTATGAAAATGCTCCTATGACCAAAGTGGAATATTGGTGAAAGATTGAATTAGAAGAAGACGTGCATGAAACTAGGAAGATTGATTGTGGAGGAATATGTAAATGGATTAAATGAGAAATTGATTAGAAATGAATGAATTTGACAAGGGGTTGGATTAGAATGATGATGACGTGAAGGAATGAATTAAGAATGCATTATGATATTGGCGGAAGAAATCGAATTTGGATAATGATGAAGCATGACTAGGATGAAGACTAGGAATTAGACTGGATGACGAGGAAATGATGTGGACAAATGGAGATGATAAAGATGTCAAGAAAATGGTTTGAATGATGAAGACAAGAGATGGATGAGGGTGATGACTTGGATGGAAAGAAGATGTGATGTGGAAGTGATGTGGACAACTTGACTAAGAGGTCGTAAACCAAGACTTTCTTTTGTTGTTTTTGAAATTTGTTTTTGATTTTTTTGGATTTTATGTTTTATGAATTTTTTTGGATTTTTAGGTTTAAGATGCAAAATATATACAATGAAATATGTACAAGGCAAGTGTGTTTCAAACACTCAAGAACGTCAAACACAGCAACAAACCTATAAGGTTTTGACTAGGATGTACAAGGATGAACTAAAGGGCATCCTCGATATACGCAAGGTACGTGAGGCCCAAATCTATAGATGAAAGAAAATACTACCACATAGCCAGGGGGAGACGGTAACCCAAATCTCCTCCTTCACTTCCCAAAGGTATAAAGTTCTTTGGGGTTTAGCCAAGAGTGACAATATTTTCCTTCCAAGAGAGGTGTCTTTCGATTCACCTCCCGATTTTTATACTCCGCCAGAACACTGGAGTTGAGGTCATCCCATGGGGTGATGAAATCCCCAAGCAGGCCTCCTAAAAAGAAAAACAAGACCACTTATTTCTTGTGCACCCAAGATCACCCGAAGGCGCAAGGGGAGAGAATACGTAAGTGGCCTTGGGGTTCAAAAAGACACTCGTTCATTCCCAATGAAACTTTAAGTTTTGTAATCTACTTGAAGACACACGTGTGTAAAGCATACAATGTTCTTTCCAATTTGAAATACTGCCAACGTAAATGAAATGCGGATTCGTCAACAAGAAAGTAAATCGAGCATGTACATAAGAAAAATGTTGAAAATGAAATCAATTTCCCTTAAGGCATTCAAGATTGTGTGAGTTCGTTTTAAGCACCAATGCCAAATGTTTGCTAACCTAAGCATACATGTCCATTCCCTTAAGGCATTCAACATTGAATTTGATTGTTTAATTGTTTAACCATGCATTCAAAGACGAGTGTTTAGGCATACAAGTTCATTCCCAAAATAAAATTAAAGCAAAAATTTGCAAGCAATATGGTTAGTGATAAAATATCCTTGCAAAAAAAAAAAAAACAAGTTAGGGCAGTGAAAATGTAGGACAAATGCGAAACAACCCTGCAATGAAAAGGTTAGCACAAAGTTTGGACATTGATAAAAAAAATAGAGACCTAAACTGCATCAAAATTTCATGAAACCAATATCATCATGACGGGCTCGAAATCAGCTTTCCGACGATATTTCATTTTTTAAAAACGGAGCTCGTATGCTCAAGTTATGAGCAAAAACGTGAAGGTTGCTCCTTATGGCTTAGAAAGCATGTGGACTGCTGATGCAGTGCTAACATCAGCGACCTGCGAGCAAAAATTTGACACTTAGCAGAAAGTCAAGAAAAAAAATTTTGTTTTTTGAACATTTTTACTTAAATGATAAATTTGATGTCTTCAAAGGAAAATGGAAAACACAAATTGTTGCTTGTTTCTTTTTTTTTTTTCTTTTTTTTAATTATTTAATTTTATTTCATTTTATTTTTTATTTTTCTTTATTTTTGAATTTGTAACATAAGAAAAATAAAAATAAAATAAAAATAACAATATTAAAATTTGTTTTAAAGGAAGGGAAATGGGCGGAGGGTTGTGGAGGCGGCAAAGGCCGTGGGCGGCAGGAAAGCGGGGCCGCGGGTGGATGAGGTACCTGCGGGCGATGGAGATGTTAGGTGGCGAGGGAGATAAGCACAGGGGCGGCACAAAGAGGAGTAGGGTAGCCGCCAGGAGGCGCAGGCATTGCAGCGGGTGGTGGACACCTCGATCGCGGCGGAGCAGCCGGGGGTTGCAGAGTGCAGGGCACAGGATGAGCAGGGAGAAGGAGCCACCGAACGGTGGTAAAGTTACGGCGGGTGCGGCCGCGGGAGGTGCGACCGAAGCGGAGGCTGTGGGTGCTGCGCCACGGCAGGAGAGAAAGGGCAGAGGCAGCGAGTATCAGGCCGAGCACAGGAGGTGGCAGCGGGAGGGTGAGCAACAGGCCCGAGCACGGGGTGCCGCGGCGGAGAATTGACAGCGGCGATAGTGGTGAGGTTTGAAGCGACGGCGGCAGACGTTGGAGCTGCGGTGGAGGGGTCTTCAACGCTAGCCGCTGGGAGGGGGAGCAGGGTTCACCACGGACAGGGGAGCAGGATTCGCCGCGGCCGCGGATTGCTCCGCTCGCAGGCACCGCTTGTGGGTGGTGCCGCGGCCGACCTGCAGCCAAAAACCCTTTTTCTTTTTTTTTCTTTTTTTTTGATTTTTTGATTTATATTAAAAAAAAAAAAAAAAAACTAACTAACAAACAATTTTTCTACATATATAAATGGTAACCCCCCCATTTTTTTTTTCTATTTTTTTTTTATTATTATTATTTTTTTTTATTTTTTGATTTTTGATTAAACTAACTCCACTCTTCTTCTTCTTTTTTTCTTTTTTCTTTTTTTTTAATGTTTTCTACTTATACAAAAAATGAAATGAAATGAAACAAAAAATCTACCCTTTTTTTTTTCAAACAATTTATATATTAACAAAAGGGGAGTTTTTTTTTTTCTTTTTAAATTTTTCTTAATAACGAAGAGGATATTCAATGCATATGTACCCTAAAACTTGAAAACAAAGCAATAAGCAAGATATAAAGTGTTTTATGTCAAAAAACTTCCCTTAGGTCCTCCAAATGCAATGATGGGCTCCTTGACTTGATGAGAGGATCCCCATGAAATTTGATTTCCAAATGCAAGCTTTCAACGTACAAACTTAAAAACTCACAAAACACTCAAAAACACATTAGATCATTAGTTTGAACCCGTGAAGTGGGTCTCACCAGGCATGCCAAAATGTGTTGCATAAAAATGTAACTAAGGAATAACACTAAGCAACTAATGCACATTCCTACATTATCATGCAAAACCTCAAAATATGAAAGAAGACATGTAACACAAAGACAACATGAAATTACAATGACTCAAACTACTAATGCAAACCTCATGAAACCATCAAGTCTAGATGATTTCACATTGTTGTGGGATGTGGTTGCTCACAAGTCCAGTAGCATAACAATAAGGTAGATAGTGGATGTGGAAATGAGGAGAGGGCTCTCCTTTTATAGAAAAATGGATGCAATGGATGGCTAAGATTGAATGCAAGATGGAAGGCTAGGATCTCTCAGGATCAATGAGGTGTCCATGAGGTGGAGGCCAAGTAGACTCTACATGGATTAGGGTTTTGACCATTCAAAGGGGGCAATATGCTCACACATGTGTGAGCAACCTTTGATGGTGACATGATCAATGAGGTGTGAGAAGCATGGCTTCTCAGACATGTGTGAGACAACTTGATTCTCATGCAAGAGGACAAGTGTGCAAGAGGTGTGAGAAGGCATGGCTTCTCACACATGTGTGAGACACTTTGACTCTCATGCAAGAGGACAAGTGTGCAAGAGACATCCAAGATATGAGGGGTGAGGAAAGTGTGAACATCTCTCACACATGTGTGAGGATTCCTCACACATGTGTGAGAACACACTTAGGATTAAGAGGAGATTAACTAGGTGATTAGGAAAAGAAAGCATGATTAGGAAGTGGGTAGGTTTAGCAAGATGGGTTAGGTAGGCTAGTGAGGTTAGGTGAGGGTTAAATGTAGGAGCCATGTGCTCGAATAGGATTAAATGCAATATTTAATTCCTAGTGGGATTAGGAGGGAATTAATTAAGTAAATGGCATACTTAATTAAAGTGAAAGGGGTTAGATGCAAGGGGAATAGGTTAGGATTTAGATAAACCTTAGTTTATTTAAATCAAGTAAGGAAAATGTAATTAAATAAATGTAAAATTTATTTAATTAAGGTAGGAGAATTAAATAAATATTAAATATTTATTTAATTGGTCAGGAAATGGGTTTTGGACAAATTTTGGTGTCTACACACTCAGCACATACTATCTACTCGACATCTGAGTAACTCAGCACTTAAGTGTCTCAGTACTCACTATTTACTCGACATGCACTATCTTATATGTTATGTTTAGCATATGTTACTTGTTCAGCATGAACTAAGTAAATAACTTAAGTGTATAAACACTCATTTGTCAAAACCTGATGCAGAAGCATCCCGAGGTATAAGGGCAATCCTGTGTCAACCAAAAAATGTACTTAGACTTAGTTTTTGTTTCACATGTTTCCATTTTTGAATACCCATTTGGGTCAAATAAAGGTTCCAACTCTCACAGTTCCACTATCAGTGTTTTGGGATAGAGTTTTTAATCGCCTTGGGATATGTGTAAATGTCAAAAAAAAGGAGTATGTAATTGAGCCATCATTTTGGTGAACTAGAAGGTGTAAATTGGTCAGATGATTGTAATTGTAATTTAGAGCATTCCAGAAAAAGAATTAGGTCGAAAGGCCCCACGGTTTGAAAGTTATTGCAATTTTTCAATTTTTGGAGACCTCCTAAGAATGCTTCAAAGTCAGTTAGGGGAATTAAATGACCTTGAAAAGGGCTGAAAAATGGGGACGAGCTAAGTTGTTCCATGGGGCTATAGAGCACTTCGAGAGCTTTTCAAAAATGTAAACGGTTCGTCAATCAAAGCTACGGTTCAAAAGTTATCCCTCCCGGAAGTTCAGTTACCATTTCTAGATTCTTCTAGATTTGTGTCGACTTCTAACGCAGCTTCTAGAGCCTTCTATTTGGTTGGTGGATGCCAACTAGCACTTTCTAGAATGTATTCCTAATCCTTAACCCTCTGGGGTCTATTTAAGAACATTTCTGGCATTATAAAAGGCAATTCAAATTGGAGTTTGAGAGGAGGTACTGAAAGGAGAAATTATCTCTAGATTTATACTATTGTAAGCCCTTAGGGCATGTTTTGAAGTCTGTTTTCTCTGTATTGAATGTATTAGCATTTTCCCATAGTTAATAAAATTTCCCCTTTCCTGTTGTGTCCATTTTGTGCTTGGGTTGTGTCCCCATCAAAACCAATTTGAGATCAATAGTGTGATGAGTTCCAATGTAGCTGGTTAGATTAGAGATGTTTGCCCCACATATATAGTAATATCAAAAAGATAATATTAGTTAAATAAATTAGATGATGTGAATTGTTCAATTAGATAGGTCACAAATAAGATGTTCTCTTCTCAAGATATAGAGTTGGTAAAATGTTGTGCCCTCTTAAGATATAGAGGTGGGCCAATGAGGTGTCCTCAAGATATAGAGTTGGACAAATGATTCTTTCATGGTCAAACCATTAGATTGGTAGTAATTTTGATGACACTTATATTGATTTAGGATAACTATCGTTAATGATTTGATTGATGAGATATGAAAATAGGAGTGAGGTCATAGGCGAGACATGCAAGGGTTATGCCCTTGACCATTTGAGTTGATTGAGCTTTAGATCTTAAAAATTGAGGGGACAAAATGCATGTATGGATGATGAGAATAGGAAATGGTTCAAAGATCATTAATTTATGTTATATGGATAGCTTGTCAAACCTAATTCTTCCATTGATCAAGACTCTAGTGATGGTGATTTTGGTAGAAATAGACAGAGCTTTTATAAGGGTGCCTCTAGGAACTATCAGTTCAGACATAGAGAGATGGGTCTAGTGCCCCTAGTGAGTAGGATCGTTTAGATCAGATACAAGGAGATGGGATTGATGGCCCTTGTGATGAGATCCAATTTTGATATTTTTTGAAATATGGATTACTGGGGGGATGAATCAATAATCTACAAACTTTAGTTGCCAACAAAATATTATTACTTACTTTAAACCATGCATAACAAAGCAATAAAGTAATGTTGAATAGTAACAATAGCAATGCACAACGATAACTCATAACACCATTTTTTTTAACTAAGGAAACCCTGGCCAAGGGAAAACCTCGGTGGGGATGATACCCACTAGATAATATACTGATCTATATGTTCCTTATTAGAGGATGGACCCTATTAGGAGACTTTGAATCCCTGTTAGGAGATTCCAAATCTCTATTAGGAGTTTTAGTACAATGCATGCAAGAAGAGCCCACTGCCCAAACATGCATTTTCAACTACAAGAAGATCTCACTGCTTAAACAAGTAACTTATTGTCATTTGTCTTCCTTGTCAGATCTCCTATCTTTAGTTCAATCTCGGATCACCAGATAGCTCATACAAAACCTTTCATATCTTACTTCACATAACTTCACAAGCACATACGAGCACTTTGCTTCCTCATAATATCAAGATAGCACACTTCTTATTGCAAGAAGTCTTTTGCATAAATACCATGCCTTTACATAAATTTCTTCTAGGTTGGCTAAGACCACAATTCACTTTTCCAAGTTAGAGTAAACATCTAGGATGTCGGCCCTAATTGGACAAGTAATTGTTTTGTAAACAAAACAATTCTTTCCTTCAATTTTTTTGTCTTGCATCATCAAAACATGATTATATCTATTCCATATAGTCCATAAAAACTTCCAAGGTTATACATGTCATCAGCAACATGTATATTATCTCCATGTAACTTTTCTTGTCGTAATATGACTTTTGCAACATGTTATAAACAAAACAATACATTTTTGTAAACCAAATTCTATACTTAGACAATTTTCCAATAACCAAACACTAAGTATCTTTATTTCTAAGGTTTCTTGTCAACATGTACATCATGTGTTGCCATTAGTGACAACAATTACATATCACTATTAGCCAATTGTCAACCGATATTGGCTAGATTCTTGTGATTTATCATGGATGTACCATAGGGATTTTTTATGTAAAAATAATGTTTAATTTTTAGACATATCAATGGATTGATTATGTTTCTTTTGATCAAGGTGGTTTCTTTGACATCAAGTGTCCTTAGGCTCATGAACTTATGGTAATTTCTACTCTATATGTCAACCCCTTAATAATATTTTAGGACCCTAATATGAGATGAAAACTTAATCTATATGAAATGTACCTAATTATCACTATTCAAAGAGATGCCAATTAATTATCATCATTGAGTGCTTTAAAAAAAAAGGATACAGCACAATCACCACTAGTTCAACCATGGAAATATGAATACTTTACCATTCTAAATATTGCAAAAATATTGTACATGTCAAGTATTGTGACCATCAAACACAAATTTTCCATAGTAAAGGATAGAGAGGAATATGGTATGCACACAAATAGGAAAATTTCAAATAAGAGACCTCACCATTGATATCATGTAAAAATAGTCAAGGTACATATGGCCTTTCAATCAAGAGGAGGAACTTATAAATGGACACTAGTGTTAATAAAAATATCAAGATCATAGGAGAAAAACACTAGATTCATAAAACAAAGAAAAGTTCATGATTTCATCCCGACTTCTCTAGTTTTTACATCATTAAGTTGCTAGAAAACACATGACTTTAAGAAAAGAATAACAATTTGTCAGACTTGGTGTCAGTGTTTGTGTAAATAGTTGTGTGCAATAGTATTGATTTTGTATCATCTCTTTAGAATATCATTGTTGTATGAGGTGAATCTGTACTTTTGGAGGTGACAATTATGTATGTGTGTATCAAAATAGTGTTTGTAAATTGTGGGGATCAACTCCATATGGTGTCTTGTGAGAAAAGTTCCTTGGTAGATGTGTTTTTTGGTTCGAGGTTGATTTTGTACTTTATGGCATAGTAATGTCTGACCTTGGTGATTACTATAACCATGCTTTTTGTGGTTGGTTTCATAGATTGAATGTGGGATGCAAAAATTGCAACTATCCATTAATTTTTAGCCATAAATAGGTAAGTATGAGAGTTTGAAACAAAGCACAGCAAAGTGAAAGAATTGAATCTATTTTAGATAAAACGTTTGAAAAGGCAGAGTGAGTGGAAGACTACAATCATGGTGAGCTCAAAAGACCAGTCACCACAAGAGCTAGAGATGGGGATGGGAGTTATGGAGTATGGGTAAGGCAAGGGTGAAGGCCGAAGCATGCTCATCATATGTCGAGTGAGATAGTAAATCAGCCTAAGCTCTAGATACTAGACTAAAATTGTGTTGGGGTGAGTCAAGTGGAGGTTGTATAAGAGCATCCTAGGGGCTCAAGATTCAAGGTGGAAGAACCTCTCTTGTTAGATTTTTTAATGTTGTTAGGGAGTGTGGTACAGGTCACACTGCAAGTGGATTTTATTGTTGATCTAGTGACTCAGGCAGAGGAGAGTCAACTTGGGGTAACAAAAATTTCCTAAGAGCCATCCACAGATGTAGAGGAGGGAGGATCTTCAAGGAAACCAAGAGAAAATGTGTGGAGGAAAATTGATGGTGTGAGTGGATGTGAGGTGACTAGAATGGTGAGCCAATGAATTAGCCTTAGGAGGCCTATGCAGATGTCAATGAGTAAAGAGGGGGGGTCATTGGGTGAGCCCAAACTTGATGGTATGGCACAACCAAGGCATGAAGTGAAGGAACTTTGAAAACCACTTGCATCAGAGAGAGTCCAAGTTGAGGATGTGGAAACAAGAAGTTTCATTTTTGTTAGGTTTAACTAACAAAGCATGTGAGGATGGGGTGCAGGCAGAAGTGAGGTGCATAAAAGTAGTGTTAAATAAAGAATGAGCCTAGGTACAATCTTTGGAAGCTTCACTCTAGGTGGAAAGATCACAAGTAGAAGGAAGCAAAGTTAGGGTGTAGGTTGAGCAAGCATAGGCATAGAGACTACAGGACGCATTGAGGACAACACAAGCAGAACTAGAAAACAAGTGAAATGAATTGGGGCTACTACAAGTGCAATAGAATTCCTTCAAGGACATAGTATCAAAGAGTAATGCAATATCTATGAAGATTTAGAAGTGGTTGGCAACAAGTGAGATGAAGGTGAAGTAGTATCAATAGTGGCTCAATGAGGCTAAGGGTGACGTAGAGCGTTGGAAGATGCTGGTGGAGCATATGCAACATGAGTATGATGTGGCCCAATGAAAAATTACCGCACTAGGTATAAACAAATTGGTTGAAAATGTGTTCATGGAAATGCAAAGGACCACCAAAGTTATCTAGCAAGCCATGTATTACATGGGGCTATATTATCATTTGATCCTCGTGGAGCACTAGTTTTTGGATAAACAATTTACCCAGTGTTTGAATGTTGGAAATATAGGAGTAACTAAGAGGGGGGGTGAATCAATTACCACTAAAATAAATCCCAGATCCCTTATATGTTAACAATAAAATTTATTGTTGATGTTATTCAGTAAACACACAAAAATGTTGTAACTTGGTAAATGCAGAGTGTGATTTACTTTTAGCTGAACTTAAAATATTAACAGTGATTAATTTGTAAGCATAAGAGAAATAACATGAACACATGAGACACTGGGATTTAACATGGAAACCCAATATGGGAAAAACCACCAATGTAACTAGTTACTATTTTCACTCTTCTGAAGTGAGCCCTACTAGGAGCCAACCTAGTTAAAGGTTACAAAACACACTGTTAGGTGTGACCTTGTTAGAGGATTTAATCACCCTATTAGGAGTGGCCTTGCAAGAGGTCTTAAAATAATTCAATGTAACTATCACCTTGTTAGAGGATTTACAACTGGCTATTAAACCAACTTTGTTAAGAGATTTTAGATCACTACTACAATGGTTAAAGAGAAACAATGAAATGACCTTATTGTGATGCAACTAAATTGGTGATTATAGATCTCTATTCTACTTCATCCTTGATCCTTCTTGATCGAATAACACTTTTTTGCTCCATAAGGATACTTGCTTATCCTTCAAGTTCACTCTCACTCTTTCTTTCTCAATTCAATCGACACACACTTGCACACACACTAAAAATCTCAACTTGACATTTTATTTATACCATCCGGATTGTCAAGTTGGCTCAATTAAAAATTACAATAACCACTAATTATCACCATAGTTGACTAGAAACAATACTTAAAATAAATAAGCTTCTTATGCCAAAACAACAAAATACTTCATTAGTTGACCTTACTCAGTAAACGCTAGTTCTGAGATGATTTCCTGCATTAACCAACAGAAGCTTGGTTAACACTGCAAACTTGCAAAAATCCTTTGGCAACTGAGTGAACTCAATGAACACTGACTCTGTCGAACTTTCCTTCACTAACCATGAGAACTCGGTTAATACTATTTCCTACCTGAATTCCTTTGATGCCCAAGTGAGCTTGGTAGACACTATCTTCATAGAGTAATTTTTTAAAAATGCTCGGTAGACAAGGAAAAATGTCTTGCTAACCAAGTGAGCTTGGTAAGCACTGACTAACAACTAATATGACATGTGTGTAACATTAAAGACAACACATAATTAGTCAATTGTATCCAACAATCTTCCTCTGTGGCATTGATGGCAACACAACATGTCATAGCACAATGAAATTTGAGAACAAGACTTTCTCTAATAGAAAGTTTCTCCCTCTTGGATTTTTACCAAAAATTTCTTCTCTTTCATGTAGTAATCTCCCTTTGTGAAGGAATTACATAACTTCTATGATAGTTTACTTCTCCCTCAAAAGATATAAACAAATTTCAGAAAGATATGACAATAATCTTCTCCCTCTTTGACAACACATGCCAAAGACAACACATACTAAATTAGTATCAATGTACCTTGAGTACTGATCCATATGCAATATTCCCTTTGACTATGCTGCATCAAATGATTGATCTTTAACTTGGTTCATGTTGCTGCATTGCTAAAACTTTATTTAGTGAGCTTCAAATAGGGGAATGACCCCTAACTTACCTCTTAGATATAGGAATGCATCCTTAGGTAATGGCTTGGTGAATATGTCTGCAATCTATTCTTTTGTGTGAACATATTCCAATTTGATTTCTTTATCTTGCACCAATTCTTTGACAAAATGATATTTTATAGCAATATGCTTAGTTTTGGAATGCATCACTAGGTTCTTTGATATGTTTTTGATTAAGTAAAATAGGTTTTACAGGGACCCTGAAACCTGAAAGTTTTTACAATATATCTAAAATAAAAATATTAAGAAAAGTCTAGCTACAAAGAATTTTCTTATCAAAAGCCAAACCTAAACAACAGGCCCACGGCCAGGAAAAAAAAAACTTGCTACACTTGAAAACCAGCTACAAAAAGAAAATACAAGACAACAAAGTAGCACTAACTATTAGTTCTCTCTATTAAGAACCTACAGGGTCTCTGCAACTTTGTTGGTCTTCTTGTCATCTGCATCCTCTTGGTCCTAGTTCTGAGCATCCACCTGCTCTGTGGTTTCTTTTGGATCATCCTCAGCCTACCCAATGTCCAAGCTAGCCTTCTCCATCATTTCCATACCAAATCCAACACTCATCAGTGATTCACCCAAACTATTAATGTTCTCATTCAAGGCATTCAAAGTGGCGATCACTCGATTAGCCAGGTTCTAATGGGAGAACTCCATCCTTTGGACTCTTTGTTCAACCTTGATAATTTTTTCCTCTTGGTCAACATTGTGTTCCTGGGTGTTTAAGTGTCCTTGGCTTCCATCTTGGCTTCTCTCCTCTACATTATGCCCCTGGTCACTGCTAATTTTTTGGCTTCCTTCCTAGCTTCTTTTCCCCTTAAGGTTTTCAATTTCATGGAATAACCATTTGATAGACCAAAAGTTGTCTGTCATGTTTTTCTTAGCATTGTTCAAAAGGTTAAGCCCAATTTCCCTTGCCTTATCAGAGATAATGACCAAAGTAGGGTCAATGAGTTCATCATAGTGGGTTTTGCCATTGATATCCTCCATCACTTGGATATTCAATGACTCCCTAACAATCCCCAATTTCGCAATATTCGAATTAAAATTCCTCCAAGACCTCCTCCTATTTTTTTTATCACCTTCCCACTCTCTTTCCCCTAAATATCTATCTTCCCCTCAGATAGAGAGGTAGTGGGGCCAAGGCCTAGAATCTTAGGAATCTGGTCATTGGTTTCAAAAGCCTCGTCTGCTTTCCTTTTCTTGGGATTCCCTAACATGTCAATTGAATCCTCCTCCTCCTTTTTACTTTCCCTCCCTTTCTCCTCCTCCTTCTCATCATCATCCCCCTTCTTATCTTCCTCTGAGTCTATATCCTCATCATCATCCTCCTCCTCTTTAGGCTCTAGCTTAGGGGGAATGGGGGATAAGCCTCTGGGGCTATTTCTATAGAGAATGTAGGCAAAGGGAGTGACCTTCCTTTCTTCCTTGGGGGCTTTACCTTTAGAGGAAACATTTTCCTCTTCTTTTGATTTTATGCTATGCACATCCTCATAATCCAAACTCCCGATTTCCTTAGATGTACACCCAGTATCATCAAGGGATTTTTCCCTAGTTTGAGACTTCAGATACTCATAGACTAGGAGGAGTAATCTCTCGTGAAGGGCTAGGTTAGTGGTAGGTTTTCTCTTAAAACCCTCTATACCCTTGCTCATGGAGGTGAAAAGATATAAAGGAAAAGAGATTTTGATTACATGCCTAAAGTGATTAAGAAAAACAAAATGATGTGTTTTGATCCTATCAAATCTAGGGTCTAGGGAAATATATTCAATGATAATCCTTAGGACATAGCTCCATAGCTTTTTAATTGACTCTATCTTGTAATTGTCTCCACCTTGATGATATTATTTAGCTCCTTTTTTTCCTTCGTAAAAACTTTAACATCATTTATCGACATTTTCTTATCTCTGAAGAAATTACTCCCTTCCAGAGGGGTCTCTGCAACTTGGGCTATCAACTCCACATTGACATGGTGGGTGACCCCATCGATTTTGATTCTCCCATTTTTCTAAGAATCCACCATAATCTTGGTGATCCCCACATCAAATCCATGGAGCTTCTCCAGGAATCTAGTGATTCTACCATTTTCCAACTTATGCCAAACCTTCAATTTCTTCTTCCAGTTCTTCGCCTGCCCCAATGGCTCCCTCCTACTTCTCTCCCCTACCATGGTTTCCTTAGGTTCAATAAACCCCCACCTACTCACAGTTTTCTTATAGTCCTCTCCCTCCTTCAAAATGCAAAACTCAAAAAAAATTTTGAATTTCTCAGTTTTAATGGTTGTATTCAAGACAACCCATAAAGCATGTCGTACGTACATTCTATCATGTTTTGAAAAGAGTTTTGCATGATTTTCATTAACTCCCACTCTGACGTGCAATCTTGCAAATCTTTCCATTATTAATTTTGGATTTTTTTAGTACTTCCCTAGATGTGATCTTGCAGTAATAAATTATTCACTACCACTAGAAAGTTGTTTCTGACATGCCACATCATTGCCAAATTTTTGGCGACTGCTTCTTCGCAAACCAGTCGATAGTTGAATTGGCCTCCCTGTACACGTGGCTGATATAGGTCTTGTTGAACTTACCTAGGTCAAACTCTAACTCCTTGATCACATTTGCAATGGTCCAAGAAGGCATGGAGTTACTGTTTAGGTAATTTATGATATTTAAAGAATCCCCCTCCAGCCAGAGGTTCTCAATCCCAAAAGCCAGGGCTAGTTTAACAATGTGACTAGCAACATTGGCTTCTATGAAATGGTTTGTCTAATGTCCAAGAGGGTAAGAAAAAGTTGCAACTCCACCACCATAGTTGTTTCTAATGATGCCTCCACTACCAGTAGGGTCGGGGTTCCCTTTGGCAGCTCCATCAAAATTGGCTTTGTACCAATTTTTAGGGAGAAAAAACCACCTGGCCTCCTATCTTTTCATGTCCCTATCCTTTTTCCTTTGTCTGTTGTTCCTACCTTCTTCAATATTTCCTTCCTTTGTGATGACGAAGTTCTCCTTCATTAATCCTTCAATTTTCTCAGCAATAACAAACTAAGGGGATTCCCTATCTCTGAAAATTTGGTTATTCCACTCTTTCCTAATTCCCCAACAGAAGTGTAGGAGGGACCAAGAGCAGATTAATTGGGTGATCAAACCTAAGTGCGAACTCTTCCATTAGCTGAAGAATTCTTGAATGTTGGCCGGGGGACACCAACTAACCCCAAAGTCCCTGGTCAGGAGGCTCCAAACTTTGGAGGAATAGGAGCAATGAATAAATAAGTGATTCACCATCTCCAAATCATGCTTGCATAGACTACACCTATTGGGAAAAATCTGAGCTCTCTCGGCTAGATTATACAAAGTAAGGATTTTTTTCTTGAAGAAAAAGCCAAAAGAAGATATTGATTTTTGGGGTAAGGCTAGGAGTCCATGCCTTAGCCTAGATGGGTTTCTCCATTCTATCCCATAATGAAAAATACCTAGAGGTGACAAAGCATTACCCATTCAAGTTATCTCCCCAGATGACTTGATCCTTCTTGTTATTTATGAAAATAGCATTCATGTTAATCATAAAAGGTTTAAGGTCCAGGGATATCATAGATAGGTCATGCCATCCATTACTTGTTCTATAATCACTGACATTTAGACCATATCTTCTTATGCATGGCTCTTCCCATCTGCCATAATTAGGGTGATCAATAAGAGGTCCCTGGCTCATCTAGTTGTCCTGCCAAAATAAGATATTCTCACCTTTACCAATTTTCCATTTAGCCAAGACTTTTACCTTTAGGATCTCATTCCATATGTAAGATCCTTGAGGAATCTCAGTCTCATGAAGCAAAAAGCTAAGAGACTATCTTCTCAGATATTTCTCAATCATAATTTCCTTCCATTCTTCGACACTCTGAAATGTGCTAAATTTTTTTGACTAAAAGGGCATTATTGAGGTGTCTAATTTTTCTAATACCAAGGTCCCCATAACATTTGGGAAGGAAAACATGCTCCCAAGAAACAATATGATATCTTTTGTGCCCTTCAACCCCTGTCCAGAGGAAGTTCCTCTGAATCTTCTCCATTCTATCAGCTTGCTTATTTGGAATCCCAAACCGGCTTAAGGCATAAGTGGGGAGATATTAAAATATTGATTTCATCAAGGTGCATTTGCCTGCCTGGCTGAGGGTAGCACCTTTCCTACTAGCTAATTTCCTTTTGAATCTATCAATGATGTTGTTTGAAAAAGATTTTGGGGGTTTGGACCCCAAAGGCATGCCAAGATAACTTGCAGGAAGAGTCCCAATACCAATTCCCAAGATACGAGCAATTTTCCTCTATCTCTCTAGTGGAGTATTGATGAAGTAGACCAAACTCTTATCCCATTTAATAGTCTAGCTAGAACCCCTAGTATAAGTATTCAACAAACCCTTAAACACTCTGGCCTCCTAGACTATAGCCTCTCCCCTCAGAATAGTATCATCCACAAATTGTTGGTGGGTGAAAGAAAGATGACCAAATGAAGGCTTGAGACCTTGTAGACTCCAACCCTATCTTTTTCTTAAAATAAATCTTTCCAAAACAATCAGCCAAAATGATGAAGAGAACAAGGGATAGGGGATCACCCTATCTCAGCCCTCTTGAAGGGAAAAAGAAATTTGATGGGGAACCATTATCTAGAATAGAAAAAGAAGGGGAAGAGACAAGCTGAAAGATGAGTTTACAAACTTGGGAGTCAAAGCCAAAAGCTTGGAGGATCATCATCAAGAAATTTCAATCCACCCTATCATAAGCTTTAGACATATCAAGCTTGAGCAGAAAACCTTCCCTCTTGCCAGCTTCAAGAGAGTGAATCACCTCATGCACTGTGATAATAGAGTCTAGAATCTATCTCCCTGGGACAAAGCTAGTTTGTTGTGGGGAGATAATCAAGTGAAGAACTCTAAGGAACCTAGTAGTAAGGACTTTGGATATGATTTTATAGAAAGAGTTGCAAAGACTAATGGGCCTAAACTTATCTATCAAATCTACCCCCAAGATTTTTGGTATGAGAACCAAAAAAAGTGGCATTGAGTTCTTTCAAAAGGTTTCTCGCCCCAAAGAATTATTGCACAGCCTTCACAACATCCCCTTTGACCACCTCCCAATAGACCTGGAAGAAGAAAGTCAGGAAACCATTTCGGCCAAGGGCATTATCACTCGGAAGGGAATTAAGAGCATGAAATTTTTTTTCCATGGATGAGATAGCTTTCAATATAGAGTTGTGGTGGACTTGCATCAGAGAAGGAATAGTAGACAAAATATCCTCTAGATTAGACACCGAGAGAGTATGATCCTTAGTGAGAAGAGAAGAGAAGAACTACACTACTTCATCTACTATCTCATTATCTTTAGATAACAAAGTCTGTCCTTTCTTGATACAGGAGATCCTATTATTGGCCTGATGTTTTAAAGTAGATAAGTAGAAGAACCTAGTATTCTACTCCCCTTCTTTAAGCCAATTAACTCTTGATATTTGTTTCCAAAAGTGTTCTTCCTTGGAGATGATGTTATGAAGGTCTAAGAGAATAGACCTTTCCTCTAGCCAATTCTGATCATTATATCCATCTTGCTAGATCTCTTCTTGGATAATGCGGAGCTGATTAGTCTTCTCATCCTTTTCCTGAAAAATGTGGCCAAAATCTGATTTGTTCTAGATTTTAATATATCTTTTCACATTCTTCAATTTTTGGGCCACCTTGAACATTGCAGTACCTTCCACCTCAATGTTCCACCATGAAGAGATCTTGGTTTCCAAAGCTGGGTGAGAAATCCACATTTTCTTGAAACAAAAAGGGAAAGACCTTTTGATTGTAAGAGGACAAACAGAGAGATATGGGAGAGTGGTCCGATCCCATTTTAGGGAGAAGGGAGAGCCTGTAGGAGTGAGTTTGCAACCAAATAGGGTAAATAAGGGCTCTGTCAAGATGGACTTGGATACAATCCCCCCAACTCTCATGTTAGACCAAGTGAATCTGCCCCCCAAGATATCAACATCCATAAAAGCCAAATTATTAATGAAGTTAGAAAGGTCTAACTTGCTCTCCTGATTTGGGGCAAGCCCTCCACTTTTTTCATCATCAAAGAGGGGGGAGTTGAAATCCCCCATTATAATCCCTTTTTTTATGTTGTTGGTGTTAATTACCTCTACCATCTTAGCCTAGAAGGCCTTTCTCTCCCTTTTGGGATTGGGAGCATAAATATTTAAGATAAACCAGGAATCATCACTATGAATATGGGACACCTTGCATAGGAGGGAATTACCTGCATTATAGATAGTAGATATCTGATAGGATTTGTTATTATAGAGAATCAACACCCCTCCTACAGCTCCCGCTGATTTTGTGGCCTTGCTACTCATGTTTTTGTTAAAAGAGAGCTTACCTACCACATCTTTTCTCATTTTGGTTTCTTGGATCAATAAAAAATCTGGTCTTTGATCTCTAATCATATTTCTAACTATCTCCTATTTATGAGACCCATTTAGGCCCCTAATATTCCAAGATATCATCTTCATTTCTTACTTCCAAAGTATTCATTGATGGTTTTCTAGCTCTCGTCTACCAAGTTCTTTCTAGTCTCTTCTTGTAATAACTAATTCATATTTTTCCTTCCTAGAGTCTTTGGTTTACCCCTAACAACAGCCTTAACCCAACTTCTAGTTGTTGCTAATGATAGAGGAGGGTGGTCACGGTTCTTTTTTTTAACCAAACTCTAGCCATTAATACTGTCTTGAGAGTAGTTGTCAATCCAATCTTCCCATTGAGAGATCTGATCTAGAGAAGAGTTGTTAATAAGCTCTATGATCTTAGTCCCCAAACCTTTGGATGCTGATAGGTTCATAAAAGGAGCAACAAGACTACCCACCTAACTAGATCCATCACCGATGGCTACGTCACTTTGATTGTGATCCATCGCCCTCGAAGAATCAACAACACCATTATTCAGGGGGTCTAAGTTAGAGACCCTTGATATCTCCACCTAGGGGGTCTTCTACCTTCCTACAGCCTACTCTTCCTAAAACTACACATTTTCTTCTAACACAGCTATGGCCACAATAGTTGAGCTGACCTCAGTAGACTCCTTTGGTGAATCACCACTATGAACTCCATCTTGTGTATCAGATTCAAAGTGGGGTGAACCATTACCACTTTTATTTCCTTGGACTCCATCCTACATGGTGGCATTACTCTTAACCTCCTTACCATCCTGGTTTTTGGGCTTCTTAGCAGGTTTGCATCTCTAGATTAGTTTCTTATTTCTCTCGACAGAGGTTCCAGTGGGCTTGGATTTCTTCATTGCTTTGGCCGAGTTAACAAGAGCCTAACTTTTTTAACTTTATTGCTTCATGGCCCTTGGGCACTGATTTTCCTTATGACTAGCCTTCAGACAAAGGAAATAGGAAAAAGGCATTGTTTCATAGATCAATTTTTGAACATGCACTCCAAGTTTGGAGTGAAACGCCATAGTTTTTGGCATGTATGTGCCATCTCTGACCCCTATGCAACTGCGAGAATATTTGAGTCATCTTTTAGAGGTAGTGATTGGATCAATAGATAGAAGTTCTCCAAAGACCTAGCTAGCCCCACAAAAACATCTTTGTTCCAAAATTCTAATCGCAATTTGGGCAATCTAACCCACACTAGGGCTTGAACAAAAAATGAGTCATTCAAATTCAGCTTGGAAGACCACTTCTGGAGGACCAATGTGGAATGACCAATAGCCCATTAACCTTCACTAAGAATGGAAGAAAGGTCTTCCATGCAAGTGAATTCAAAAGATAGAAAATCCTTTGCCACAGCCATGACCAAAACTTGACCTTTAAGAGCCCATTTCTTCTTAATAAAAGACCTCACATCATCTATATTCGGTCTGGGCCCCAAAAATTTTCCAATCAAGGTAGAAGCCATGGATCAAATGCTATGATCTAAGATTTCATTTGAGATGGAAATGGCACAAGAACCTTTCTTTGTGTCAAGAAGAATCTTAACAGGTGGGAAAGATGACTTACCTGAGGGCTTGATCCCAAAAAGGGAGGACCATTTGGATGACTGGCCCCAATGGGAACCAAAGGAATCTTGACCAATTCCTTGGGGGGAGCATATGGGTCCCCATTAGCATTCTCTAACTGATCCCCTGTACACAACCCTTGACCATCCCACTTCTGTGGCCTGTGCTCTAGACTAGGGATCTGATTAAGGAGAGTCTAGAGGAATCTCGCCCTTTTCTGGATTCAAATTTTGAAAGCCTCCCCTACCTCCACTCGTGCTCACCATTTTTTCCTTATTTTTTAGGTTCTTTGATATGCTAATTGCATTGATGTTCTTTGATATGTTAATTGCGGTGGTTTTATCACAATACATGACAACTAGTTCTTTGATCTCAACCTTCATACCTTCCAACAACTATTTAAACCAAACAATATTAGAACAATTCACTGTTGTTGTAACATATTATGCTTCTGTTGTAGATTGGGATGTGTAGTTTTGCTTCTTGCTTGTCCAAGATACCAACCTTTTAGCAAGAGAGAATGCTCCCCCACTTGTACTTTTTTTGTCATCAAGATTTCCTACCTAATCAGCATTAATGAATACCTTTAGGTCTAAGTTTCCTCCAATTTTGTACCATAAACCATAGTCTTCAGTACCTTTCAAATATCTCAAAATTCTTTTGATTTCCATCATATGATTTTCTCTAGGTTTAGCTGAGAATCTTGCCACTATCCCAACTGCTAAAGCAACATCAGGCCTTGTATGAACTACATATCATAATTTTCCAATCATTGATCAATATAAGGTCTAATCTACCTCTTTCGAATCATCATCTTTGGTAAGCTTTAGTCTAGTACACATGGGGGTTCCAACTAGTTTAGAGTGTTCCATTCCAAATTTCTTGAGTATCTCTTTGATATACTTAGATTGAGTAATGTAGATACCATACTTTCTTTTTTGTATCTATCGTCTAACAAAAAAAATTATCTCACCAAACACAAACATTTCAAACTCTTTATTCTTTTCACCTGAAAATTCTTTGCATAGATCATCATTCCCTATAAATAGAGTATAATCCACAAATATTTCTACCAATACAATCTTGTTAACTAGTCCTTCCTTGATAGACAAACTTTGTTATCATTAGTTCTTTGAAAACCAATCTAACAATTTCTGCATAAACCAACATTTGGTTTCTTTAAACTAGGAATACCTCTTAATTTTATGAATTTTCTTATCTTGACCATATTATCAAAGTTTACATGACATAATCTTCTATGCCATAACCAAATTTCTTCCATTTGAGTAATAAAACATGAACAATCACCAAGATCAAGATAAAATAGGTTACCTCTTATTTGTTTTCTCGATCCAATCAAATTACCTTTGTCATCGAGCAGTCTTGCCTTGCCATGCATGAATTCTACCTTGAATCCAATGCTGATTAGCTATGCCACACTCAGCAGATTATGTTTTAGTCCTTCAACCCAATAGGCATTGTTACATACAAGTTCTTTGGTTAATGAGATTCGACCTTTCCCTTTTATGCAACAAGATTCATTGTTTCCAAACCTTATACTACCACCATCATAGTCTTCAAAATGTTCAAACTTTGTTTTGTCTCTAGTCATATGATATGAACATCCATTGTCTATGATCCATGTGTCATTTTTACTGACATGAGATATAAGTGCCATCTTATCTTCTTCTTCATCAAATTCATCTTTCACAACAATGTATACTATTTCATCTTCACTGTTATCAAAATCTTTAGCCATAAAACAAATCTACTTACCTTTTTCCTTGAATGATTTGTAATTTTTGACATCCTTCCTGTCATTGCACTTATGACTTCTTTTTTCATCCTTGCTTTCTTTTTTTGGGCACCTGGTAGCAATATGACCAATTTCTTCACATGAAAAAAAAATTAGGGGAACTTTACCTTTTTATTGTCCTCTTCTTCTATAATATTTCTTTGCAAGTAAAGCTTCAACAATTTCAAGATCATTATTAGAACTTTCCTCTGATTCCTCTTCACTTTTTGACTGAATATCCTTTATTTTCTTGCCTTTCTCTTTGAGTGAAATTTTGGCCTCAAATTCAAATTCAAAGACAACACACAATTAGTCAATTGTATCAAACGTTGAATGCCTAGTTGTGCAGTGGAAAGTTTTTTATACCAATGGATTTTGTATGGGTAAGATAAGTATCAATGCTTGGAGCTTAATATTCTAGGACAGCACCAGGGGGAATGTCCCTTGCTGAGAATCCAAACATGTCACCTCCACGAGGAAGGCCATAGTGAGTTTCATGCTAATTTGTGTGATGTAGTTGCATCATGGCTCAATGATAAATAAAAAGTCTTTATTACTAAAAAACATTGAATTGTGTGTGTTTTGTGCCATTATGTACAAAATTTAGAATGAAGGGGAATATTGGTTGATCAATGATTTTTGTTTTGCTTTCAAGATATATGGATTATTTTTATGGTGTTTGAGATTATGGATTTTATTTTTATTGAAGAATTTTTGAGGTTTTTTGGATGTTTTGATTTTTTTGAAATTATTTGAATTTTTTTCAAGGATTTTATAGATGTTTTAGGATTTTTTTTGAAGGACCTTTTAGGTTTTTTGGATGTTTTGATGATTTTTGAAATTTTTCGGATTTTCAAGATAAATGTGTGGAAATTAAAATATGTGCAACAACAAGATTTTGAACTAATCAAGAAATTTGGGTGAAAACCCTCAAAAAGCTAGATGATTGATGTTATTAAAATATTGGCAGCATCATATACTTAGTGTGCCTTTGTTAGAGGATGACTAACCTTCACTTATGCATTGTAACCCAGCATTGCAGGGATTTAAATTCAATGACGAAAAAGGGGTTTGAAGTGGGCTTTGAATGAAAGATGTGTGTGAACTCATGAAACATTTAGAAGTTGTGGTAGAGATACTTTGGTAATTATCATAACTTTGTGATGAGGCATTGTTGGACCGAGATGAGGGGTGCACTAAGTTGGAAAAGCAAAAAGTGCTAACTTGCAAAGTGTAGGTTGATGTTGGAGAAGAATTGAGTCCACTACCTAACTTGGTTGATTGGGGTTTGATTATGTGGATTATCTCTTGATTGAGAAATCTTGTATACATTGATAGCCTTTGCAAGAAATTTCAAACCAAAATCAAGATGAAGGGTCCTTCCCTTTGCCAAGTGTTGCAAACATAATATTTTATCTAGGTTTGGACAAAGACAAACATTTATGAGATGGAAAAATGGTATGTTAGCCTTGAAAAGGTGTGGTCAGGCCTAAAAAGACCTTTGAGAGCTTGAAAGGTGAATTTGGGCCTTGAAAAAGGCACTTAAGGGCTTGAAAAGGTGATTGGGCCTTGAAAAGGGTGATTTGGGCCTTGAAAACTGCACTTGGGAGCTTGAGTGTTGGCATAAAAAGGCATGAATGGGCCAAAAAAGGTTCTTGGGCTTTAAAAAAGGTGATTTGGGCCTAAAAAGATGCTAGAGGGCTTGAAAAGGGCACTTAGGCCTTTAACACAATGATTTGGGCCTAAAAAGGTTCTAGGGAACTTGAAAGGTGACTCAACCTAAAAAGGTGCTAGAAGGCTTGAAAGGGTGATTGGGCCTTGAAAAAGGTGTGTGGAAGGCCTGGATCTTGTGATCAAAAAATAATTCAGCCTTGTAGGTTGCTAACAGCATTGTTATGTTGTATACACAATGTCAACCTATTTGGATGACAATGAAAGAGTGTGATGTATCTCTATGGCAATATGAGTGGTGTCTGATCTTCCAAGGCCTGGAATTATATTCAAGGCCTAAGAGGTGGATTTGAGGGTTATGAGGCCTTTTAGGATAGCATTGATATATTTTTTGGATAACTTCAGTTAATCGTGGCCTCTACAATATAAATAAGTCAAAACAATCCATCTAATTTACATAAATTAAAGAGGAAGGGGTGATAGTGGACTTAGGCCACCTCATTTTCATTGTCTGTGTTGTGCTAGATTTTCCCAAGCTCAAAAGAATGTTTCAATACATAATGATAGTGCTTCTTAATCTTGAGGTATATAAGGATTCTATTGACATCTTTGTTGAGAGATACTAGGGCAATGGATCTTGAAATGTGAAAATTGGATCACAAGGCATGTTGGGATAGTATTGATATATTTGTTGGAAGGTATCAAGATTTTAATAAAAAAATTAGATATATTCAATAGAGGCATCCTTGATATGTTTTACAAGTTGAGATTTGTATTCATTTTTCCACAATTCATGCATGTGGTATCTTAAAACATAATCTAACTCCATATTTCCTTTGAGCCATAATTTTCCTCTTTTTTCTTTTTTTTGCTATTTCATCTCCCCCTCATTTCTTACACCAAGAAACCAAAAATTCCTATTTTAGCACTTAAAACTCATAATTATTTCTCAATTGGGTATGTGTACAATCAATTCTAGATCTAGTAACCAAATAGTGCCAAATAATTTAGTTGTAAAAGGCTACCCCCTTTTTCCTCATACCTATCCTCTATGAATTTCTCTTTGTAGTACTTAATGTTGGAAGCATGGATACTGATGATACTTCTATGGAGGGTTATTGTAGGACCATGATTAGATCATTATCATGATGATATGTTACATTCATGACTATGTTTTGTTGATCTCAAAATGGATTTGACAAGTGAGTGTCAACACACTTAAGTTATTTACTTAGTTTATGCTAAACAAGTAGTACATACTGAGAACAACATGTATATTATAGAGCATGTTGATTCAACAATGAGTGTTGAGCCACTCATGTGTCTAGTCACTCAAGTGTCGAGTAGACAATGTATGCCAAGTAACACAAAAGCCGAGCAAGCAGTGCATGCTGAGTGATATAGATGCCGAGTCAAAACATAGAGAATAGTATATTTCAAGCATTAGAGACTTCAAATTCCAAGTGACATAGTTTTGACATATTTGTTTGTAATGGCATAAACAACTATTTAAACTTTTTTTGAGCCGACTTAAGATTGAATTTCTCAAGTTGGATTCCCTATGCAATTACATGAAGCCAATCAGAAAATAGGAAGGTTTAAGTGGAAAAATAGATGAATATCAACCATAGATTCATACCTAATCCTAAGTCACCAAAGTATTTTTAAGGAGGAAAAACCCTAAACTATCTATGTTGAGAAGAACAAAGTAGTTTGCATGTGCAAACAGAGCATTCATGTTGGCTAAGGAGTTATGAAGTAAGATTGCATTGTTAAATTAGTTAGAGACAAATAGAAGAAAGGGAAAGGATATGGAAAAGAGACATTTGATCAAGGAGGATTGAGAATACATTAGTTTAGAGGTGATATTTTACCAGGCAATCAAGTGTTAACTACAGGATGAATGCTGAGACATGCTAACAGGTGATTCCAATCAAAATCTCTCAACAGAGTAGTCCTAACATGCTATATGAAATCCTTTAATAGGGTTCTTACTTAATTTTAAGTTAAAGTCATTTAACTAGGAACACTTCTAATAGGATGTTGAAATCCTCTAACAGTGTAAGACCTAACAGTCTTTGTAGGCCTTTAACAGGGTAGACCTTTCACAAGGTAGATTATGTTTCATGGTGAAAACATTGTAACCTTCATTAGATACACTTTATTACTATAGTAGTGGAGATTTGTGGGTGTCATCCCAACCCCAATTTTACTTTTCATTGAAGGCTTTTTGAGTAATCATATCTGGTGTTATATGTGTGTGAATACTTGTATATTTACATGATTTAAATGTACATGTTTTACATGTTATTTAAGTTTACTTGTTAAATGTATGAGATGGATGTGTGGTGAAATTTTTATGGGTCCTAGTGTAAACTACTGATTCACCCCCCCCCCCCCAAACCCTCAGAAGTTTACTTTTCCTATTGTAATTCCAACATGTTTATTATTGATGTCAACACAACAATTTTTTGTGGTATCTGATAGAAGAGCAACAGAAAGATCAAGTTGGTACGGATAGATAGTTGAGTACTTTCACTAAGAGAGGTTAAAGGGAGATAATTCTAAGTGTTGAGTATATGTAGCTAACCTCAGAAGCATAAGATATTATGTCTAGAAGAAGTTATGCAAGTTTGAATGAAGACTATTCTGGTAAACTTATTATATCTCTTAGTAGAGTTGTTATTCTAAGAAGTTGAAGTGACAGATGTGTAGAAGACTTGTTGGAGATGACATAGCTAAGATCTCTCATTATAATGTTCCATATATAGAGAGTTATTCAAGTTACAAGAAAAAATATTAATGTTATCACTAAGTGTAATGTGTTCTTAATGAGGTCCTATAATAATTAATTGAGAAGGTGTAATAGCCAACTCCGAGAATTGTTTTATGGAGTTGGTATAAATGAAGGACATTTTCCTATATCAAGTATGGATGAAGTGAATGATTGTAATTTTCACAAAGAGAAAAATGTGAAGATAAGTAGAGCAAAGAGAAGTTTGAAAAAACTTCATTACTGAGGTTTTATTCAATGATCCAAGGACTATTATTTGGATCTAAGGTTCATCACCTAGTCTACAAGGTCTGATAGTGATTGGTCTAGTTGACAGGATAGAAGAAAGAAGTTAAAGCACAATATAGACAAATATTCTACAAGGAATAGTTGAGAGATCAGTTAGATAGTGAGTTTAGTGGTCTTTCCCTAGAAGCTATTTGGATAGTGGGTCCTTATGTCTTCCACAACTCCTAACAAGGTTGGCACAACTCATAATAGGGTTGGAATCTCCTAATAAAGATTCAAACTCTCCTAATAGAGACTCATATGTACAAAATAATGTAATTGACTCCTAATAGGGTAGAAATAATATGGGGAGAAAAGTGCACCAAATAAACCTTCAAGTCTAATTAGGCTTCACATGACAACATACAATACATAAAAAATTCAAATTGTATCAAATAGATATCAAGCCATCATTTCTAAATGGAGAACTTGAACAAGAGGTATACATAGAACATCCTATGGGTTTTCCTTTAACAGATGACAAGGACATAGTATGCAGATTGAAGAAAGCATTGTATGGCTTAAAGCAAGCACCTAGAACTTGGTATGCAAGGTTGGACAAGCATTTGACAAAGCTTGGATTTAGGAAAGGTATGGAAGATAGTAATCTATAATGGAAAGAAATAGATGATGGATTGATGATTTTGGTAATATTTGTTGATGATATCATATTTGAAGGAAATGATGATGAAAGTGACAAGTTTGTAGAAGAAATGAAGAAGGAATTTGAAATCAGTATGATAAGAGAGATGAAATACTTCCTAGGATTATAGATTGTATAGGACAAAGAAGGAATCTTTATTTCTCAAACTAAGTATTTGAAAGATCTAAAAAGGTTTGCAAACCAATTCAAACACCAATGGTAACTAGACACAAGTTATCTTCAAAGGATGAGACACCTATTATTGAGCAGAAGAAGTACAGATCTATGATTAGATGGTTGTAATATCTGACTCACACTAGGCCGAATATAGAAAATGTAGTTGGAATTGTTGTAAGATCTCAAGCTGGTCCTAGAGAAGCACATTATTGTGTAGTAGTCAAAAGGATATTTAGATACCTAAAAGGAACACTAGAGTTTGGATTGCGGTATGATAGATCTAATGATTTCACATTATATGCCTATATTGATGCTAATTTGATAGGTAGTATAGATGACAGAAAGAGCACCGATGGTGGAGCCTTCCTTCTTTGAGGAAGATCGGTTTCTTGGTTAATCAAGAAGTAGGATTGTATCTCACAGAGTACAATAGAAGTAGAATATCTTGCAATAAAAAACAATTGTAATCAAGTTGCTTGGATGAAACAGATGCTAAAGGATATAAGGATAGAATTCAGTGAAACAGTTGTCATACATTGTGATAACACAAATATAGTGAATATATCAAAGAATCTAGTGTTTCATTCTAAGACTAAGCACATTTCTATCAATATCACATGTTGAGAGAGAAAGTTGCAGTAAAGGAAATCAAATTGGAGTATGTAAGCACCAAAGAGAAGATTGCAGATATTTTAACTAAGCCTCTTTTCAAAGAGAGTTTTGAGTATTTCTGAGGTATGGTAGGGGTTATGCCCCTTCCTACATCAAAGTAGATGATGCAAGAGTGCATCAATCCAATGTAATAGAGAACTATTATTTTTCTGGATTGAATTTCGATGCTGTATATATGGGGGAGTATCTATGACGTGCAGAGTTATCTAGGACTCTTGTTGGATGTTATTTTGAATAATGTCTTTGGACACTCGAGCAAGTTAGAGACAATTATTACAAAGATTGATGGTTGTTGAAACCTTTGACATTTATGTGAATGGGGGAGAGATTACAACATGAAAAATAATTTGATATAAAGTACATTGAAGGGAGAGATCGCAGCATGATATTGAGTACATTGAGGTATACCAATGAGGGAGAATGATTGATGAAGAGGATTTGAAAAGAAAGGTTAACAATCTTTTATAGTTGGTATTTTTGGAACTAGATATTTTTCATCTATGTTGCCATCAATGCCAAAGGGGGAGATTGTTGGAAGCATGAATGTTGATGACACTTCTATGGGGGAGTATTTTAGAAATATGATTAGATCATTATCATGGTGATATGTTACATTCATGACTATGTTTTTCATTGATGTCAACATAGTAGTTTTATGTGGTATCTGACAGAAGAATAAGAAAAAAGATCAAGTTCGTACAGATAGATAGTTGATTACTTTCACTAAGCAAGGTTAAAAGGAGATAATAGTAAGTGTCTAGTATATGCATCTAACCTTAGAAGCATAAGATATTATGTCTGGAAGAAGCTATGTAAGTTTCTATGAAGATTATTCTGTGATAGAGTTCACAGAAGCATGTTCTAGTAAACTTGTTGTATCTCTTAGCAGATTTTCTATTCTAAGAAGCCAAAGTTATAAATGTGTAGAAGACTTGTTGGATATGGCATAGCTCTCATCATAATGCTCTACATATGGAAATTTATTCGAGCTACAAGGCAAAATATTAATGTTATCGCTAAGTTTAACGTATTCTTAATGAGGTCCTATAATAATTAATTAAGAAGGGGTAATAGCCGACTCAAGGAACTATTTTATGGATTTGGTATAAAGGAAGGACATTTTCCTTTATCATGTATGGATGAAGTGAATGATTGTAAATAGCACAAAGAGAAAAATTCAAAGTTAAGTAGAGTAGAGTGAAGTTAGAAAGAACTTTTTTGCTGAGGTTTTATTTGATGATCTAAGGTTTATTATCTGGATCCAAGGTTTGTGACCTAGTCTACAAGGTCTGACAATGATTGGTCTGGTTGACAGGATAGAGGAAATAATTTAAAGTATAGTACAGATAATTTTTATGCAAGGAATAGTTGAGAGATCAGTTGGATAGTGAGTTTAGTTGTCTTGCCTTAGAATCTATTTGGGTAGTGGGTCCTTCGATTTTCCACAACTCCTAATAGGGTTGGAATCTCCTAACATGGATTCAAAGTCTCCTAATAGGGACTCATATGTACTAAATGTTGTAATAGACTCCTAACAAGGCCCATCCTCTAACAAGGAATATTTATATTAGTACATCATCTTGTGGGCATCATTCCCACTAGGGTTTTTCCTCTAATCAAGGGTTTTCCTAGTTAACATATCTGGTGTAATTGTGTATATGCATCTTATTATGGTTGTTGTTTACTTTGGTTGAATGGTTAAGATTATTTAAGGTTGATAAATGTTTTAATTATTGAATAATTGATTTACCCCCCTTCCCCCCTTATTTATCTTGGTGGACTATTGTTTCTAACACCTAAATGAGAAACAAGCAATGGAGAGGACACAAAGAAACAATATTTGTCTAAGAGTCACAAAATAAACCATTCATCTATGGCCCCTTTTTTTGCATTGAAGGACTTGTGTTGTTTAGGGAAGTGCAAAGGTGCTAGCATTATTTTTTATGTCTGGGATGCCTTATACCAAAATATCATCCTTTTTATGTACATGAAATTACAAGAATTCTTGGACAAATATATCCCAAGATTAACTCTAAAATCTTGAGATTTTCATTATTTTTTGTTTGATTCTTGATTTTTTATTTTTTATTTTAAAAAAAAAAATTTATTTTGTTGATTTTATTTTAATTTTTAATTATTTTTAGAGATTACCAATTCTCAAGGAAGATCACATTATTTTTCCCCTAGTGTCTAGCAAGGTGTAGGCCATGATGGATGAGCAAGTTAATGGATAAGATGGACAAGTGAAGATGCATGAAGTTGGTGAATGTGATCCTCAAGGATTATCCCTTCAAGATTACCCAAGCTAAGCAAAGGTAGTAACATGATATGAAACATGTTTTGGATAAGAAATTGAAATCAACAAGCTAGATATCATATATTTAAATGAGTTGATGTCAAGAAAGCATGCAGTCCCAAAAGAGTGAACATGTCAAGAGGTTTGTAAGGACCACATTTTTCTTCTTTATTTGTTTTTTTTCCTTTCTTGACCAAGACCAAGGTTTCAATTGGATAGGAGAGTGATGGGGTGGAATGATTAGGATGGAGCTAGCTATGGAAGCTATGAGATTTAGGATAAGAAAGATCATGATAGGGTAGCTAATAGATAAAATAGCTAATGCCCATAGGTAGATCAACATTTATTAAGATCAAAAGGTGAAAGAGGGAATAGTTGGATGATAGGGGATGATGCATGATGTCTATTTACTATATTTTCATCATGGTACTTGTCCAAAGTGCCACAAGAAGTGATTTTCACCATAGGACAGATTTACTTATGTTTGTTTTTGCTACCAAGGTGCTTATTTACCAAGTTCTTACCAAGGAACTCTTGTTTTTTGGAAGGATTTTGAGCTTGTTTCTTTTTTAATAATTCTCCCCTTGAAAGGATATGTTATGGTGGACGAAGGCCACTAAAAGGTATGCTCAAAGATGTTAATGGCATGATGGAAAGATGGTAGAGAAAATAGAGGTACATGGAGGAAAAGGTTTTAGGCTTTGAATAGATAGAAGGAGGATGGATAATAAGGAAGTATAGGCTTGAAAATATTGTATAATAGTGGGTGAAAAAGTGGGAAAGATCAACATTGAGAAAGACCTTAAAGGGTATGTTAGCATTAATTCTAATGATACTACATTGGGGGAGTATCCTAAGCTTTGGAAAGTATGGATATGTTGCATCCATGACTACATTTGTCATTGATGTTAACATAGGAGTAATTTTGTAAAGACTAGAAGAATATAAGTCATTAATCTTATGATACACAGAAGGCAAGGAAGTTTTAGATGATGTGCAGTGGAGGACATGCTCTTGAGGTTGTTTTCGTGATGTAGTTAAGAGGACTAAGTCTAAGTTAATGGTGAAATGAAGTTACACTTGATTTACTAGAAGCAATACAGAAACAGAACATTAGAAAATAGAGTTTTGATGATCTATCACTATCTTTCATATGAGATGTAATGAAGACATGCGTAGTCACACAGTGATAGAGGACAGTCGTGTGATAATGCCAACGTGTGTGCAAGGCAGGGTTTCACATGTGTAAAGTTTTTTATAGATTGTGAGCTGAAAGTGTTGTTGTAATTGTAAATTAATTAATTATATTATTTTAATTAGTTGGGAAAGCCTTAATCCTAACTCAAGGTATTATTATGAAGATAATGTATAAAGGAAAGTCGTTTTCCTTATTTGTAATGGATCTTGATTTAGAGGATCAAGTGGAATGTGAAGTATTAGTGTGCAGTGCAAGAAGGAGAAGAATGCTTGTTGAATACATGTAAGCAATCCAAGGGATCATTGGATGCACAATATGAGATCTGGTTACAAGATTTGAAGGAAAAGAGGTTTGACTAATAGGAAAAAGATAGAGGAAGAAGTAAATTTTAGTTCTATTATTCTACAAGGAATAATACAAAGATCATTTGGAAATTGGGTTCTTTGATCTTAACCTTGAATTTATTTGGTCAGTGGGTGCATCTATCTTCCACAACTCCTAACAAGGTTGGCACAACTCCTAATAGGGTTAGAATCTCTTAACAGGAATTCAAATTCTCCTAACAAGGACTCATATGTACTGAATGTTGTAACAGACTCCTAATAGGGTCTATCCTCTAAAAGGGAATATTTATATTACTACATAATCTTGTGGGTACCATCCCCACTGGATTCTTCCCTTTGATCAAGGGTTTCCCTAGTTAACATATCTAGTGTTAATTGTGTATAAGTATATTTTTATGGTTTCAACAATTAACATTACTCATATGGTTAATATTGTTTAAATTTAATGATTACTATAATAGTTGTACAATTGATTCACCCCCGCACCCTCCCTCTTAGTTATATTAGGGTACTATATATTCTAGAAATTGGTATTAGAGCTTTAGGTCCTCAAAGATAAGGCTTAACAGCTTTGGGAGATCGATGGTGAATATGTTTAGGAAGGATAGTCCAAAATTTGACTGGGCCAACTATGATAGTTGGAAGGAAAAGATGAAGACTCATTTGCTATGCATGGGTCTAGGATATTGGCTTTTGATGAAAGCTAAGAAGGAAATTGTTGAAGAATCAAAGTTAGAGGAATGCAGTGAGGGATAAAAAGATCTATTCATTTGTAACATGAGAGCTAGAGAAGCCCTACTATCATTTATGTTGAAAATCTAATTGAAAAAATCATTATTGAAAAAGGGAGATTGTTGCAAAAAGGGGGATTGTTGATAAAGAATATTTTCAATCATTGTTTTCTCACTGATGTCAAACCTACTATTTGCTAGAATGACAATTTCTTATAAGATCCAAGTACTATCACTTAGTTGATTGATGAAGAGGATTTGATCAATAAGATGTAACAAAAGCACCTAAGGGAAAGGTTGAGTTATGGTTTTATAATGAAGTACAAGGATCAATTAAGACAATGGTAAAATGATGTATTGACAATATACTTGAGGATACAGAGGTTGGCCACATTTAGAAACTCTAGAAGAATAAGTTGTAATAAAGCTATCTACAAAGCTTGACTAAATTCATTAGTGGGTGTTGAACAAGCTAGTTCATGCTGGCAAATTTTTTAGTTAAGTGTCAAGCAAATGAAAAATCTAGTGTGTGCTGAGTGAAATAGAAGGAGCTAATCAAGTTCAAGTGCTAAGCAAGTAATAAGTGTCGAGCATCAGTAAAACTTAGTTGATGTTGAGTGAATCTACAATAGGTGTTGAGCATCAGTAAAACATAGTTGGTGCCGAGTAACATAGTATGTGTCGAGCATCATAAATTCAATAGTGCTGAGTTGTTACATTATTTGAAAAGTCAAAGGTTTTCCAAATCTAAGCCGACAAAGTTTGTTACCTTGAATTTTTTTATCTAGATGGAAGATAAGGATGATGATCTGGTGGCACAGAACTTTAGGTAAACCATTTTTGGGTGAATTTAGGAGGATTATTCATGATGTTTCTAGAAGAAACAAGATAAGGGGTAGATTCATTGAATCTTACCTAATCCATTCGAACTAAAATTAAAAGTGGGAAGAATCGAATGGGAAAAGTATTCCAGACTTTTATTTAAGGAGTTACAGGTCAAGAAGCAAAATTTTCCAAGTGGTTGAGTGGTTGATTGGAGAAATTATGCAGTGTTAAGGAGAAGACATTGAGAAGGAAGAATAGAGTACAGAGACTCTGCTTCAATAGGTGACCACAGAGGTGATTGCACTGGTACATCAAACATGGAGACTCAAGGAGACAAATCTTGAAAGGAGGACAAGCTATCAGAGTTGCAAAGACTAAAAGCCAAGAAAATTTGTGAGTTGAATCAAGATCTAAAATGTACAAGTTATGTTGTGAGTTGTATCAGATTGAAAGCCCTTGTTGTTACTCTCTAAAAATTGTATCAGTTCGGATAAAATCCTATGGACTTAGGTTGGTTTAACAACCATTTGTAAATCCTTTAAAAGGTGGCATTCCTAGTGAATGTTCTAAAGTCCTCTAACCACGCCCACTTCAAATTGGGTGGTTGAAATCCTTTAACAGGTAACATTTAACAATGTGTTGTAGCATTTAATAGGGTAGGCCTTTCATAGGGCATCACTTTAGAAGAGTGAAAATTGAGTAGCATGTTATTGGTGGTTTTCCCAAATTAGGTATCCATGTGAATCAGTGTGTTATGTGTTGATCTTTTATGTTTTATTCTTGCAAGTTGATTTTCAGTAACTTGCTAAGTAGAATGTTTAGCTTGGATGCATGATTAGTTAAATGGGATCACTATAATTAGTCAAAAAGTTTTATCAAGACATTTGGACTTTGAATAACTAATTCACCCCCCCTCTCAATTAACCTAAAGCATTTCTAACAATTGGTATCAGAGTCATCTACTGATTTAGTTTAAAGATACAAGAAGCAAGAAGATCAAGATGTCCAAGAGAGAAGTTCCCAAGCTCAATAGAGATAACTTTACTACATAGAAAATTTTAATGAAGTTGCACCTTGGATGAATAAGTGATCATGCACAAACCTCAATTAAAGTGGAACATGTTGATCCAGTTGTCCTCACCTTAGAAGATATGAAGAAAAAGAAGGAGCGCAATCAGCCAATGCTAGAGATTGCCTCTACCCTCAATTATGTTGAATTTGATGACATCAAGGGATGTGACTCTGCATTCAAAATGTGGAAAGCCTTGATAGATATTAATGGAGGAGATTAGAATGTCCAAAGAGAAAAAAGAGAAAGCCTCAAAGGAAAGTTTGATGACATGAGAATGGAGGAAGGTGAGAACATTGCTCATTATGCCTCTAGAATAAAGGAAGTAGTAAGTGCAATAAGAAGTTTGGGTGGTCATTTAGATGATAAAATTGTTAATAGAAAATTATTAAGAACCTTGCTCTCCATCTATGCTATTAGAGTGTCAACCATCCAAGGGTTAAGATGTATACCAGGAAACAAGCTAACTCTTGAAGGTATAGTGGGAAGACTTACTGCATTTGAGTTATCCAACTTTGATAACTATAGACCTAATAATCTTGAATATTCTTTCAAGGCCAAGCTATTATTGAAAGACACTGAATAGGTAAAACCAAAGAAGAAGAAGAGAAAGGTAAAATATGTATCCAATGACAGCAGCATAGATGAAGAAGATGTGGAACAATTGGAAGCATTACTGGCAAAAGATTTCATAGAGGTAAAGGTAAATTTAAAGGTAAGCTGCCTATCATTTGTTTTAATTGCAATGAAGTAGGACATATTTCTACAAGATGCACACAGAAGAAGAAATATAGAGAATGCAACAAAAACAAGAACAAAAGAGAAGATGATAGCAGAGATTACAAAGACAAAGGCAAAAAGTGCTACATTATTGAAGAAGAGGATTCTAATGAAAATGATGATAAGGTAGTCTATGTAGCCATGAAGGATGAATCATATGAAGATGAGGCAATAGCATTGGTAACTTGTGTGAACAAAAATGACAAGTGGATCATAGATAGTGGATGCTCACATCACATGACAAGAGACAAAAGTAAGTTTGCTACCTTAACTCAATATGATGGAAATAATGTTAGATTTGGAAATGATGCTCCATGTCTAATCAAAGGAAAAAGTTTCATTAAACTTATAGAGAAAATTTTATGTGAAAATGCATATTATATTGAAGGATTGAACTATAATCTGCTGAGTGTATCACAGTTAAGCAATGTAGGTTGTCAAGTAGAATTTGGAAACAAAACTGCCAAAATCTATGACATTGATGGAAATCTGATAGAAAAAGGAGACCAAACTAGGAGTAATCTATTTTACCTAAATATGGAATATGCAACTTGTCTTATTGTAAAACTTGATGATGTGTGGCTATGGCATAAAAGGCTATGTCATGTCAACTTTGATAATTTGATTAGCATCAGTAAAATGAAGAAAGTCAAAGGTTTGCCTAAACTGAAAAAGCCTAACAATACAATGTGCAAACAATGTCAGCTAGGAAAGATGACCAAGTCAAATTTCAAAAGAAAAACCTACACTTTCAAAGAAGTATTAGAGTTAGTGCATGCAAATTTATGTGGTCCAATAGAAGTACAAAGCTACAAAGGAGATAGATATATAATGTTGTTTGTGGGTGACTACTCTAGAATGATGACTGCCATGTTCTTAAAGAAGAAATCTGATGCATTTCAAATGGTGAAAAAGAAATAGAAAAGAGTTTGAAGTATCTAAGATTAGACAAAGGAGGAGAGTTCACATCAAAAGAATTTGAATCATTTTGCAATGATAAAGGAATTAAAAGACAAACATCAGCACTAAAAACTCCCCCACAAAATGGAATTGCAGAAAGAAGGAATAGATCAGTGATAAACTATGCCAGAACATTAATGATGGAGAAAAATGTTGCTCTAAAGTATTGGAGAGAAGCTATTAGTACTACTGTCTACACCCTACATCGAGTACAAGTCAAGAAAGGTACAAATGCAACACCTTTTGAATTATGGTATGGTCACTCACCCAATGTAAAACATTTTAAAGTGTTTGGTTTTAAGTGTTATATTCTGAAAGATTCTAGAAATGGAAATTTTGATACAAAGAGTGATGAAGGCATATTCTTTGGATACTCCACTAAAAGTAAAGCATATAAGTGTTTAAATACTAACACTAACAAGATTGTGGAGATTGCAAATGTAAACTTTGATGAGCATGCAAAAGTTCAAGATAATGAATCCATCAAGAAACCAGAAGAGTATAAATCTTTTATGTACTTCTATGAATGAATTCCTATTGAAGAAGAAGCTACCAATCAAGTTGGGAATCAGCAAAAAGTTTCAGTATCAACCGAGTCACAAACAGTGAATGTTGAGCTGCATTTCGAAGCTGAGTTATAGAATGAATAAAATGCACATTCTAATTTTGAAATTAGTACACATGAAAGGGATGATGAAATACCAGAAAGAGACATGCACAGTGACTCTGAAGCTAAAATATCAAACATGGAAAGAAGGACATAACCTAGACTATCCAAGTATGTGAGAAGGCATCGCCCAATTGAACAAATCATTGGTGACAAGGAAGCCAAACCAACGACAAGAAATAGACTAAGGAATGAATCATGTCTGTTAAGCAAGATTGAACCCAAAATAGTGAAAGATGCACTGCAAGATGAAAATTGGTGTAAAGTTATGGAAGAAGAGATTGAATAGATAGAGAAGAACAAAACTTGGACTTTAGTTCCAAGACTAGCTGATAAGAATGTGATTGGTACCAAGTGGGTATTCACAGACAAGCTAGATGAAAATGGTGAGATCACAACAAAATAAGGCCAAACTAGTCTACAAAGGTTATGCACAAGAAGAAGGAATGGACTATGGGGAAACATTTGCACCTATTGCAAGGATGGAAGGAGTAAGAACTTTACTTGCATATGAAGCCTAAAAAGGTTTTAAAGTCTACCAAATGGATGTAAAGTCTAATTTTTTAAATGATATACTAGAAGAGGAAGTCTACATAGAACAACTAGAGCGATTTGTTGATGATAACAAGAATGATATTGTTTGTAAACTACATAAAGAACTCTATGGTTTGAAACAAGCACCTAGAGCATGGTATGAGAGACTTCACAAATATCTTGTAAAGGTAGGATTTGAGAGAACAGATGACAATAGAAATTTGTATATCAAGGTAAAAAAAGGTAAAGATATTCTCATATTTGAAATCTTTGTTGATGATATAATATTTGGAGGAAAAGATGCATTATGCAAAGATTTTGTTGATCAAATGAAACATGAGCTTGAGATGTCAATGTTTGGAGAAATCAAATTATTTGTTGGATTGCAAGTACATCAACTGAAACATGGCATATTTGTGACCCAATCAAAATATATCAAGTAGATACTCAAGACATTTGGCTTAGAAGATTCGGAACCAGTCAGTACACCAATGGTAACAAGACATAAGTTATCCAAGAATGATGAATCAACTAAAGTAAATTAGACCATGTATAGATCAATAATTAGAAAGTTTTATGTTGTGCATAGTAGACCAGACATTGCATTATCTGTTGGAATAGTGGCAAGATTTTCTACAAACCTAAGAGAAAATCATCTTATGGAAGTGAAAAGAATAATGAGGTACCTAAAAGGAACAAATGACTTTGGATTATACTATAAGATGACTAAAAAATTTAAGTTGAAAGCCTACACTAATGCAGATTGGGGAGGTAATATTGATGAGAGAAAAAGCACCAATGGAGGAGCACTTTTCTTAGGTAAAAGATTAGTCACTTGGACTAGCAAAAAGAAAATTTGTACCTCACAATCCACAGCTGAAGCTGTTGTTGTTGCTATCAACTACACCAATATTGTATGGATCAAACATCTATTGTAAGGCATGAAGGAAGAGATGATTGAACCTGTGATACTCTACTGTGATAATACAAGTGTCATCAACATATCAAAGAATCCTATGATGCATGCCAAAAAAAAGCACATTGTAATTAAGTATCACTATGTCAGAGAATTGGTGGAAGACAAACAAGTGAAGATGGAATATGTCAACTCAAAGGATAAAATTGTTGACATCTTCACAAAACCATTACCTAGAGATGCATTTGAATATCTTAGAGGTAAGTTAGGGGTGATATCCCTATCCAAGGTTGCTTGAGTAATAGCAAGATTGCCTTGCATCAAATGAGTTGTTTGTTGAAATGCTATAAATTGATGCAGATGATACTTACTTTAGGTTTTTGTCTGTAGTAACTAAAGTGCTGACATTCCAAATTAGTCACAAGTAAGGTGATAGAGGGAAAAAGAGGAGTTCCTGCAAATGCTACACTTGCATAATAAGATGCTAAAGTAATATATCTTTGGCATTGTTTTCGAAGAGGGAGAAATAGAAAAAACTAATCAAATCTACAAAATCAAATGTGTAAAGGGAGAAATAGTAGCTAAGAGAAATAGAAAAATTGATAAAAGTGGTAAGTCACAGAAAAAAGGGAGAAATGGCAGAAACTGATCAGACGTGTAGAGGGAGAAATAGCAAAAGAATAGTAAAAAGGAAGGAGAAAGGAAATAGAAGTTAATAGGGGGAAGTAGAAGCAAAGAAATCAGGATAGTAGACCAAAGAGAGAGTAGAACAAAAAGAGAAGACAATGTATCAACAAAGAGGGAGATATGAAAGCTGATGAAAATAGCATGGTAACAAATTTCTTTTTGGCATTTGATTCACTATTTTAACCTAGGTAGCATTCTGATAACTTGGTCGATTAGTCTGGTTTGCCATCAATGCCAAAGAGGGAGATTATTGAAAATCTTATTGAAAAGATTATTATTGAAAAAGGAAGATTTTTGCAAAGAGGGGGAATTGTTGATAAAGAATATTTTCAATCATTGTTTTGTCACTGATTTCAAACCTACTATTTGCTGGAATGAAAATTGCATATAAGATCCAAGTACTATCACTTAGCTAATTGATGAAGAGGATTTAATCAATAAGATGTAACAAAAGCACCTAAGGGAAAGGTTGAGTTATGGTTTTGTAATGAAGTACAATGATCAGTTAAGACAATGGTAAAATGATGTATTGACAATATACTTGAAGATACAAAGGTTGGCCACACTTAGAAACTCTAGAAGAATAAGTTGTAACAAAGCTATCTGCAAAGCTTGACTAAATTCATTAGTGGGTGTCGAGCAAGCTAGTTCATGTGGAGCAAGTTTTTTAGTAAGTGTCGAGAAAATGAAAAATCTAGTGTGTGCTGAGTGAAATGGGAGTCGAGCAAGTTCAGGTGTTCAGCATTTAATAGGTGTCAAGCATCAGTAAAACTTAGTATAAGTTTCAAGCATCAGTAAAACATAGTTGGTTCCGAGTACCACAGTATGTGTCGAGCATCATAAATTCAATAGTGCAGAGCTACTACATTATTTGAAAATTCAAAGATTCATTAGATCTGAGCCAACAAAGTTTGTTACCTTAAATTTTGTGAACCAGATGGAAGATAAGGATGATGAGATGGTGGCACAGAACTTTAGGTAAACCATTTTTGGGCAAATTTAGGAGGATTTTTCATGATGTTTCTAGAAGAAACAAGGGTCAAATTCATTAAATCATACCTAATCCATTCAAACTAAAATTAAAAGCAAGAAGAATCAAGAAGGAAAAGTATTCCAGACTTCTATTTAAGGAGTTATAGGTCAAGAAGCAAGAGTTGCCAAGTGGTTGAGTGGTTAATTGGAGAAATTATGCGATGTTAAGGAGAAGACATTGAGAAGGAAGAATAGAGTATAGAGACTCTACTTCGATAGGTGACCACAAAGGTGATTGCACTAGTACATCAAGCATGGAGACTCAAGGAGATGAAGCTTGAAGGGAGGACAAGCTATCAGAGTTGTAGAGACTAAAAGCTAGGTAAATTTGTGAGCTGAATCGATATCTAAAGTTTGCAAGTTATGTTGTGAGTTGTATCAGATTGAAAGCCCCTGTTGTTACTCTCTAACAATTATATCAGTTAGGCTAAAATCTTATAGACTTAGGTTGGTTTAACGGCCATTTGTAAATCCTTTAACAAGGTGGCATTCCTAGTGAATGTTCTAAAGTCCTCTAACCAGGCCCACTTCTAACCAGGTGGTTAAAATCTTTTAACCAGCTCACATTTAACAGTGTGTTGTAGCCTTTAACAAGGCAGGCCTTTCATAAGGCATTACTTTAGAAGAGTGAAAATTGAGTAGCACATTACTGGTGGCTTTTCCCAAATTGGATTTCCACATAAATCACTATGTTATGTGTTGATCTTTAATGTTTTATTCCTACATGTTGATTTTTAGTAACTTGCTAAGTAGAATGTTTAGCTTGGATGCATGATTAGTTAAATGGACTCACTATAATTAGTGAAAAAGTTTTATCAGGACATTTGGACCTTGAATAACTGATTCACACCCCCCCCCCCCCCTCTCATTTATTCCAAAGCATTTCTAACAATTTCTTCCAAAGAATGAATATAATCAAGTAAAGATATTTAAAACTTCTCATGAAATTTGGAAAGCATTAGAAGTTTCTTTTGAAGGTGATGATCATGCAAAAAGAATAACATCAAAAAATAGAATTTATCCATTTCAAGATGCTAAGATGATGAAAGATGAATCCATAAGAAGTTATGTTGGTAGAATATCAAAAATTGTTGCAAGTATTAAGTCTTTTGGTGGAACTAAACAAGATGATGAGGTTATATGGAAGATCTTGAAAATTTTAACACCACCATTCAAGTAGAAAACTCAGATGATTCAGATAGTAATTCCCTACACCCAAGATTTCACAAAGGAAACATTGCTTGGAAGGTTAGAGTTTATAGAAGCAGAATTGAGACAGTCTGGAGAACTAGCCAAAGTTGAGATAGCTTTTAGTGCTCTAAACATTTGACCTAATCTATCAAGAAGTGCAAACACAAGAGGAGACTTTGCTAGTAGTAGAAGATCTAAAGAAGATAAGAAGATTGAAGAAGAAATAGCCCTTCTGGTAAGAAGAGAGAAAGATGGTAAGAAAATATTTAAATGTTGGACTTGTGATGAATATGGTCATTTTGCATCTAAATGTCCTAAAAGAGAGGGAAAAAGTTTAGAGGAAAATTTAAGCCTAGAAGAGATAAGGATAGAAATTTTTTATATGTTGATGAGGATGAAGAATCTAATGAAAAAGATCACAGTGAAAGTGATGGTGAATTAGAATTTGTGGCTATCAAGGAAGATGATCTTGATAGAGAAATTAGAGAAGAGAGCTCTCTAGTTACCCATGTTGAGAAGAAATCATATTGGATAATTGATAGTGGATGTTCACATCACATGACTAGTGATATGAACAAATTTGTCAAATTCAAAAATCATGATGGAGGTATTGTTAGAGTTGGTAACAATGCATCCTGTCATATCACGGTGACTGAATCTATTACTCTTGATGGTAAAACTAACACTGATGATATTTAGTTTGTTAATAGTTTGAAACACAATTTATTAAGTGTTGGAAAATTGATAGACAAGGGATATCTGTTGCAGTTCACAAAGAAGACTTGCATTATCAAAGACAAAGATGGTAAGTTGATCAGTAATGGAATTAGATCCAAAGGTAATGCATTTCAGTTGAATCCTACTGAAATAACATGCTTGGTTGAAAATGTTAATAATAGTTGGTTATGGCATAGAAGGCTCTATCATATAAACTTTGATAATATTCTGAAAGTTAGTAGTACATTTGCAGTAAGAGATTTTTCTAAGATTATTAAGCCTACTAATGTTATCTGCAAGGAATGTATTTTGGATAAGCAAAGAAAAGTGTCTTTTCCTAGCAAGAAGTTCTCTACTATAGGGATACTAGAGATTGTTAACACATATTTGAGTGGTCCTACAAGAACCAAAGGATTATGTGGTGAAAGCTACTTCATGATTTTTGCTAATGATTTCACTAGGATGATGTGGGTAGCATTTCTCAAAGAAAAGTATGAAGTTTTTGAGAAATTTAAGATATTCAAGAATAGAGTTGAAAATGAATTTGGTGTCAAGATTAAATGTTTGAGATCAGACATAGGAGGAGATTTCACCTCTAGAGAGTTCAACATGTTTTGTGAAGAGAATGGAATCAAAAAGCAATTATCTTCACCTAAAACACCTGAATAGAATTGGATTGTTAAAAGAAGGAACAAGTCAATAGTAGAAGTAGCAAGAGTGATGTTATTTAAGAATGATGTCTCAAAGACATTTTGGAGAGAAGTAGTTAACAATATAGTATATACTCTAGATAGAGTACAAATCAGGAAAGGTATGAGAAAGACACCCTATGAGTTATGGTTTGGTCATTCACCATCAGCCAAATATTTTAGAATATTTGGAAGTATGTGTTACATAAAGAGATATTATGAGAGATGATGATATTGGTAAGTTTGATCCTAGGAGCAATGAAGGTATGTTTCTTGGTTACTCATTGAAAAGTAAAGCATATAGATGTTTCAACTATAGAACTAAGACAATAGTTAAGTGCACAAATGTAATGATTGATGAAAATTTTGGTACTAAAGAGAAGATGGTAGATTATAATTTTGATGAAGAAGGGGATAATTCTAGATTTGTTAGATAGGATGTTGAAGTTCTTTTTGAGCCTAAAAATGACTTGTAGAATGATGTATCTATTGAGCATAGAGAAGATCAAAGATCTAAACAAACAGAAACATGACAAAGAATCATCCTCTAGAGAAGATAATTAGAAGCAAGAATAAAGGTTTAATGCCAAGGAGCAAAGTGAATGAGGAATTGTGTCTAATTTCTCAAGTGGACCCTAAGAGCATAGATGAAGCATATGAGGATGATCATTGGATGCAAGAAATGAAAGAAGAACTAGATTAGATCATGAAGAATGAGACATGGGAATTAGTTCCTAGACCTAAAGACAATAATATTATAGGAACCAAGTGGGTATTCAAAAATAAGATGACTGAGCAAGGACAAGTTGTGAGAAACAAGGCTAGACTTGTTTGCAAAGGTTACTCATAGAAAGAAGGCATAGATTATGAAGAAACATATGCACTTGTGGCAAGAATGGAAGCAACAAGGATGTTCTTGGCTTATGGAACAAGCAAGAATTTTAAGGTTTATCAGATGCATGCCAAGTCATCTTTTATGAATGGAGAACTTGAAGAAGAATTCTACATTGAGAAACCTAATGGATTCCCTCAAAAAAAAAAAAAAAAAATTATGCAGACTAAAGAAAGCACTATATGGTCTAAAGCAAGCACCTAGAACCTGGTATGCAAGGTTGGACAGGTATTTGTTTAAGCTTGGATTTATCAAAGGTATAGAAGATGGTAATTTGTGTTTGAATAAAATTGATAATGGTTTATTTATCATTGTAATGTTTGTGGATGACATAATATTTGGAGGAAATGATAAAGAAAGTGATAAGTTTTCTAAAGAGGTGAAAAATGAATTTGAAATGAGCATGATAGGAGAAATGAAGTTTTTCCTATGATTGCATATTACGCAGAGTAGAGATGGGATATTTATTTCACAAACCAAGTATCTAAAAGACTTGTTGAAAATATTTGGTTTGGAAAGTTGCAAACCTATTGGTACACCCGTGATAATTGGTCACAAGTTATCTAGTAAAGATGAAACACCTACAGTTGAGCAAAAAAAAGCATAGATCTATGATTGGAGAGTTGTAATATCTGATTCACACTAGACTAGATATAGAAAATGTAGTTGGGATTATAGAGACACAACAATAATGCAATATCTGATACCAATTCTCAAGATTTTATTCATGAAATAATTGTTTACATGCATATGCTTGGCTATAGGCCTTTTGAGTTAGGGAATACAAAAAGAAATTACAAAATTAGTTCTGCAAGATCCCTCAAGATCCAACTCAACACTAATCCCATCCAGTCTAGATCAACACTCTAGTAGAAAACCCCAAGGAAGATCTCAACTTGTGCTCACAAGCCCACCAAGAAATCTCCTAGTTTACCAAGCCCTAGCCACTAGCCCTTCTCAAAATTCACTCCTACGGTTCATCCTCTTCTCCAAGATGGATGACTCTCTCACTCACTCCTTGGAATGAATGAATGCCTAAAGATTCCACAAGACACTCCTACTTATACTCAAATAAGTCACAAGTTGGCCTAGCCCATTAAAAATTAAAATAAACCCTTACATTAAATATTTACATAAGTCACAAGTCGACTGCAACACTCATTAACTACCCACAACCCAAATTAAATGCCAAATTTTGGCTCATAGAAAACTTGAGCACCACAAAGACCAAGACCAAACTAAGTGTCAGAAACCACCACCAAGCATCATCACTTCACCAAGCATAACCAAGCTCCATCATAGACTAAGCTAACTCAGGCAACACTTCTGTTGAGTTCCATTGCAAATTGAGCCACAATATACACCAAGTTCCTCCTTTATTGATTGAGCATGAACTTGTGAAAAACTAATATTAAGCTCCCAAAGTAAACTAAGCCTATAGTGTCTTCTAAGTGCCCCAAGCATCATCGAATGCCTTCATTAACTGAGCCACTCAATTGACACAGCAACCATGAACAACTCAGTTTCAACTAAGTACCACCTCTTCACTACCCAAGTCCTTCAGCTCCAAGGTCAAACCAAACCAACATGTAGGATTGCTAGCCAACCAAGGATGCTCCTGCATCAGGAATTTTGTGGAATCTTTCAAAAGCAACTTGGGAATCCATATAGATTTTGATTCTTCTTTTCTTTAGGGTTATTTAGAACCTACTTCTTCAATAATGGATTTAGGAACCCATATTTTATTTTATTTTGTTCTTTGGATAGTGGACCTTTCTGGTCTCTTGAATGGTTATTTTCTCTTTTTAGTCACATGTTGATTAGAATAGACATAGTGATCTTTATTTTTAAATGGATTATTGTATTTCTTATGTTGTACATCCAAATTTCTTCCAAAAGACTTGGAATTTATGGATGAAGAAGGTTGATGTGACTAGTTTAGATGGTTCACCAGATAGATATTTCTCAAGGATGAATGTCTTTTTAATCTTGAGGTATAGAAAATGGAGGCATATAAGGTCCCAATACAGATGAATGGGTTGAAGGTTTTAGCTTTGATAGAGGGATACAGAGTCCCAAGATGAATGAAATGTGTGGAGGATTTGATATATGAGGACCAAGGATGGATTTGGAAGATGCAAATGGATAGTGGATAGGAATACCAACATCTTTAGAGTGGGAAACATGAAAAGGGATATTATCTTTAGTATACATCTCTTTATCAATAAGTTCATGAATAGCTTTGATAGGAGAAATGTCTTTGATAGGCTTAGTTATCTTGAAGATATTTATTCTTATTCAAAGGATTGGGAACAATGGAGGAATTTTGAGTTGAATATGGAGACGTAGAATAATGTAAAGAAGGGATACTTTCATATTGACAAGGATATTTGGATAGTCTAGGAACAATACCATTCTCTTCATTTTCAATAAGCTCATTGGGAACTACGTCTTAATCTTTCTTGGTAGGTGGATAGGAAATGGAAGATGAAGGATTATATAGCTCTTGAGATGGATGGATGACATCTTGGAAGGATTGAAAGCGGGTGGAGGGATCTTCATCTTGATCAATACCTGTTTCTTCAACTTTTGGGGAGTCCTCTTGAAATGAAACTAATTCTAAGGATGGAGGAGTATCTTGTCTTTGAATGATGGATTCTTTAAGTTCTAAGGAAGAACTACTTGAAGTAGACATGATAGGCATAGCAGCACATGAAGATCTATGATCTTTAATTTTAGAAGTTATGGACAAAATCGCAACCCAATCTTTGTTGGTTTGGGTTCCTTTTGGAGGTAGTCATTGAGGATATGTATAGTCAATATTGAAAGCATTAGGTTCTTTGGTAGATGGAGTTATGTTTTATAGATTTGATGATGTGGGAGATGCAAGACTATTGAAAGAGGTACTAAACATAGTGTCATCAATACGATCTTCCTCGAGAATAGTATCTTCATTAAATGATTCCTTAGGATCTTCAGTTTCAATTATTTCATCATCAAGAAAATCTTGGATTTTATGTTTCAACTCCATGCAATCAAAATTTTTATGTTTGTAATATCTATGATAGGCACAATAAATTCTCAAGGATGAAATTGATAGTTCATGTGGGTTTATTTTAGGCAAAGTGATGAGATTTTCTACAAGAAGTGTTTTCAAGGTTGCTTCATAAGATTCTCCTAAAGGAGTAAAGATTCTCTATGAAGAATAATTAGGATCTTCTGTATATTATTGTGTGTGAAGAATATTCTTATTACAAGATTGTTGCATAGCTTCTCGAATGAAGTTTGGATAAGCATACTATGGAGTTTTTTTGTTTGAAGGAGATGGTGAATCATGATTAGATGTAGAAACAGAAGTTGATTGTAAGGAATAATTTCTTCTTGAGGTCTCCATTTCATCCTCCATTGTTTTAAATTTGGAAAGCGTGATTGCCATAGATTGGAGTTCCTCTTGGAGAATAAAAATAAATTGAACACCATCATCCATTTTTAAATGTTTGATATCTTTGATTATGCAATCGATGGTGCCAAGGTGAAGCATCCCAATTTCAAAAGAAGATATTGTATTTATACAAGTGTGTTTGTCCAAAAATAAATTGATAAGTGATTAAAATAAAAAGTCAAATTTGTAACAAGGTTTAATAAGTTTCAGTGTCAAAATAATTGTTACCTTGAAGTTGAGCTAAGACCCAATAGGACATGCAACTTGTAATGTTGAATTTGGATATTTGCTAATGTGTTTGATATGGAGAGCTTCCTAAAAATCTACTTTAAATCAATTTGAAATTGAGATTCAACCATTTGAAAGAAAAATGGTTGATTTATGTTTGATATTTGAAGATGGTGTTCTTTAAATTTTGTTCCAACTACAAGATATTGATCATGAAAAAGGGTATCCAATCTACTTTCTGATTTTAAAAATTTGGAGTGCAAATAGCCTTTATTTTTCAATTTTGTATAGATGTGCTATAGAAATGCTAAAATGTGTTGTAGGAAATTTCAAATATGCTATTTTGTTATTGAAATGGGTTATTTTATCAAGAAAATGCACTATTTTATTGTCAAAATGTGTTATTTTACTACTCAAATGCACTATTTTATCACTCAAATGTGTTAGCTCATTGTTTAAATGTTTGTTTGATGGTATAAATTGCTATAACAGGCTGTAAATGTGTTGTTTCATGGTATAAATGTGCTATAATAGGTTGTAAATGTGTTGTTTCATTCAAATTGTTGTTTCTCTATGATTTTATACCAAATTTAAGTAAAAGTTTAAATTTTTAAAATGTCCATTTAATCAAATATAACAATATTCAAACTTGACAATTTCAAAACATAGCAAAATTCCAAATATAAGTCTAAAAATTTGCAAATGGTTTCCTAACAATGGCTCTAAATAGGTTGGTGACTACAAGGTTTTAATGATGATTCATCCAATAGTGTTTAAATTCAGCTCTATGTGAAGAGAGCTTCCCACAAACATGGGGGAGGTTTTGTGCAATCTCTTGCAAGACTACTCAAGGAAGGCTATCTTTTGAATACTATTGTCTTGCATTCCATTAAGAATGCAATTCTTAGGGATTTCCCTCTCATCGACCCTATTAAGGAAAGTCTTCAGAGGTATGCCCTTCTACGGATTTGTAATCTACTTATGAAAAGAAAGGGAAAATGAAATTAAAAGTAGGTCCATGTGTTTGATCACCCTTAAAGGATGAGAGCATATCCCTACTACCTTCAATTTCTAAACACACCAAACATGACTTGTTCAATTTCAGAGCCTTTAATCTAAGGAAAAAAAGAGGCTCTTAATTAAGCTAGGTGTTTGTTCATTCCTTAGCTAATTCTCATAACAAAATTGGTGGTTTTGGCAGTCTGATTCACTCATGAGAGTGTAGAGCATAGGCCTAGTACCAAGTCTGAAATTTGAAATAGCTTGTTTACTTAGGCTAGATGTAAAAATGAAATGCCACAATTTAAGTATATAAACCAAAAGAGTTTAGGCTCACCTAATTTGATGCTAGAAAAGGCTAGGCACATGTTTGAGGTATCTTCACTTTGTTTCCACAATTTTGATGACCTGGTTGCTCCTTTTCAACTTTTCACAGACCTGCAATTACCCAAAAATCAAATTTTCATATAGATTTGGCAAATTTTAAGTTTGATTAAATGTGTCATAGAAAACTACATATCTGCTAAAGAATTAATCAAATGTGCTACAGAAAGTTGTAAATGTGTTGCAGAAAGTAGTAAAAGCACTATAAGTGTGTTATACAATAGTGCAAATATGCTACAGAATAATGCAAATGTGCCAAAATAGAAGAACAAATCCTAGAGTTGATATTTACAGGTCCAAAAATGTCCTCAAAAGGTTTTGATGTATGTTGTGTGTCTTCCCAAAGTGTTGCTAAGCCTACAACAAGTCAAATATATACAAGCAAAGAGAACAAAATGCAAATTTGCAAGCAAAGTTAAAGAATAGCATGAAAAATCAATTGAAAATGAGGCATTTAAATAGGCCCCATGGTGAGCGCCATTTTGTACACAAGGAAATATGTATTCATGAGACTTTAGTGTGAAGTGCTAGAGAATTATAGTATATCTAAAGTAGACCCAAGAAACAACTATTAAATCAACAATTCAAGAATGGCCCATGTCTCCCTAACTACAATTGCTAAATTCGCTCTCAGATTAGCATCTTAGTGATAGTCTTAGAATGGAATTAAGCTATTATGTACATCAATGATGATAGATTGAAGCTTTGGAAAATCTATATGAGGTCTATATGGATGAGTGATCTAACAAGGTAAACACATGAAAATACTCTAAATATGATTCTAAATGTTGTTTAAAATAGCCTATAGTGATGATGCTAATAACTTGATAATTCTTAGCTCTAGTATTCCTATAGTAATGATGCATAAAAACTTGGGTCCCTTTACTTTTGAAATGGCCTTGTATTTATAGATTTTCTAAGAGGGGTTGGGTGAAGTTTAGATTTTTCTTTAGCTTCAAGAGGATAAGGTCTAAATGAGGTCCACTAAGGATAAGAACTCCATAAAGGGAAATCCAAATTGAACTATTATGATTGAAAGGGATATATGAGGATAAATATGTTACAAGCTAGAGTTGTCCTTGCACTAAAAGATCAACCTGTTAATGCTTGATACAACCACTAGACTTATAGAACATAGGAGGTGGTTAAGCCATGTCACGAATCTCAAAGGGAAAGGTGTTGACAATTGGCTAATAGTGATATGTAATTTTTTTCATTTATGGCAACACATGAGGTACATGCTTATAGGAAACCTTGGAAATAAAGATACTTAGCGTTTGGTAATTAGAAAATTGTCTAAGTATAGAATTTGGTTTATAGTAGTATATTGTTTTGTTTATAACTTGTTGCTGACATCATATTATGACTAGAAAAGTTAGATAGAGATAGTATACATGTTGGAGATTATGTGTATAATCTTGAAAGTCAATACGAACTATACAGAATAGAGATAATCATGTATGAAGTGAAACAGGACAGCAAAATTGAAGGAAATGATTAATTTGTTTACAAGATAATTACTTGTCCAATTAGGGCCGATGTCCTAGATGTTTACTCTAAGTTGGAAAAGTAGATTATGGTCTTATCCAACCTAGCACTAATTTGTGTAAAGGCATGGTATTTATGCAAATGACACTTTGCGATAAGAAGTGTGAAGCACAAAATGTGAATAGTAATTATGATTATATGCAAACTTTTGTGAAAGCAATATATGCAAAGTTTTTATATGAGCTATTTTGTGATCTAAGATTGAGCTAAAGATTAGAGATCAATCAAGGAAGAAGATATAGTACTTATATTCAGTCTGATTACTTGTTTGAGCAGTGAGCTCTTCTTGTAACTAGAAGTGCATGTTTGGGCAGTGGGATCATTTTGTATCTATTGTACTAAAACTCCTAATAGGGTTGGAATCCCCTAACAGGGATTCAAAGTCTCCTAATAGGAACTCCTTGTACTAAATTTTCTCATTAACTCCTAACAAGGTCCATCCTCTAACAAGGAGCTTATATATCAGTATATTATCTAGTGGATATCGTCCCCATTGGAGTTTTCTCTTGGCCAGGGTTTCCCTAGTTAACAAAATATGGTGTTATGAGTTATCTTTGTGCATTGTTACTATTATTGCTCAGCATTACTTTGTTGTTTTTTTATGCATGGTTTAATGTAAGAAATAATATCCAGTTGGCAACTAAAGTTTGTAGATTATTGATTCCCCCCCCCCCCCCCCCCCAAAAGTAATCCCTATTTCTAACAATTGGTATCAAAGCTTAGTTACTTTGAGGAGGCTTAACAGCTTGAGTAAGATCCCTGTGGATATGGAATAGTTGATGAAGAAACTTGAAGAATCTCTTGAAAAAATTGATCTCCTTACTAAAGAAAGAGATAAGCTAAAAGAAAAATATGAAGACTCCAAAGTATACATTAGTCAATTGAAGGAAAAGACTAAACATCTCAAATCCAACCCTGAATCTACTAAATTTGGAACTAGTGATGATGATTATTCAAAATTGAAGACAGAGTACAAGATCTTGAAGCATGAATTAAAGATTAAAAATCTGAAATTAACTTTGAGAAATGAATTTACCAAGATTGAATCTATAATGAAGAAGGCACTATCAGAGGCTGAAATGATAGAGAGTAAATCTGAGTCTGTAAGACAAATGATGAAGCAAGAAATATTGAACATTAAACCTTTGTCAGTTTTGTTGTAGACACATCTTCAGAACATAGCATTCCACTTGTTGCAGTATCAAATGTTTAGCCTAGTGAACCAAAAAGAAAATCTGAAAGATTGGTGGAAGTAGTAACTACTAAGACCAAGAGGGTAAAACAACAAGCCACTAGACCAAGAAAAAGACAAAAAATATTGTTGACAATTGATTCTAGTGATGAAGAAGTAGAGGAAAAAGAGATCAAACAAGCAGAGAAAGTGACTCCATCAAAGCAATCAGTAGTCAAAGCTTGGCAACCTTGGAAGCTGAAGATAGAGAAGATCAACACCGTTATTGCCAATGAAGGTAACTTTGTTTAGATGAAAAAGTTTTATGATTTATATAACAGTTTTGAAAAGGATCATATTGATATATCTACTATGAGATATATCATAGAAAATAATTTGAAATTGAAGGATCTTGAGAGCATAATTAACCAGAAAGTCTATGAGAGACTCATTCAGAAGAAGGCTTTTGCAAGGGAAGAAGATCTAGAACTTTGGAAGTCTATGCTTAGAACTATTTGCAAGACTAATGATGAAGAAGAAATTAAAACATTGATGAATAACATCACACCATATTTAAGGAATAAATTGAGACTATTTCTATTTAAGGTTGGTGAAAAGGATAAACTAAGAAGTGAGACTATGGCTGCTATCAGTCAGATATTGACAGAGTCAAAGGAAGCATCTCTTCCAACACCTAGAACCTCAGAAGTGTCAGTGAGCGGTGACACTATGCAAATTGATCAAACCAATGTTACCATTAACATTGATGATACCAATCCATTTGGTGGTTCCAAACTTAATGAACCAAACACCAAGGATATTGAGGACAAGTTGAGATAGGTTGTAGAAGAGAAAAGGTTGCTTGAAGAAGAAAAGAAGAAAATAGAGGAAGCTAAGTAGAAATTGCTTGAGGAAGAAAAGAAAAGAAAGAAAGAAAAAGGAAAGAGAAGAATTGTAGAAGAAGAGATGAGGAAGAAAATAGAGGAAGATGAGAAGAAGAGATTGGAAGAAAAGAGAAAAGGAAAGAGAGGAAAGATAAACAAAAGAAGAAGAAGAAGAGAGAAGAGCAAAAGAAGTAGCAAAGAAACAAAGAGAGGATGATACTAAACCATCTAGTTCATATGCTCCACTCTCTCTTGCCAATTTAGCTATTGGTGATGATGAAAATAGATTTGATCTCATCCCTGACAAAACTTATTGAGAAGAATTGGAAAGTGAAAAGCTTATGAAGAACTTTAATGGAAGTTATAGACAGAATGCATAGTATGTTGGCAGTACAACACACTAAATCAAATCCTAAATAGAGGGCACAAGCAGTGTTGAAATCATTTGATGAAGGGTTTACCAATTTGTTTAATGTTGCTAAAGAAAAGGCACAAATTTCCCATGATGCTAACTTTTTTAGCACCATTTGTCAAAACATCAAGAATGATTTGATTAATCTTGATGCTTGTATAAAGGAACTTTGGAAATGCCAACAGGATGGGAAAAATTTGTATGTCAAGTGTACCTTATCATAAAAACTAACTAAAAATATTGATAGTCAGATAGAAGGAAAGATGAGTGAGCTAGAGGCTTTATCCAGCCAGATCCAGAATCCATCTTGCAAAGTAGATGATTTTGAAGGAAAAGTGGCCAGTATTCATAGTGACATCAAGAAACTAAAACTTTAAAAGGAACAGATTTTGAAGAGGATATCAAATTTTAGAGAATCTATTGCTCTGAAATTATCTTTCATTCAGAAATGGTTAGAGGAATGTGTCAAGGCCAAGGACACATATTCTAACTTCTTATATTCAGATCTTAATGTAGTTGAGATTACATCATATGCCCTATGTGCAATACTCACTTCAACTGAGTCCACCAAGGAGACATGGACTAAGGGTATGGATAGTCTAAAGGAAAACTTTGATGATTGCATGAAGATCATATCAACATAAGGAAGGATAGCATTTTTGGATAGTTTTTGGACAGATTTCTAAAATTTTGACCTTTCTCATTGATGTCAAAGGGGGAGAAATTATAGAAAATGAAATTTTCAAAAGGCGAGAATATTGTAAAGCATATTGTAAGGGGGAGCATATGTAAAGTTGGACAAATTGTAATAGTGCTATTTATTTTTGTTGTGTTAAGTTTTGTCACTTAGCTAATTTTCCCTATTTTGTTGCCATCAATGCTAAAGGGGGAGATTGTTGATAATTGGCTAATAGTGATATGTAATTTTTGTCATTTATGGCAACACATGATGTACATGCTTGCAGGAAACTTCAAAAATAAAAATACTTAGTGTTTGGTAATCAAAAAATTGTCTAAGTATAGAATTTGGTTTATAGCAGTATATTGTTTTGTTTATAACTTGTTGCTGACATCATATTATGACTAGAAAAGTTAGATGGAGATAGTATACATTTTTTGATGATGTGTATAACCTCAAAAGTCAATACAAACTATAGGAACAAATATAATCATGTTTGAAGTGAAACAGGACATCAGAATTGAAGGAAAGGATTATTTTGTTTACAAGATAATTACTTGTTCAATTAGGGACAACATCCTAGATGTTTACTCTAAGTTGGAAAAGTAGATTGTGTTCTTAGCTGACCCAGTAGCAATTTGTGTAAAGGCATGGTATTTATGCAAAGAACATTTTGTGATAAGAAGTGTGAAGCAAAAAATGTGAATTGTAATTATGATTATATGTGAACTTTTATGAAAGCAATATATGTGAAGTTTTTATATGAGCTATTTTGTGATCCAAGATCAAGCTAAAGATCATAGATCAATCAAGGAAGAAGATACAGTACTTATATTTGGTCTAATTACTTGTTTGAGCAGTGAACTCTTCTTGTAATTAGAAGTGCATGTTTGGGCAGTGGGCTCATCTTGCATCTACTGTACTACAACTCCTGACAGGGTTGGAATCTCTTAATAGGGATTCAAAGTCTCCGAACAGGGGCTTCTTATACTAAATTTTCTCATTAACTCCTAACAAGGTCCATCATCTAATAAGGAACTTATATATCAGTATATTATCTAATGGGTAGCATCCCCACCAGGATTTTCCCTTGGCCATGGTTTTCCTAGTTAACAAAATATGGTGTTATGAGTTATCTTTGTGCATTGTTACTATTATTCTTCAGCATTACTTTATTGCTTTGTTATGCATGGTTTAAAGTAAGAAATAATATCCAGTTGATGATTAAAGTTTGCATATTACCGATTCACTCCCCCGCTCTTAGTAATCCCTAATTCTAATAGAAGGTTGGCGATTAGACCAACAATTCCCCCCTCAGCGTTACCCTAGGATATTTAAACCTGTGACCAAGCTCTGATACCACTTGTTACAAGCTAGAGTTTTTGTTGCACCAAAAGATTGACCTATTAATGCCCAATACATCCACTATATTTATAGAACACAGGAGGTGGCTTAAGCAATGTCATGAATCTTGAAGGGGAAGGCTGGTGGTTAGACTAACAAAATATTCATTTTCCCTTTTTCTTTTATTGACTTTATCTTTTGAGATATTTTCAAAAAGGTGAGGATAAATATTTATTTATTTTCTTTTTGAAATTGATTTTTCCCTTTTGAATTGAATTTGGATTTTAATATGATCAAGAACTTAGGAAATTGATTGATTAAATTAATTATGAAAAATAATTTCATGTTGTGATTAATACAAATGTATGTTATTTTCCTCATTTTCTCTAATATTGTCCTTAATCCTTATTGATTTGGTTAACATCATGTTGTTGAAGTCTTGCCAATTTTAGGGTGTCTATGCAAGTAATATATTGTTCATTGGTTATGCTTATCATGTTAGATAGAGTTTTGTGAAGGATTTTCTTCCAAAAACCCTACTTTTCCTTTGATGAAAACTTTAATACTTTGATACCATATTAGAATCTATAAAAAATGATATTAGCCCTAAACCAAGTGCAACGAGTAAATATATTAAAGCTATTAATACAAATTATCATAAAATAAAAATAACACAATAAAAAAATCAAAAATATGAAAAAGACATAAAATAAATAATAAATAATATTTGAAGCTCATAATGTTAATCTCAAATTGGTTTTGACATATGAGTGACATTATACTTAATTCATTTACTTAGTTCATGTCAAGCATAAGTTGTCAGATAGTATATGTCGAGCGAGAGATATTTAGTAAGTGTAGAGTAACTAGTAAGTGCCGAGTCACTCAAGTGCCAAGTAGATAGTAAGTATTGGTTCATTCAAATGTTGAGTGATCAATGGATGTTGAATTAGTCAAAGGCTGAGTTACAGTATTAAAGTTGCAGTTGATGTCAAGCATAAGGAACTTGAAGTGTCGAGTAATACAGTTTTGATATAGTTGTTTGTAATGGCACAAATTGTTATGTAAACCACTTTGGAGCTGACTTAAGGATTATTTTGCTATATTAACATGATAAGGACAAATCTTTATTATGAATCACTATGTAGTACACGCACCATATCAAAAAAAGGGAAGGTTTAAGTGACAATATGGATGAATCACAATTGTTGATTCATACCTAACCCTAAGTCACATAGGTCTTCTTAAGGAGGAAAAACCCTAAACTTTTTATGAATGTGAAGAAAAAGAGAGAGAGAGAGAGAGAGAGAGAGAGAGAGAGAGAAGTTTGCATGTGCAAATAGAGCATTCATGGTGACTAAGGAGTTGTAAATTGAGATACATTGAAAAATCAGTTAGAGGAGAATAGAGGAAAAGAATTAGAAGACAGCAAAGATACATCTGATCGGTGAGGATCAAGTATACATTAGGAAAGAAGTGATCTATTATCTAGAAACATAGTGCTAACCATGGGATCATTGCTGAGACATTCTAACAAGTGAATCAGTTAAATCTCTTAATAGAGTAGTCTTAATAGGTTGTTATAAATCCTTTAATAGGGTACTTACTTCATTGTAAGTTAAAGTCCTTTTACCAGACACACTTCTAACAGGGTGTTGAAATCCTTTAACAGGGTAAGACCTAACAATCTTTTAAGCCTTTAACAAGGCAGACCTTTCATAGGGTAGATCATGTTTCATGATCAAACATTGTAACCTTCATTGGATACACTTTATTACTATAGTAGTGGAGATTTGTGGGTATCATCCCTACCCTAGTTTTACCTTCTCTTTGGAGGGTTTCTGGGTAACCAAATATCTTGTGTCATACATGTGTTGAATGTTTTACTTTCACACTATAGATTTATATGCTTAATTTGGTATTTCAGTCTACATGCATAGATTGTGAGATGAATGTGTGGCGAATGATTTTAAGGTTGAATTTTTAAGTGTTGATTCACACCCCCCCGCCTTAGATTATACTTCCCTATTGTATTCCAAAGTTAATCTTTGCAACATGAGGAAAGATCTTGGATGTGGAAGTCTACAAGTTGGGAAAGATTGTTGAGAACCAGAAAATTGAAATATAGGTTGCCCTACATCAATTGAATGAAGCAAGAGATGATTTAAAGATCATTGAAGAGAATGAAAGAGACAACTATTGAAGAGAATGACACACATTACCAAGAGATTGACACTACTAAATTATTTGCAGATGGAAACACAAGTGAATTTGATGCAGCAGTTGTAGATCTTATGGAAAAGAATGGAGACCTAACTAAGGAGGTTAGAAATCTCAAGATAGAACAAGAAGTCCTATTAGTATTTCTATGTGAGGTGATCAAGCAGAAAAAGAAAGTTGACGAGGACTAAAGGATATTGACCAATAGACTAGAAGAAAACACATCAAAAGTGAATGGGATTGCTCACATTCAATTGGAAACATTGAATCAAATGATGATTAAAAATCATGAATTGAATGGTAAAGATATTGAGATCACAACACTAAACTTGTAGAATGAACAACTAAGAAATGATATGAAAAGAGAAAAAGAGTTTGTTAAAAGTTTCAACAAACCTAGTGAAGCCATCAAGAATTTTAACAATTGATGAGATCTCCTAGATCTAACAGTGATACTTTTGGATTGGGTTATGCTATTACTAAAGAAGGAGAATCATATAAAAGTGGTGAACAAAGGAATGCCAATGGTAAGAACTCAAAAACTACTTGTGATAATTGTGGTAAGATAGGTCATACTACCAATGTTTGCAGGAGAAAGACTACAAATCAGAAGGTGAATCATATAAAAGTGGTGAACAAAGGAATGCCAATGGTAAGACTCAAAAACTACTTGTGATAATTGTGGTAAGATAGGTCATACTACCAATGTTTGCAGGAGCAAGACTACAAATCGGAATCCTAAGCAGAAGTTTATGGGTCACTACCTCAAGTGCAACAAACAAGGACATCAGGCACATGAATGTAGAACCAAGACCATAAGCACACAACGATTTGAAGCATACTGCTATAACTATCATAAGTATGGACATAGAGCATATGAATGCAGATCCAAGCCCAAATGGTCATCAAACAAGCAAGCAAAGGTAAAGCATAATGGAAACTCTTATAATTGGGATTATAATGCTAGATATAGTTGTCGCTATTGTCAAGAGTATGGACATGCTACTAAAAATTGCATAAGAACACATTTCAAAAGTGACTACAAAAGATGGTTGAGTCAAACTACATGTTTCAACTATTTAAAAACTTGTCACATAAGCAAGAATTGTCCAACAAGGTCAAAAGCACCTAGCAGTGAATTCAACAAAGGCAAAGGAAAGGAAAATGTTGAGAATGTTAGAGATGAGATGAACAAGACATGGAAGAGAAAGGAAGATTGTAACACATCAAGTTCAGATGGGATCATTTCACCTAATAGGTCAGGTGATCACACCACCTCCAATTAAGCAATCAAGAGGTATGTGTGGGACTAATATTTAAAATACATAGTATACATTAGTTCCAAGGATTTAGTTCTAAAAAGATTATATTTTCATAAAAGAAAGATGCAAAGTGTCATTTATGTTATAAGATAGAATTGTTGTTGCACCAAAAGATCAACCTGTCAATGCGCGATACAACCACTAGACATATAGAACACATGAGGTAGTTAAGACATATCACAAATCCCTAAGGGGAATGTTGGTGGTTAGTCTAGTAATCCCCCACTCAGCATTACCTAGGGAGATTCAAACTTGTGACTAAGCGTTGATACCACTTGTTACAAGCTAGAGTTGTTGTTGCACCAAAAGATCAACCTATCAATACCCAAAAGAACCACTACACTTATAGAACACAGGAGGCGGTTAATCCATGTCACAAATCTCAAAGGGGAATGTTGGTGGTTAGTCCAATAGTTTAGAATCTAGAAGAAATCTTTAAGTTTTGTAATTTTTCATGTTACTATCGAGCATGAAGAGTTCCACTATGGTTTCCAAGTGAGAAATAGTTAATGTCAAGCTATCAAAAGTGATAGTGTTGACCAAGCTCATAGTGTTTGCTGAGCATAAAGGAAACTACAAATGGAAGCCGAGTGAGTGGAAACTTCTATTCAAGTTGAGCTTACAGCTGTGTGATAATTGAGCATTAAATGTGAAGTTTTAAGGTCTATATGATCAATTTACTCATTTGACATAATTCAAAACTAGAGAGAGCACAAAGAGCTAAAGGAAAATTAAAGAGATCATTCCAAGAATTTTTAGAGTGAATTCAAACATTGTTCAACACCATTCATCATATTTGACAAGTTATTTATCATGTGCCAAGCTATGTTGTTTGAATTTGTGCAAACCCTAGGTATTAATTATGGCGTCTAGTTTTTCTGCTACTAAGGTCAAAGAGGGAAAGAAAGTTTTAAATGTTCAATTAATAAGCAATGAAATTAAACAACCAAATTTCAAGGCAATTCCTGACATTTCTTATAAACAAGACCCATCTAATGCATTATCCATGATATCACCACAAGTCTTAATGATTCAAGATGTGAGATGTTGTTACACATGCAAGGTGGGAAGTATAGGAGATATAAAATCAAAGGCCTATATGGAAAATTGTGTAAGAATGGAATACTGAAGGAGGAATAAAAAATTGTAGAAATAAAAGGGTTAACCTGTGCCCTAGATTTTTCAAACATCTTTAAGATAGAGTGGACAAAGATTATCTTGAGTATAATTCATGACAATTCTATGTGCTATAAAATGGACCAGTCAAGATTACTAAAAAGATTATGCAGATGGTTACAAGGTATCCAACCCTAGACAAGCCCCAAACCATGAGAAGTGAAGAAAAAGAGATGATTGAGAAGAAGATAGGGGTTGTGTGGAACAAGAGAGGAATGACAATCAACACCATCATAGATCCCCTAATTTCTTTTGTAGTAAGGATTATTTCACACAAATTCTTTTTGTTGTGATGTGGAGCCTAATCAGACTCAGAGGTTTATTTGACACAATTTCCCTCCAAATTATTTCTACAAGCATTTGGGGGCAACACCCCCAACACAGGGTCAAGGGTCCTAGGGTTCACTCCCTATTGCAGTATAGGGTGGGGTTGAGGGGCAACGCCCTCGCGAGGGTTTTTTGGGGTAGTGCCCCCAAAGAAAAAAATGCCCTTATATTGTAAAAGGCATTGGCTACTATTTTTCCTATTATTCTAGCCCTAATTTTGTAAGCAGCAAAAGCTTGTACAAAAAGGGTGAGGGTTAGGGATTTCAATATGAATGGTCATATTGTAGCTTCTTGTGGTGGTATTGAGTTGGAAGGGATTATGGATTGTAATCAGGTTGTAATCATTGGATAATGATTATATTGGACTTGTTGTTGGTGGATGTAGCCCAAGGATCAAGGGTGAACCACGTTAAATCTTGGTGTCTTATGTTCTCTTTTATGTGATCTACTATTTTTTGGTATTGGTTATATTTGCATTTAACTATTATTTTTGTCTGAGGTTAATCCTAACACTTTCAATCAAACAAGTTGAATAGTGTACCTAGTATTGATGTTGATGTGGGCTACAAGATAGTGAAGAAGGATCATACTTATGACCTTATCGAGCTACAGTTGTAACAATTATCAATAAACTTGGGAGCCATGAGGAAAGCCAAGAGTGCACAATGCAAGTTTGGATCAATACTTGTATGTATATTTTTCTATGTGCATAACACATTTCCTTCCTTTGGAAATGTAGCTAGGAATACAAACAAATCTATTGCAATGAAAATAGGTGAATTCATTGAGAAAATGGGAGAGAATTTTGAGTCTATTATGACTAGTTACTCTATGGACTTTAAGAAGTCTATGAAACAAAGACATAGTATTCTAATATCACTAGTTGAGAAATATTTTAATGATGTTTTCTTTCTAGTTGATATTGATTTCACATACATACAAATTGTAGTTCCAAGGGTAAGATGGTTAAAACCTCTAGGGTATGAGATCAATGTGGATGAGGCATCTACACCAATTACAGCTTTTCTTGCAGAAGAAGTAGATACTAAGGCTACTGCCTTTGGTAATTATGATGTTGAAAAATCAAAGATAACTATGGATTTGAAGACTACATTAGTAATAAGAAAGAAGAACAACATTTTTAAGAACCTTAAAGAAAAATTTGGTGGAGTAAAGGAAGATGAAGAAGAGGAAGACAATGAAGATAATGAAGAAGAAGATGTTCTTACTCAAGCACCACTTGCCCTAACCCAAGGTCAATGAGAAGATCAAGGTGAAGAGGAAGCTAAGCTTGAAGAAGGTGTTGAGGGAGAAGAAACCAATTAAGTACCTATAGAGACAGAGAAGAAGGAGATGAAAGCTAAAGCTATAGCAGTCAGCAAACCAAAGAAGGTTGTAAAACCTAAGCCTACAGTTCTATCTACTAGAACTAGCACAAGAGCTACTACTAAGAAAGCTCAAGAAGTGGCAACACCAAAATAAATAAAGACTAGGAAAGCTATACAAGATGGTGAGTCTATGAAGAGACAAAGGAGAAAGTACATTGTTCCAATCGAATCAAATGAGGAGAGGATAGAATCTAATGATAATAGCCAATTCAAAGTGGTAAGTCATGGTCCTTCTTTTGATTTGAATAATCTATGTCCAAATATAAAGAATAATGTAGATTTGAGTGGGTTTTCACATATTGAATTTGATAAGATTGGAAATTTAGATATGGATAAGGTAGAAGAGTCAGTATATGCCATGATGGAAACATTTAAGATGACTCCAATTGAGGTAAGAGTTTATATGATAGAGTTGAGAAAAGATGGAAATATAGTCTCACAACAGAGAGAAATATAAGAGAAACTACACTTCCAAGAGTGATGCCAAATTTAGATAAATCTGAGATGACAAAGGTGATCAAGAAGTATGCAGGAAAATTTGCTCCAAAATATCAAGCTTTTAACATTTTATAGAATAAAGTTGAAGATGTTATTCAATAAAGTACTCAATTATGGAAGGTAATTTATGGGCTGAAAACACTGAAGTAAATTGAGCAGACACCTGTTGAGGTAGGTGATGAAAAGATGAACAAGAAGTAAGTGAGGTTACTATAGTTGATACTGAGAAAGATGCACAAGTAGAAGGCACTAAGATAAATAAAGATACACAGGCAACAACTAAAGATGAGTAGAAAATAGAACAAAGTATACCAAATATACAAATGTCGAGTGTTAGTCCACAACATGTGACATAAGAAGACACTAAGATTATATAGATCAAAGATGTTTCTGATATGCCTTAGAACATCAATCCCCTGAAAAAGGAGGACATGTATAAAATATTGCTAGACACCACCACCAAGGTACAACTATGTAGTCATCCTATATTGGTGAGTGTAGATGAACTTAACAAGGTGAAGAATACATCTACAGAGGTGGAAACACAAGACATATCAAAAACCCCTCCATTTACTGTGATAAAACCTACATTACCCCTTGTAGAGTATCAAAGAAAAGAGCCATCCATTACCAACATCAACAAACTAGTGCACATTTTTTCAATACCAAAAGTTGCTATAGATACATAGATTGGAACACAAGTCCAAGATGCAGTTGAAATAGAAAGGCAAGGAGAGAAGAGGACTGAAGGTTCAGACTTGACCCCAAAGCCTGAGGAACAATTAGCAATACAAACACTAGTCACTTTTCCAGAAACTATTACTCCTCAAAGTCAAGGACTTCATAGGGCGAGTGTAGAAGCTACACCACTGTAATCATCATAGCCTAGTCCTAGTACATCCAAGGTAGATGAGGTTACATCATTTGGTGATGTCAACTTGGATGAAGTGATTTTTTTACCAAATTTTGACCTTGCAACAATCATTGTTGAACAAATGAGCATACTATAGGATGCACTTGCAAAGAAAAAGTGTCAAGGATTGCTTAGAAGGAAGCTTAAGTAGAAGCAAGCATTGCAAGATATCAAGGATATATTTCTTGATGCATTCAGCCTCCCAGCACCTGAAGAAGAAAATCCTATCATGGAGCAGTTGGTAAACATTGTAGAACAAACCAATGATGTAGACCTAGATTCAAATGTAAAATTACTTGAATGGTCTGAGGGAAAATTTCAATGAAAGGTAAATGAAAAGATATCAAGTGCTATTGCCTTTAGTCAGGTTGAATTGGCAACCAAGATTGATAGTGTAAAAAAATTTTTAGAGAATGTTTTCTCACTTTACACCAAGTTGTGTGATACAACTCTGTTCACACAAGAAGTGCAGTGCCATATTAACAATTTGGAGAGAGATATGAAGAAATCAAGTACAGGTCTACCTCATTCTCCAGCTTAGAGTCAGAGGCACTTCAGGAATTTGATGAATTCCCAGGGTTAGTTGGCAGCTCTACATGCTCAAGATGAAAATATTCAAGCTACACTGATTAGCATCCAATCCATGTTGACCCCACACATGGAAATACTTCACAAGGAGCTAGCCTTTGCAGATACATTAATGAAGAAAGGTACCTATTTTTCTCACTTGAAGGCTTAGTTCATCTTGCTATCAAGTTAGCCATCCAAATAAAATCATTGGAGGTAGCTTGTGATAATTGGGATGCAACTCTAAAAATATTACTTGAGGTCCATAAACCTTTCTTGGAAAAACACACTACAAGTGTACAACCCATGACATAAGTGTCAAAAAGGGGGAAAATAAATAAAGGGGGAGAATTCATGATAAGGAGAGATAAGTTTGAGATCAAACAGAGATAGAGTCAGTGAGTCAACATATGCAGAATCTACTCAAAAGGAATATTTAGTTTTTTCAGTTTAAGATTGAACAATCATCTCGGGGGGAGTTATTCAATTTTGAAGTATGACTGACGAGTCATAAGTTTTGCAAAATTTTGAAGTTTTGAAATTTTTTATGTAAGTGGTAATTATCTAAGTTATGCTTGAAAGGCTGAGTTTATCCATGCTTAACCAAGTATTTTGCCATTCATGTCAAAAGGGGAGATTTTTAATCTCAGATTGGTTTTGACATATGAGTGACAATATACTTAAGTCATTTACCTAGTTCATGTCGAACAAGTAATACATGTTGAGCATAAGTTATCAGATCGTATATGTCGAGCGAGAGATATTTAGTAAGTTTCGAATAACTAGTAAGTGTCAAGTTACTCAAGTGTCGAGCAAATAGTAAGTGACAAGTCATTCAGATGTTATGTGATCAATGGATGCCGAGTCATTCGGAGGATGAGTTACAACAATGAAGTTGTAGTTGATGCTGAGCATCAAGGACTTCAAGTGCCAAGTAATACAATTTTGACATAGTTGTTTGTAATGGCACAAACTATTATGTAAACCATTTTGGAGCCAACTTATGGAACATTTTGTGATCTTGAGATGATAAGGACAAATCTTTATTGTGAATCCCTATGCAATACATGTAGCCAATCAAAAAAAGGGAAGGTTTAATTTAGCAATATGGATGAATCACAATAATTGATTCATACCTAAGTCACCTAGGTCTTCTTAAGGAGGACTAACCCTAAACTTTTTATGAATTTGAAGAAAGAAAAAGAGAGAGAAGTTTGCATGCACAAACAAAGCATTCATGGTGACTAATGAGTTGTGAATTGAGATACATTGCAGAATCAGTTAGAGGAGAACAGAGGAAATAAATTAGAAGATAGCAGATGATGTAGCAATGCACAACGGAAGCCTTCAATAGGTAGGAAACTAGGCAACTAGATAAGGTTAGAATCCTTCAATACCCCAAAGAGAGGGTTCAACACAAAGAAACTTATCACAAGTATCAAAAACTGGACCCAAACTGGTTATCACAATCCCAAAGAGCCAAGGAACCTAATCACTAGGTTTGCTAAAGTCCAAAACACCAATATGCAAGGATTCCCCAAAATGCCTATTAGAGGACAAACACCCAACTTCAATAAAATGAATGCAAAGACCATGGATTGAAATATAAACACTTCTTTGACCTATTTAGGTTTGATGATAGCAAATTCAATGATTCATTTGGTTCCAAACAGCCCAAACATGATAATTCAGCATATTGTCATACATTGGCTAGTAGCCCTTCAAACTGAAAACTAGACATAACTAGGAATAATTCCACATGAAGAAAAAGTTTAGATTGATATATAGACACCCTTTATGGACATATAAAACATATCTAAACCACACAAACTGAATTTTAATACAAATACCTATTGTAACCATGTTTTGATTGTGCTAATAGGCCTAATTAGGCTACTGTTGCACTATAAGTGCCTCTTCCCGTGTGCCAAATCACCAAGTGGCTGTTGGAATATATTGGTGCATGCAAAAATGGTCTAATTACAAAGTTTCAAACTTTGGATTGCTCCCAAACTCAAGTTATGATGATTGTTGCAAAATTCTTGTATGGTGTATGTATGCTGCCATACACCTAGGGTATGTTGGTAAACCCAAATTACTGCTTCTCCATCTTTGAAACCTGAAAAATATGAAATTACATTGAAAAATCTTTAATTCCACCAAGGGGCATCAAAATTCCAAGGTCGAAAGTGCCAAAACAACAAGGCCCTAGGTGAAACCCTTGCTAAAAGCTGATTTCTAGACACCTTTTAGCAAAATGTGAATAACTTGAAAATTATAAAGGATAAAAGCATGAGACCACTTGCATATGAAATATGATTCAACCCTCTACCTTTTGGAGTAACTAAAACATGATCATAAGTCCATATAGGTCCGTACAACACCCTAAAACTCACAAAATTGTATGAAAAATAGTTTGTTTTATTAATTTCTTTGCCAAAACAAGTACATCTCCCTATCACCCGCATATGAGGGCTATTTATAGGTTCTCCAATAGTTATATGGTTGGTTTAAACCAACTATACATTTTGAGGAATTTTTTATAAGTTTTAAACAAGTTTTTGAAAAGTTGCTTAAAGTTGCATAGCAACTTTTTGAGCACTTTTGACAATTTTTGCAATAATGCATATTTATCAACCAAATTTTGTCCTAGGCCTAATTTTAAGATCCTTAATGGATATAAAAATGAACAACATTAAAAAGAACATGAAAATACCTATCCCTAGTGACTAGGACCAAAAATGACCAATAGTCAGACAAGGGCTTATAAAATGCCAATCTTGCAACTATGGTCTTACAATAAGATCCAGTATGAAATCTATTATTCCAAAGCATGGTTAGAGGTATTAATGACCTTATTGAACTCCTTGATTTTTTGATGATGGTGGAGTGGGTGTTCCTACACCATACTCCCATGGATGATTAAAACTCAAGTTCCTACTTGAGAGTAGATGTTCCAATGAAGTGCCATGCTGCTATATTTGCTCCTCAATGAGCCATGTAGCATCAATATTTGGGAGGTCCTTCCATTTGACTAAGTATTTCATGTACTTCCTTTATCTAGTTTACTTGAATACTTTGGAATCTAGAATGGCTTCAATCTCCACTATTTTTCTTTGTGAAAGTTTTGTGACATAGTCCTCATCTTCTTGCTCATTGTTTAAATCTGCTATAACCTTGTGTGGTGTAAGGTCTACAATGTTAAAAATTGGAGAGATTTGCAAAGTTGGAGGAAGGGATATCTCATAAGCATTATCACCAATTTTATTCAATATGTTGCAAGGTCCTACCTTTTTCATTTGCAACTTGGAATACTTACCCTTAGGTAGTATTTCCTTCCTTAAGAATGCCCAAACTTCATCTCCAATCTTGAAGTGTACCTCTTTCCTCTTCTTATTAGCATTTTCTTTATACTTAAAGGCAGATTTTTGCAATGTATCCTTTACTTGTTGTTGCACTTTAGTGATCAGCTCTACTAATTCTTGGCCTTGTGCACTAATTTTGAAATCAATTGGAAGTTCCCTTAGATCCAATGGTCCCTTGGGATGCAAACCATACACTACTTGGAAAGGAGTTGTACGAGTAGATCTATTGATGGAATCATTGAAAGAAAACTCTGCTCGAGGCAGTATGGTATCCCAACTTTGTGAATATTGCTTGGTCAGACATGTTAAAAGATTGCCTAGGGACCTATTTAACACCTCGGTATGCCCATCTGTTTGAGGGTGATAGGCTGAACTATAGGTGAAATTTGTGCATAACTTCTTGAAAAGTGTCCTCCAAAAAAGGCCTTGCAACTTGACATATCTATTTGAGACAATTGTTTGAGGTAAGCCATGAATTCTTACTACTTATTTGTAGAAGAGATGAGCTATATGGGATGCATCATAGATCATCTTGTGTGTCACAAAATGAGCCATTTTGCTAAACATGTCCAATATGAAAAACACGCTGTCAAATCCTTGCATTGTTTTTGGTAGTCCCATGAAAAAATCCATTGAAATAGATTCCCAAGGTCTTGAAGGAATTGGTAGAGGTTGGTAGAGTCCTTGATTTGTTGTCATCCCTTTTGCTTGTTGGAAAATAGTATAAGATTTAATAAACTTCCTAACATCATTGTTCAACTTAGGCCAAAAATAACTTCTTACCATCTCTGTTGTTTTGTCAATGCCAAAATGTCCACCTAGGCCACCACAATGCTTTTCTTTTATTATACTTTCTCTCATTGAGCACTTTGGTATGCATAGTTGTGCTCCCTTAAATAGTGGCCCATTCTAGATCAGATATTCAAAGAAATTAATATGATATTTGCCTTCCATATTTATACAAATCTGATATATCTCAGAAAAATCAGAATCATTCAGGTATAGGTGCTTAAGGGACTCAATTCCCACACTTTGTATTTGCACCTCTTCAACTAGACCAATCCTCCTAATAAGAGCATTAGAAAAAAATTTTGCTACACTCTTTTTATGTTGAATGTTGAAGGTATAGGCTTGTGATTGCTCTACCCATTTGAGATGCCTGACTGAAAGTTTTTCTTGTGAGTTCAAGAAGCTTAGTGCATGATTATCAGTGTATAATACAAACTCCTTTGGAATAAAGTAGTGCCTCCATTTCTTTAGGGCTTAGACCATGGCATAAAACTCTAGATCATATGTGGAATACTTCCTCTTGGCTTCATTCAATGTCTCTAAAAAGAAAGCAATTGGCTTGCCTTCTTGGTTTAGGACTACTCCTATGGCCACATTACTTTCATTTGTTTCCACTATGAAAACCTTGTTAAAATTAGGGAGAACCAAGATAGGATATTGAGAGACTTTATTCTTTAGGTACTGGAATGCATCATTTGCTTCCTTTGTCCATGCAAACTTAGTCTTCTTTCCACCTTTGATTGTTTCAAGCATTGGTGCACACACATGACTGAAATTTTTTATGAACTTCCTATAAAATGTTGCAAGTCCATGGAAGCTTCTTACATCACTTTGATTCTTAGGTGGAGGCTAGTTAATGTAATCATTTACCTTCTCAGGATTCGTCTTGAGGGTACCTTGTGAAATGACAAAGCCTAGGAATACAAGTTTCTCTTTCATAAACATGCACTTTTCCAAGTTGATCACCAACTTGTGTTGATGGAGTCTTCTTAGTACCTATTCTATATGATCAAGATATTCCTCCTTACTATGGCTAAATATTAGTATGTTATCAAGTTAAATAACAACAAATTTTCCAATAAAATTTATGAATATCTCATTCATAAGCCTCATTAAAGTGCTAGGAGCATTGCTCAAACCAAAAGGCATTACTAACTATTAAAAAAAACCTTTAGTAGCCTAGAATGTTGTTTTCCATTCATTTCCAGGCTTGATCCTAATTTGGTAGTAGCCAAACTTTAAGTTTATCTTGGTGAAGTAGCAAGCACCTCTTAGTTGATCCAATAGATTTTCAATTCTTGGCATGAGAAACTTGTACCTTATTGTGATCTTATTTAGAGCCCTATTATCCATACATAATCATCATTTGCCATCCTTTTTAGGGGCCAAAAGTGTAGGTATTGCACAAGGACTAAGACTCTTTTGAATGAGTCCTCTTTCTAACAATTGAGTGACTTGTTTTATAATCTATTCATGTTGTAATGGTGTCATCTTATATAGGGCTTTATTAGGTAGGGATGAACCTGGTATAAGGTCTATTTGATGGCGTATGTCCCTAATGGGAGGGAGGCTAGTGGGCAGATCACTAGCAGTGACATCTTTGTATTTTTGTAGCAATTTTTGGAATTCATTTGGTATGGCCTCCTTTTGATTACTTTTGGTGTTATCCTTGGCCTTTGGAATCAAGATAAATGGTTCATTATCAGGTTCTTTCAAAGTTTTTAACATCTCCTTTTCCCCTATGATAATTATAGTGGGTTCTTTTTCAGCCTTGCTATCTAGTATGGACTTCATGGTATAGGATTTCCTATCTTTAGTAATGGAGTAGGTGTTCTTCCTACAATGGTGGGTGGCATCAACATCAAATATCCAAGGCCTACCTAGAAGAATATGGGTTGCATCCATCTCAACAACATCACAAAGTACTTTATCCTTGAAATCAGAAATAGAGAATTCTACCCAAGCTTGCTCTATAACTAGAGTTTGTTGGCCTTTTGTTAACCATGAAAAATGATATGGTTAAGGGTGTGGCTACTTAGGAAAGTTTAATTTCTGAACCATTTCACAAGACACAAGATTTTCAATTGAACCTGAATCAATAAGGAGATTGCGCACCTTTCCATGGCATTTGATCTTTGTCCTAAAGAGATTCTTCCTTTATGGAGGTTCTTGGTTTTGTGGAACTTGAAGGAATACTTGCCTCATCATTAGACGTGCTCCTTCTTCTAGTTCCAATTCTCTAGCAGCATTATTGTCTTCTTGCTTATCCTCTTGGACAAGTTGTGCTCTCCTTTCACCTTTTTTATTGTTCCTTTTCTCAGGGCATCTTCCTGCATGATGTCCAATTTGGTTGCAATAGTAACATCTCAATTTTCCATTACCTCTTCCTGAGTTTTTCCTTCCTCTATTGAAAGGCCTTCTTCCTCTATAGTTTCCTCTTGAATTGGAGTCACTATTCTCCTTATCTCCTTGGTCGTGGTTCTTGTTGTTGCTTTGTCGCTTGCTCCAAAAGTTGTTTTTGCCTCTATAACTCCTCCCACTATCATTGTTGTTGCATATTCGAAAGTCTTGCTTCCTCTTCTACTTTTCTTCTACCTTGAGTGCTTTTTGATAGCACCTACTGACTGTGGTAGGGTAGTGTAGACTTAATTCTTCTTGGATGGGTATTTTCAACCCATTCATGTACCTTGCTAACTTCTCTTCTTCGTCTTCAATAGTATTGGTCTTCATACATAGTTTCAAGAACTCCTTGGTGTACGAGACCACATCCATGTCCTTTTGTTTTAGACTTTGCTTCTTCCTATGGATTTGTACCCCATAGTCCTTAGGTACATACGTTTCATTGACCAATGCTATCATTCTATTCCAAGAACTGATCATGCTCTTTTCATTCTTCATCCTCTATGTCTGGATGAAGTTCCACAAAGTTTAGGGTTGTTTCCTTCAACTTGGATCTTGCAATCTTTAGCTTTTCTTCTTAGGGATGTCTTCACATTCAAAGAATGTGGTTAATGCCTCTATCTGATCCAAGGCTAAATCAGCATTCATCTTGCCATTGAAAACTGGCAAATCCATCTTCTCCTTCATGGTCCTCCTTCCCATAGATTTTAAAGCACCTATGAAAGATCTCTAATCTATAGAGATGTTTTAAGCAGCATCATCCTCCTCTTCTTCACTCCTTTCTTCTGTTTCAAACTCTTTTTTGTCTTTGCCTTCAAGCTTTTTCTCAAGCTCTTGAAGCCTCTGAGTCAAGGCCTTATTTGCAGTCTTTTGTTCTCTCACCATCTTTGGTAACTCATTATTTTTAACCCTTGTAGGGATCTCTTCATTCTCAGGTTCAGACATGGCTCTAATACCACTTGATGCAGCAGTGCACAATGGAAGCCTTCAACAGGTAGGAAACTAGGCAACTAGATAAGGTTAGAATCCTTCAATACCCCAAAGAGAGGGTTCAACACTACAAAACTTATCACAAGTATCAAAAATTGGACTCAAATAGGTTATCACAACCCCAAATAGGAAAGGAACCTAATCACTAGGTTTGCCAAAGTCCAAAACACCAATATGCAAGGATTCCCCAAAATACTTATTAGAGGTCAAACACCCAACTTCAATAAAATGAATGCAAAGACCATGGATTGTACTATGAACACTTCTCTAACCTATTTAGGTTTGATGATAGAAAATTCAATGATTCATTTGGTTCCAAACAACCCAAACATGATAATTCAACATATTGCCATACATTCACTAATAGCCCTTCAAACTGAAAACTAGACATAACCAGGAATAATTCCACATGAAGACCAAGTTTAGATTGATATTTAGACACCCTTTATGGACATACAAAAAATATCCAAACCACACAAACTGAATTTTAATACAAACCCCTATTGTAACCACATTTTGGTTGTGCTAATAGGCCTAATTAGGTGGCAACTAAATTATAAGTGCCTCTTCTGACATGCCAAATCACCAAGTGGCTGTTGGAACATGTTGGGTCATGAAAAAATGGTCTAATTCCAAAGTTTCAAGCTTTGGATCGCTCCCAAACTCAAGTTATGACGACTGTTGCAAATTGTTGTATGGTGTATGTATGGTGCCATACACCTAGGGTATGGTGGCAAACCCAAACAACTACTTCTCCATATTTGAAACCTACAAAACAACATTGAAAAAACTTTGATTCCACCAAGGGGCATCAAAATCCTATGGTGGAAAGTGCCAAAACAACAAGGCCCTAGGTGAAACCCTTGCTAAATGTTGATTTCTAGACACCTTTTAGCAAAACATGAATAACTTGCAAACTATAAAGGATAAAAGCATGACACCACTCGGATATGAAATTTGATTCAACCCTCTACTTTTTGGAGTCACTAACACATGCTCATATGTTCATACAGGTCCGTACAGCACCCTAAAACTCACAAAATTACAGGAAAAATAGTCTATTTTATTAATTTCTTTGCCAAAACAAGTACATCTCCCTATCACCCGCCTATGAGGGCTATTTATAGGGTTCTCCAATGGTTATATGGTTGGTTTAAACCAACTAGCCATTTGGAGGAAGGTTTTATGAGTTTTAAACAAGTTTTTGAAAAGTTGCATGGCAACTTTTTGAACACTTTTGACAATTTTTGCAATAATGCATATTTATCAACCAAATTTTGTCCTAGGCCTAATTTTAAGATCCTTAATGGATCTAAATATGAAAATACCTATGCGTAGGGACAGGGATCAAAAATGACCAATAGTTAGACAAGGGCTTATAAAATGCCAATCTTGCAACTATGGTCTTACAATAAGATCCATTATGAAATCTATTATTCCGAAGCATGGTTAGAGGTCCTAATGACCTTAGTGAGCTCCTTGATTTTTTGATGATGGTGGAGTGGGTAATCTTGCACTAGCAAAGATATATCTAATTAGTGAGGATCAAGAACACATCAAGAAAGAGGTGGCATGTTATCTAACAGCATAGTGCTAACTACAGGATAATTGTTGAGACATTTTAACAAGTGAATCAGTTAAATTTCTTAATAAAGTAGTCTTAATAGGTTGTTTCAAATCCTTTAACATGGTGCTTACTTCATTGTAAGATAAAGTCCTTTAATAGGGTAAAATATAACAATCTTGTAAGCCTTTAACATGGTGCACTCTTCTAACAGGGTGTTGAAATCCTTTAATAGGGTAAAATATAACAATCTTGTAAGCCTTTAACAGGGTAGACCTTTCACAAAGTAGATCAAGTTTCATGATCAAACATTGTAACTTTCATTGGATACACTTTATTACTGCAACAGTGGAGATTTTTGGGGTGTCATCCCCACCCCAATTTTACCTTCTCCTTGGAGGGTTTCTAGGTAACCAAATATCTTGTATTGTACATGTGTTGAATGTTTTTCTTTCATACTATAGATGTATATGGTTAATTTGGTATTTCAGTTTACATGCATAGATTGTGAGATGGATGTGTGGTGACTGATTTTTAAGGTTGAAGTTTTAAGTGTTGATTCACACCCAGCACTCACCCCCTTGCTTAGAGTTTACTTCCCTATTGTATACACATAATAACAAAATTAAATAACAACCTAAAAATGAATATACATATTTACCAAAAAAACCTACATTATCATAACCTTGAATTTTACTAAATACCTACATCATCATAACCTTGAATTTTTGTTTTTTTTTCTATTTGATTTTTTGTTTCATAAGAATTTTAATAATAAGTAATTGCATTTAGAACTTGTTTATTGTTTTAAACATAATAAATTCACCTTTCATAAAAATTTGGAATCTCGTAAACTAATATTTCTAAAAGTTATATAGATTTATAATTTCCATCCAATTCTCCAAGTTTTCAAACAAAAGTATGGATAAAATAAAAATTATATGTGCACTTTTGTCTATAAAGATTATTTTTCCTCATTTTAAAATATGTATTTATAAAAATTTAAAATTAATCTTATAATAAAGAAGGCTACAAGGTCGATTTCATCCATTTTTTTTCATCCCAAATATATATATATATATATATATATAACTAAATATTATTACAAATTTATACTTACATTGATTGAAACAATTATTATCATAATATGGAAGGTGTTCCAAGAATAAAATCAATGAGTTCAAATTCTAAATTAGAAATGGATGTTTTGGTTTATTTAAAGCTTGTCTAAAGCGGTAGTATAAAGTGACATTCAATAATTTGAAAGGTTTGGTCTAATATATTTTGTAATACTTTTTATAAGGACACATTTCTAAGAAGTAGTTTCATTTTTTCTTGCATTTTTTTAATTAGACACAATGTCTAGTTCTTGCATTTTTTTAATTAGACGCAGTGTCTAGTTCTCGCTTTTTTTAATAATATGCATAGTGTCTAGTTCTTGCATTTTTCTAATAACATGAATAGTGTCTAGTTCCTGCCCATATGAGTTAAAAATATGAATTGAAGGTCATAGCTAAAGCCTCAAGAATGAATGTAATTAATTTTTGTGGAAGAATATTATTGCATAAACAAAAGATATAAGAGGTAGTAGAATATGAAATGATTTCTTTCTACTTATATGTGTGTTAGACTCACATTATTCATTTTTTCCTAAATCTTCTCATTTATTTGTATAAAGCAAAATTAAGTTGTATTATAGAAAGTTCTATTTTATTTCTTCACAAAAAAAACATTCTAACATTGAAAGATTTTTATTAGCATTCAATAGCTTTTATAAAATTAAATCTTTTATTTATTACTAAACTAAATCACATGATAAAATACTTGTCTAAGGTGTTTCTATAAAATACTTTCAAAAATTTGTGCAAATTTGATCCACCAATAAATATTCTCAAGAATTTGTGCGGGTTTGGTCCAACATTAACTACTCTTAACAATTTGTGCAAGTTCATATTTCTTAAAAGTCAAAAATGAATCTATCAAACCCCTATTTTCTTGGAGGCATCATCAAACTCCTCAAAAAAAGGTGTTTAAATAAAGTTTCATTATAATTTAGACAAATTTGTAATGATAAAAAAATTGGGATACATTTTCAAACTCCTCAGAAGGAGGGCATAAAAAAGATTCATTATGGAAATATTTTGAAATTGTCACTGATGTGGGAGTGGAGACCTAAATTGTAGTCATTTTTACGTCGAAGGCCAAAACTTAGTGATGGTCAAGTGACAATATTGAATCATGATTTCTAGCTGACTCGGTTGATTTCTTGGGATATGGAAACCGTATTGGAGATAATATTGATGAATTGGATCATTCAATTCAAGGAGATGATTAGGTATTATATCTAAGATCGAATTCGATGGACGAGAAGTTTCTAAAAAAGAAGAAGATGGACAGATATAATGAACCTGATGAATCAAATCATAAACCTTAAGATCTATGTTGATCATGAAAATGACAAAAGACCAGAATTACCTATTTAAGGACGTATAGAGATGAACTTTAAGAGGATGAACAGAAATGGATTAGGAGAGCGCAAATGTGATATGAAATGATGAGAACAAAGCAAAGAATTTGTGTATGTTTCCACTAAGAGGGAACAAAACTATTGAAGTTGATAAGTAAATCTAAGAAAAAGGCTTAAGTTTGATATGATGAGAAGGATGATTTCTTGAAGGATTGCCAAACAAATCAGACAAAGTTGACAAGGGAAGCTTATCTGGGAATCAACACATGAATTGAACAATGATCTGCAACTACAAAGTGAGTTGTAATCATACAGATCAAAACCTATATTTTTCTTTCTACTCATTGTGAACAATCTGTATTGAAATCCTTTTAATTAAAGGTTGACCTAATAGTCATTTGAAGGACTTAAAAGTTTATGTAAATCCTTTAGCAAGGAGACATTCTAAATAGAATGATCAAAGTCCTTTGACAAGGCCACTCCTAACAGGGTGATTAAATCCTCTAACCAGGTCACATTTAACAGTGTGTATTGTATAACCTTTAACAAGGTTGGCTCCTAACCGAGCTCACTTCAAACAAGTGAAAAAGTGGTGACATGTTGCTGGTGGTTTTTTCCAAATTGGATTTCCACGTTAAATCCTACTATCAAACTTGTGTTGACTATTTTATGGTAATTTACATTCAACTAAGTCTTTTATATTAGGACACTGAACTACTAGTAATTTTGTTTATTAGTATTCAATAGAGACCGAGATATAGCAGGATAAGAAAAACAGTAAATGTTTAATGTTTGATTGTTCAAGTGGTACTTAAGGACCTTGAGTAACTGATTCACACACCCCCCCTCGTCAGTTATTCTGAACATTCTAGTACTATACAAGTTAATCTATTAGTATATTATTTTCTATTTATTTTATTGTCATTTTTAGTCCCTGCCTTATATAGGGCAGAGAAGTTATGTTTCCAATTCCAAAATCATTTAATTTTTTAACCTAAAAATTCTAGGACATGAAAGTTTGAGGTAGGTTTATTTAACAAATAATTCCCTCTCAGAAATTTCAATTTCTGAATTGATTTTGGCAATTTTTCGAGGGGTTGAACCTTTTAATAAATGAAACTAATAAAAAGAAGAAAAAAGGGAGATGAAGGACACCTATAGATAAGGGTGAATTGAATGCATTTACTGCAAGCAAGGCGAAAGGATAAACAATAGTTAAATGTATTCATTTTTTCAGTCATAATAAGTGCCACCTTCGAGTGAATTTTGTATTGCAAAAATACAGTGAGCGTTGGAAACAATCCAAAGAACCTGGATCTGCGGGAGCTACGTTATGTTTGTTGTATGCCAGAGGAAAATGTCATTTTTTGACTGGTCTTTTGCTAACTATTCTTGTTGTAACATGTGTTGGCCATGTTAGGGTTTTAGCTCCAAATAAAGATGAAAACATTAAGGAAAAAGCCAGAACCCTGTTACCTAGAACATAATCAAATTTGAAATGGGTTTCCGTCATCCGCAAAATGGGTACTTGTTTAGATTAAAATGTTTCTACTACATGCAAGATGGGTTTTCGTTTAGATAAAAATGTGTTCCAAACATATTCTTTTTATTTGTATTTCTATTCTTTTCTTACAAGTCCATTGAAATTTTTCCGTGTGATTTTCAAACTAGGCCTGTGCAAGCCCCTGCAATGCACCAAATACATGTTGATGTGCCGAGAATTTTGCAGCTGAATGTTTCTTTTATAAATTCAGTTGTCTAAATTAACCAATTTACTCTCTCTTACTAATACCTTCCTCTTTTTTCAGTCATTATCAAGATCACCATAACATTTGAGTTGTTAGCTACAACAACATAATACTCCAGCTTCACTCTTTGCATTAGCATATCATAGAGACATATACTAGATATGATTTTTCATAAAAGAAAACACGCACACATACATAACTCTCAGTTACTGTCATTGGTTCTTCCAAAACCCAAGTATTGATGTCATCTTATTGTTATGGCATTAGGTAGATAGTTTTGCATACAATCAATTTCTCATCGTACCTTGTTGCTTATTATGTATAACTTACAATTACATACTCTTAATGTTCATTTGCATGCAAGCTCATTATGTAGTTCTTTACTGCTTGTATATAATTATACTTATTTGTATTCACTATCTGCCATCTACTTTCCCAACCAAGCATAAGGCAAGGACTACTGCTTGCCAAGAGCACTTGTTTCACTTGTATTTTGTTTTACCATGTACAATGATAATGATGTCACTTGTATTTTTTTTTACCATGTACAATGATAATGATGTAAAATAATAATTAATGTGAAAAGTGAGGTGAAAATCGAGGTGCATGATGGTGAAAACATCTTTGTATTATCACCCTACAATATATTTTTTAATTTGTGTTCTTTTTTACTTTTGTTTAATAGTTTTACATAATTAATTATGTTTTTATTCTTTTTTTTATTCAAAAAATAATGTTTAAAATATTATTTTTTGAAAATCAATTTAATAAGATTAAAATTAAGATAAAGATTATTTGTAACTTCATCTACTTTATAATTTTTTGATTTATTGAAAATTTTAATTATTCTAGTACAATCTTATTTTTATTTGTTTTAAATTTATTTAATATTATTAGTTTTAATTTTAATGAATATATTGTTTTTAATTTATATATTTACTAACTTTAAAATTTATTATATATTATTAGTAATTAACAATATTTATAGGGCATGCAGATGTTCTTGTTGTGGTACATGTTGATGTCCATGATCTAGCCACTACGATTGTTTCAACTGCTCTTCCAGGCTTTCCTACTATTATCACTAACTCTGCTTGTGCTCAGCCCTCCGGATTGGCAAGCACTTCTCCTCCCTCTTCTTCAATGGTTTTGCACCATGGTCCTCAGGCGGTTGTGTCAACTTCCCTTCTAGTGTCTCCTTTTTTGGGGATCCTAAGAATTGTATTGCCTGGATAGTTGTTCAAAAGAAAAGAAGAAACTCGCTCCCTCCTTCTCTTGTGGTGTGAATTTGACCTTTTTTGTGGCTTTTCCCTTTTTTTCCTAACCCACCTTCACTTATGGTGTGTGTTTTGGCCTGATCTTTATGGGCTATGGCCTATGTGACTTGTTCTTTTAGTTTTATTTTCTTTCAGCTTGTGTTGACTTTGTAAGGTCTTTGTGTTGTTATTGGCTTGTTCTTTAGGCCTTGTATTTGTATGTGCTTTATACCACGGACCAACACCCTCTTTTTTCTTATTTTTTCAAAAATAATATTTATTAAATAATAAACATTTAATAGTTATGATAGTATCACATGGTTAAAGTTAGGATTTTGATTATGGTTAAAGTTCATTATTAGGGTTATAGTTATGTTCTACAATTTATGATTACCATTCCAATTAGGATCATGTAATGTCCCATTTTTTTTGGAGGAGTTAATTATAAAGTTATCAATTAAAAAATATATATATTACAAGGTAACTTTATATATTAAATAAAAAATCTTCTAGAGGTTGCTGGAAGAAGTGGAGAAAAAATAAAAAAGAAGGCCGACCTATCAAGGAAAAAAGAATAAATAGGCATTGAGGGCTCATTGCTTATCATCGAGATTTATTATTTCTTTTTGCTGATGTGTGTCGTGGAGCCTAGGATTTTTGCAAGTAGTCACAATTGGCCATTGAGAACGAAAATTCTCAATTGGTACGCAATTTTGAGGGTGTGAAAGATCACCTGAATTATTGCAGCTGTGGGAAGGATATTTCAGTCCTTTCACTTGTGCTTAATTGCTGGTTTAGAGTTTCAGTTAGAGTTGCACTTTCATCATATCATCTTCAGCATTCAGTCTCCACCATTTGATCAATCCAGGTTCTTCATTTCAATCTGTAGTTGCAACAAGTTCTCTATTGTATACAGCTAGTTAGGGTTTCTCTGTAATGTGTCAGGTCATAATGTTTTGGTGCTGAAAATTTCCATATCATTTGTAAAAACATTTGGTTTTCATTGAATGAATACATTGGCACTATTATTTCTTTTATTCAGCAATATACTTTCAGCAGTGTATTAAATTTAGGGTTTTTTCAGTGGCCTATTAGAAAGGGTCATTACAGTGGTATCAGACCAGTTTCCTGCTAGCCTGATAGGGTTACCCAGCCACCATTTAATTTAGTTTACAAAAGAACCAGCATAACTAAGACTATGGCTGAGAGACATTCTCAAAGCCCATCCAGAAGTGTGCGAGATGATGAGACTTTACAACAACAGGAGAGGCTTCTACAGTCAATAGAGGCAAGTACACAGGCAATGATGGTTATGATGCAACATTTGATTGGGGAAAATAGGAGAAATAATCATAATAATGATCAGGATGATAGAAGCATAGCAGGATCACAACATAGGACACGATCTGGAACAGCGGATAGACCCACACGTCCTACATTTAGAGAAGAAACTCCAGCATGCACACCTAATGCTATGGTAACAGATATTGTAGATGAACTCCAACAAGCGAGGAATGAGTGGGATTCATTACCAGAATATGTATAGGATGGATGGACATTTGACAGGTACCTGAACTATAGAGCTGCCAGGTAGAAGCAAGTAGATAAACACAGTGAGTTGCAATAGGTCACCAACAAGTTGGTATTACCCACATTTGATGGCAGTGGAAAAATGACTACTCGTGCTTGGATTCATAAGGTGGATACTTTCCTATCTCTGAAGACTATGACAAAATTTGAAGCACTCAAGTATGCCACTTTACACTTAGATGGGGCAGCACATGATTGGTGGACACATGGCATGATCACATTGCAACACAATCAAGTAACCACTTATCAAGAGTTTGCGGATAGATTGATAGAAAAGTTTGATAAAAAAAAATCCTGAAGTTTATTTCCGGGAGTTAGCCCAGGTGAGACAGTTAGGAGGCTTAGAACAATTTATCAATGACTTCCAGAAGCTTGCAGTGATGGTGCCTGACATTTTAGAAAGGAGGCTAGTCATTTTATTCACCGAGGGATTAACTGAACCACTCAAGGGGTGGGTAAAGGCCTTTGATCCTCCTACATTACAGGAAGCGATGAAGAAAGCCCACAGTATGGAGCTTGCAGCTCTAGCAAACCGATTTAGTTCAAAGGGTTCTTCATCATTTAGAGATAACAAAGGGGAATTCAGCAAGAGTAAAGAAAAGGTTAGTGACTCAAAAGGCAAGCCATAATGACCTACGTAGGAAGAAGCTATGTTTCTTTTGCAAAGGTCCCTATGAGTTTGGTCATGATTGTCCTATGAGGCCTAAGGGGAAGGCTAACCAAGCGATGTGGGCTTATTACGAAGGTTCAGATTCAGACATCTCAGAGCACCATGATGAAGATCCTAATGAGGTAGAGGGTGAACAAGAGGTAGATAGTGCTGAGAAAAAAGAGGCTCCAGAGCTACATTTACAAGAGGCACGTCTGTTTAGTATTCAAAGAGAGGGATCTTTCAAATTTTGGGGAGTCTTGGCAGGACAGAACATTATTACTCTATTGGATACAAGTGCCACGCATAATTTCATTGATGCATGATTTGTGGAGAGGCATGGACTCATTACTGAGGAGTTCGAGGGACTGAGAGTTAAGGTAGTCAATGGATATACTCTTCGTTGTGATAGGATGGTGCGAGATCTACCTTTGCGCCTAAACAACTATGAGTTTAAGGCAGACTATCATGTGGTCAACATGGGTGACATGGACATAGTACTTGGGATGCAATGGCTACATTCTTTGAAGGAGGTTACCCTGAGATTGGAGGATATGGAGATACGATTTGTGGTGGATGGCAGGATTCATGTGCTGAAGGCTATCCATACTGGTGATGTCAGGACTATCTCATTTAGGCGGTTGGAGAGATTAGCCAAGCATAATAATATAGAGTGGGTGGCAATATGCGCCTTGATGCCTACCTAGGGGGATCAACATAAGACTAAATATCATCCAGATATTCAAAAATTGAGAATCAAGTATGGGAAGGTATTCAGTGAGATTCCACCGGGTAGGCCACCAAACAGAGGTATTGAGCACATTATTGAGCTGGAGGAAGGTGCTAAGCCTGTCATGATCACACCATACCAGCACCCAAAACGACTCAAAGATGAGATCGAGAGGACCATCAAGGAGTTGGTAGCGATGGGACACATCAAACCAAGTAAGTCACCTTTTGCATCTTCTGTTGTTTTGGTAAAAAAGAAGGATGGAACTCTACGAATGTGTATTGATTACAGGGCATTGAATAAGAGAACTATAAAGAACAAGTATCCCATCCCACGCATCGATGAGCTAATAGATGAATTTCATGGGGCTTGTTATTTCACAAAATTTGATTTGAGATCAAGCTATCACTAGATCAGAGTTTGAGAGTAGGATATTGAAAAAATTGCTTTCAGATGTCATTATGGGCATTTTGAGTTTGTAGTCATGCCTTTTGGTTTGACTAATGCACCTGCCACTTTTCAGTCCACTATGAACAAGGTCTTCCACCATCAGTTGAGAAAATTTGTGCTAGTGTTCTTTGATGATATCTTGATCTATAGCAGGACATAGCAGGAACATTTAGAGCACTTGGAGACAATATTGAGCATTTTACAGAGCGAGTCCTTGTATGCCAAGGAGTCCAAATGTGATTTGGGGACACAAAATATTGTTGCAAATGCTTTATCCCGTAGGCCACACCTCACTTCTACGATTCAGATATCAGAGGATTGGTGACACTTGATTGTAGTAGAATATGCCAAAAACACATGGGCCTCTGCTATAATAGAGGGAACAACAATCGACACCAGATACACTCTCCTAGATAATTTGATCATTTACAAGAACAAGATTTACTTAGTCCCAGGATTGAAAGTGAAGTAGTTGATTTTGAGAGCATTCCATAATTCACCTACAGCGGGCCATCATGGGTATTTCAAGACTTACAGGTTAGTACGGGAACGGTTCACTTGGAAGGGACTTAAGGCTGATGTTTTGCAGTATGTGCGAGAGTGTCAAATTTTCCAGCAAAACAAACAAGAGCACACTTATCCAATAGGGCTCCTACAACCACTTCATATTCCTGACAGGAAGTGGGAGTGCATCTCTATGGATTTTATTACGAGCTTGCCCAGGGCCCAGGGGCGCGATTGTATCTATGTGGTGGTGGATAGGCTGACAAAATATGCTCACTTCTTCCCTATCACTACTAGATACTCAGCAACTCAAGTGGTAGAGGTCTTCTTCAGGGTAGTTTTCAGATTACATGGTTTACCTCATAGCATTGTGAGTGACAGGGACAGCCGCTTCATGAGTCACTTTTGGCAAGAGGTATTTCGGTTGTGTGGTACTGAGCTTACACCAAGCACTAGTTAAAACAGAGATTGCAAACAAATGGGTGGAAGGGTATTTGAGGAATTATGTGGCAAATCAACAACGAGCTTGGGTTCGATGGATATATCTCTGTGAGTATTGTTATAATACTACATACCATATGACTATACAGATGACACCTTTCATGGCACTTTACGGTTATGAGGCACCTAGTTTCTCAGATTTTTTGTTGGGAGACAGTCGAGTACCCCGTGCAGGTGAACTATTACAGGAAAGTACGGATATAGTTGCTACTCTCAGAGACAACATTGCTAGAGCTCAGAACCAGCAAAAGCAGTATGCACACAAGAAGAGGACTGAGTGTAGTTTTGAGGTAAATGATATGGTTTACCTCATGTTGCAACCATATAAGCAGTCCACTCTCAAGAAGAGTGGTGCAGAGAAACTCAAGCCACACTATTACGGACCATCTAGGATCATCAAACGAGTTGGTGAGGTGGCTTATGAGTTGGAGCTTCCCACAGACAGTACAGTGCACAATGTGTTTCATGTATCATGCCTCAAAAAGGCATTGGGTCAGAATTTGATGCCTTCTACAGTATTACCTCCCTTGGATGATGAGGGGAAATTGATCTTAGTGCCAGAATCCATTCTAGATAGTAGAGAGAAGCAGCTTCGCAGGAGAGTAATTAGAGAGTATCTAGTGAAGTGGAAAGATTTACCTGTTGAAGATGCTACTTGGGAGGGAGAAGTGATTTTGCAGCATCTAGCATTAAGATTGCTTGAGGCCAAGCAATTTTAGGAGGGGCGGACCTGTAATGTCACTTTTTTTTGGAGGAGTTAATTATAAAGTTATCAATTTTAAAAAATATATATTACAAGGTAACTTTATATATTAAATAAAAAATCTTCTAGAGGTTGTTGGAAGAAATGGAGAAAAAATTAAAAAGAAGGCCGACCTATCAAGGAAAAAAGAATAAATAGGCATTGAGGGCTCATTGCCTATCATCGAGATTTATTATTTCTTTTTGCTGATGTGCGTTGTGGAGCCTAGGATTTCTACAAGTAGTCACAATTGGCCATTGAGAATGAAAATTCTCAATTGGTACGCAATTTTGAGGGTGTGAAAGATCACCTGAATTATTGTAGCTGTGGGAAGGATATTTTAGTCCTTTCACTTGTGCTTAATTGCTGGTTTGGAGTTTCAATTGGAGTTGCACTTTCATCATATCATCTTCAGCATTCAGTCTCCACCATTTGATCAATCCAGGTTCTTCATTTCAATCTGTAGTTGCAACAAGTTCTCAATTGTATACAGCCAGTTAGGGTTTCTCTGTAATGTGCTAGGTCATAATGTTTTGGTGCTAAAAATTGCCATATCATTTGTAAAAACATTTGGTTTTCATTGAATGAATACATTGGCACTATTATTTCTTTTATTCAGCAATATAATTTCAACAGTGTATTAAATTTAGGGTTTTTTCAGTGGCCTATTGGAAAGGGTCATTACAGATCATGATAAGGGTTAAGATTTACATCATTGTTATGGTTGTATTAGGGTTAAGATAAGCGTAAATTAGAATATAACTATAAGTAGGTTTAAGCTTTATATGATGATTGTAACTTTGGTTATGGTTAAGGTTTTGATTGGGGTCGATATTTAGCGTTAAGGTTACGAGAAAAGTTTAGGTTTAGGTCATGGTTAGGGTATGATTAGGTCTAAATTTTGGGTTATGATCTTGTTTAGGATTACAATTTAATATTAAGATATGGTTACAAAAAAGATTGGGGTCTAATGAATAGGTTTCAAGCTTACAATTATTATTAGGGTAAGAGATTACATCACAACTAGTAATATAGTTGCGATTAGGATTTCGATTGGGGTTGGGATTAACCTCAAGTTTTCTAAGTTAGATCTAAGAATATGGTTAGTTGTATAATTTAAGTTAGGGTGTTTATTAGAGTTATAGTAAATGAAGAATTTGAGTAATACAAATCCGCAAAATTCAAAAAACACATGCATGCAAAAACCTATCACAGAGAAGCAAAGACAAAGAGAAGGCGAAGGTTTGGCTCTGAAAATATGAAAGAATATATTATCAGAATGAATGAAAATACAAAGGATCAATCCTAATAAAGGAGATCGTAAAACCCTAAAAGGTAAATAACATTTAATAATTAATTATTAATTATTAAATGGAAATGCATGTGCATAAAATCAAATGTTATGAAGGGAGTAAAGGTAATTTAATAAATTCAATTAAATTAACCCTTTACTCTAACAACCCTACTTAAGATGAGCAACAATGTAGAAAAAAGCAAGGAAACTACAATGTTGAAAGCATAAACGAGCCTCGGCAACATGGCATAATGAGGTACCTAGCACAACCAAATCTTTGAAAATCGAAGAAATAGGGAAAACCACGTGGGAAAAACCCTACTCCAAAAAGAGATAGAAGAAGTTAAAAGCCAAGAAAATAAGGAAGGAATGACTCATCACTTAGACCCCCCAAGGACACCTTCCTTCACCCCAAGCATAGAACGCAATTGAAGATACCACGGGGATGCAAAAGGTTCAGTGAAGATGTCTGCAACCTACTCAGTAGTGGAAATGTACTCCAAGCTAAGAGAGCCATCCTAAATCAAATGTCTAATGAAGTACATGTGAAACTCAATATGTTTGGTTCTCTAATGCTCAATTGGGTTGCGGGAAATGTGTATAGCACTCTAATTGTCACGCCAAAGAAAGGTGGAACTAATAGGAGGAAATCCAAATTCTTTCATCAACTATCAAAGCCATAAAACCTCATGACTAACTAGCACAACCACCTAGTACTCTGCCTATGTAGATGATAATGCGTGAGCATACTGCTTCTTGCAAGACCATGTGATAGGACCAGAACCAAGATAGAAAGCAAAACCAAAAGTAGACTTTTGATCATCAATATCACCAACCTAGTCTGAGTTTGTATAACCAACAATGTGAGAATTTCCTGATGTGTAGTCAATGTCATAACATGTGTTACCCCAGATGTACCTCAAGATAAGTTTGGAAGCTTGCCAATGACTCTCATGTGGATCATGTGAGAATCTAGAGACAAGTCCAACTGCAAAGGAAATATTAGGATGTGTGTGTGTGTCAGGTACAACAAACTACCCACAAGTTGTCTGTATAAAGTGGAATCCACTATAGGAGTAATGCACATGGTAGATAAAACAACACCCGACCAAAAAGGTGTGGGAGCAGGCCTGCAATCAAACATGTTGAATCTTTGAAACATATCAAGAGCATGCTTCCATTGGAGTATGGCTATCCCATCCAAAGACTGGACAACCTATAGGCCCAAAAAATAGTGTAGAAGTCCAAGGTCTGTCATCTCAAACTATTTTCTCAAAGCTCGTTGAACACTCTGAATCATAGAGGATGAGCTACCTGTAATGATGAGATCATCTGCATAAAGCACAAGTATTGATAAGTCATCCCCATGACATTGAATGTACACTATAGGATCAAAATGACACTGAGTGAACTGCGAAGCAAGAAAGAAGGAATCCATCTTCTCATATCAAACCTGAGGGGCTTGTTTGAGACTACATAAAGACCTTTGAAGCCTACATACCAAAGAAGAGTCATGCAAAAAACCATGAGGTTTCTCTATATAGATCTCCTCATGTAGGTCTCCAAGCAAAAAGTCACTCTTCACGTCCATCTCAAAAATTGTACATCCCTAAAAAGTTTCAAGAGAGAGTACAAGGTGAATAGAATTCATCTTGGCAACAGGAGAAAAGGTTTCAAATTAATCAATACCCTCAACTTGTGTAAATCCCTTCACAAAAAGACGTGCCTTGTACCTATCAATAGAACCATATGTAGCATACTTGGTACGATACACCCACCGGCATCAAACCTTCTTCCTTTCGAAAGAAGACAAAGATCCCATGGGTGGTTCTTCATTAAAGAAGAGTTCTCCTCATCCATAGCCCTATCCCACTCTAAGTGTCATGTCACCTGTGAAAAACTCGATGGATCATCTGAAATGGCATGACTCAATAGTCCAGTACCAGATGTTTGAGTATGAGTGCGATGAGAATCTGAAAGATCACTTGCCATAGGTCTTGATGCATCATCAATATCATGAGCCCACGTTCGCACTCATTGAACATCTGGTGGAGGTCGTGAAGAGGGATCAGCATCAAGATCTTCCTCAAAGGATACATTATCATGTGGAGGAGAAGAGGAAGTACTAGATAGTGAGGGAGAAGCTGGTGATGGAGGCACCATCTGAGGATAACGCTCATCAAAATGGACATCTCACTGAAACAAGACATCTAGAATCAAGATCAAACAACCTATATGCCTTCACATCCTCACAGTAGCCAACAAAGATGAGTGGTCAGCTCTTCCTCTCCATGGCTTTCCTCCGAGCATCTTGAATAAATGCCAAGCCTCACTACCAAAAATGTGGAATGTAGAAACATTGGGCTTGACATGAGTCCAAGCCTCCTCAAGAGTCAAATGTACCAATGCCTTGTGAGGCGTTTGATTTTGAATATAGTTGGCATAGTTGATAACCTCAACCCAAAACAAAGAATGCATAGCTCGAGACTATATTATACAATTGGTCATCTCTCATAATGTCCTATTCTTTCTCTCTACAACCCCATTTTGTTGGGGGGTATGGGTAATTGTGAACTGATGTTGTAAACCATGCTCGGTGCAAAAATCTCCAAAAGGTCAATTCACATATTCTCTATTATTGTCAATGTGTATATGCCTGAGAGAAAGACCAAATTGCTTCTCCGCAAATGTCTTAAGATTTAAAATGAATCAAAGACATTAGACTTGTACTTCAAAAAGTACACCCATGAGTGTCTAAAGAAGTGATCTATGAAGGTAAGCACACATCGAGCACCGGAAAAGGATGGAGTGGGGAATGACATAAGATCATTGTGTATCAACTCCAATGGTGCCTTAGCACATGTGGATCTAACTGCCAGAAATGGATCTTTGTGATGTTTGCCAAGTTCACAACCTTGACAAACATCGTCAGTACAAGAGATCTGAGGTAGCCCAATCACTAGATCTTGTGTACTCATCTGTTGTAGATATATGTAGTTGACATGGCCAAAACGCTCATGCCAAATCTTGCTCACTGTGTCTACATGAGCAATAAGAGAAACACATGTAGAATCGAAGCTCTCAAAGTCATCAAACTAATATAAGTGAAGAAATAATATTTATTTCTTTTTACTATGCATTGCTGGTTGTTCCTGTCGTCAACACGTGTTGAATGGAAATTTGATGCTAGCAGGCCATGGGCGGATAAGTGGCAGTTGTATGGTCGGTCATTTCCCTGGAAGGCAACCATCAATATTCCCAAGCAAGGAAGTTGAACTGTGATCTTTACCATCCCAAGATAACTGTTTAGTTGGCCAACACTTGCCATTAAACCAAAAGGTTGACTTGTTAATTTGTGATACAAACACTAGCATTAACAAATCAATGAGAGGCAATTAGTCCATGTCATCATTTGATGGCTCTGATACCATTTGATGGCCAAAGATTGCCATTAAACCAAGAGGCTGACCTACTAATTTCCAATGCAAATACTAGGATTACACTCGAAGGAGCATGCTGATCACTACTTGTCCATGTCACGAAACCCCAAGATGGGCACTGTCTAGTGTCAGACTATCCAACACATTGAACCTTGGAGCACTTGGAAGAATGAAAGAAGATTAAAAAAAAGGTGAATGCAATGCTAGTCAATTGGTAGAGTATAGGCACTTTCATATTGTTGTGATAGAAAGAGAAAAAAAATAGTTACTATCAAAATGTTGAGTAAATTGGTCATAGAGGTGACTATAAGATATGCATGCAGCCTCAGTAAGACCATTAAATTGGTTGTCTTCAAAAACCACCATTGTTGTAGTGAATAAAATGCTAAATCACATACACTAACTGGAGCTTTTCACCCATTTGGCTCTCCCCAAATGTAAATGAGTGTCATGTGTGACTTACTCTGTCTCTTTTGTTGCTACTTCATTCTATTATCATTTTGCACAATTAAAATTGTGTCTCATGCCAAATCTTGCTCACTATGTCTACATGAGCAATAAGAGAAACACGTAGAATCGAAGCTCTCAAAGCCATCAAACTAATATAAGTGAGACTAAAGATCAACACTCCAGTAGCAACAACCAAGTCAAGGTCATGAAGATCTCGAATAACTACATCATGTGATGAGAACTCAACTATCTTACCAAAGCCAGAATGACAAGTCTGAAAGACAGACAGGAGGTTCGTAGAAATGGCTTGAACCAAGAGAACATCCTGTTGTGAACTACCCTCAAAAGAAATAGTGCCTGAACCTTAAACTGAAAGTTGTGCAAAGTTGCCAATTGCAATCTGTGAGGTAACCAAATCATGTGAGTGTGTCATATGGTGGAAAGCACCTGAATCAAGAATCCAAGTAGCTGATGAAGATAATGCTCGTGCAGAGAGGCATGTCCTTTCTCTGAAGGAGGTGATGGTAGCTTCAAAGAAGAAATACTATGCTAATGCATGGCCTCCTCTAAAGTCTCAAGACATTTCCAACACCTAGAAACTGGATGTCCTTCCTTGACACAAAAACTACAAGGATCACCTATAAACTTCTTAGTCTTGGAGGAAGACTGACTAGACTTACAAGATTTACCCTTAGAAGTGGATTTTGAAGCATCTTATTTAGGAGTAGGGTTGGAGGAACTCTCACTACCTGTTGAATATGGCTTGGGCTTCAATTTTGGCTTCGGCTTCCCTATAGATGTATGAGCAACCATTGCTTGGGTCTTTGATCCTGTGAGCGTATCCAACTATGTAAGCTTGGACTGCTCTCTAGTCAATCAATCATAAAAAACCTCAAAAGTGGGCATGGTGAATCTAGGACCCAAAGCATCCGTGGTGGAATGGAAGGTAGAAGAGAAAATCTGAAAGTTTCCTAAAAGCTTTGAAAGAATCAGATAGATGCACTCCTTATATGTCTTCACTTTTCCGCACCCATGTAACAAAGTTTTTTATTGTTTGAACCTCATCAGAAAGTCCTCAATAGAGGGAAAGCCATCTAGTACAAGTGAAGTAAGCTCTACCTCAATCTGAAGTGATCTGAACTCATTAATGGTACCAAGCAAGTCCTTAAACTTGTCTCACATTTCTTGAGGAGTGGTGCACTCATTAAGATGAAACTGTAAGTTGTTTGAAAAACTCAAAGAAATCAAACTCATGGCTTCGTCCATCTTATTCCTAAGTTGCAAAGTCTAATATTGACTCTGAAAAATTGCCTTCACTATATCTAAACAAGACCACAAACCATTTGAATAGAGAAGTCATTGTCTAGCAGAGGTCCATGTGTGATAGTTAAGTGGGTTTAGAAGAACTAGACAAGAAGAGGTATCGACAAATATTTTAAGAAAGGGTTTGAATTTTTTTGATATACTAATATTATAACAAAATTTTTTGAAAAAACACCCCCCACAATGCAAAAGACCAAACCCTAGCTGGTAGAAGGAATGCGTATATAAGAAAAGAGCAAAAAATATTCAAGTGAGTATCACAAATACCTAAAAGAAAAATGTAAAGATCCTTGCTAAAAACACCAAATAAACTACCAAGGCTGAAGTAGGAATTCTGTCAAACACTTGGCAATACAACTAGTTTCCGTACTCAAGAAATAATATAGAATATTCAAAACAATTGCCTAAATACAACTTCCAAAATTCCTTCAGCAGATAAAAACTTATGATATAAATTGATAATCAATGCTTGTTACATAAGATAAGTTCAGATAGCAACTGATTATTATGGACTGTTACAGCAATGCCAACCCTTGCTACTAATTTATCAATGATTTGGCAAATTAAATCAGATTAGAAGAACCTAGAAATTGTTATTAATTTATGTTCACGTGCTGGAGATCCCACTGGAAGCCTGCGACTTTTATTCTGTCCAAAACCAGTGACTGTACGGACTGCAGGTACGGCCGCACCTGTACGGCTGCTGTACGATTTTAATATGAATTAATTCCCTGCCAAATGGATGCCGATTCTTGCTGAAATTGAGTCGCCCAGGTCTTTTAAATTCAAGGAAATTTGGTAGTTGAATTTCAAATCGATAATGAGGGGTTTATGTCTCCAAGTTCGCTCCCGATCTGATCTTCTAGAATAGCCAGTTTTGTATCAGAATTGTATGTGTAATCCGCCCCTCTCTTTGCAACAGTCCTTCTACAAGTATAGTGAAATCTTCTCTCTGAAATGACTCCCTAAATGTTCACTTCCAACCCTAATCTGAAATCGCAGAGCACCACTTCCAATGTGCAACCCTTCAGAAGGTCTTTCACTCCCTCAGTTATGCAATCTCTTGAGAGGTATCGTTCTCAAGGATTATGTCGAATATTTGCAGACCATCAAGCTCCACAAATGCTCATAGAAGATGTAATTGACTTATCATATTCCCGTCCCCCCAAATGAGAGGCCCAGCCCCCTATTTATTCACTTTTCTAAGAAGTTGCTAGAACTTCTAGAAACATCCTTTATTAAATCTCATTATAATGCACTTTTTCTAGAACTTCTAGAAACTCCCTTTATAAAATCTCATTATAATGCACTTTTTATAATAAAGTAATTTTATAAAATAAAAAGTGCAGCTCAACTTATAATTATAACATAATAATGAAATATAACTTCTTAACACTTCTTCAAGAGCAAGATACGACCATCTGATCCGCAAAATTGACTCCCTCTCCACACTATTTGCCTACGAGAGTCTGGAATAGGCAAATCCATGATTAATGCCATGTCGAATTAAAGAGGGGACATTACAAAAAACTGGTGAAATAACAGAGATTCTAGAAAGTGCTCAAGAAGAGTTTTCTTACACTTCTTTCAAATCAAAAAACGAAGTTAAAACAAGCAAGTTATGCCCCCGAAAGGTAGAAAGCATCATCTGACTTCAGCGAAAAAACAAGTACAAAAATGAAAAAATTTCCAAAAAATACTTCTTTTTTAATTCCTGTAAAAATGATTATCTTCCTAACCATACTTTTTTTTAATTATTCGTGTACTTGTCAGTCCTCCATTGAGAGTTAACTTCCACAAACATCGTTAACCAACTCACCTTATTAGTTGCACAAATATATAAGTAAATAGACCATTTTTTTCCTAATTGACCTTCATTATCTCTTCAACATGCCTATTGCATACGAACATGTGATTGCTAATTATAGAATGGGATTGAATGACTCCTTATTAACAATTTTTTTTCTCATTCATCATTCACCAACTTCAAGACAATACATCCAAATTCACATCCATACCCTAATTTTAGCACCTTGGATTGTATTGCTCAATGTCTGGTGCAACATTGGAGGACAATTTTTCAAGCCCTTAAGACACTTGAGAATTCGTTGTTCATAGCTTCTCGTGGCAAAATTTTGCAACAATACCTATTTCTCATTGAAGCTAAGAATAGAAGCCTAACATGGTATCTCCCTTTGATTAATTTAACCAAAATATACAAGCCTTTGACATGAAAAGTCATGAGCAAATTATAGGTTTTAAAACGAAGATCTAGGCATTTTCGTTATGGTCAAAATGGGATCCAACAATAGAATGTTAATATATCATTCAATTTGACTAATGTGTAATTGCTTTCTTATGGATTTAGTTATATGCAATCATTCTATGGTCACATTAAAGCTTAAAAGAGTTGTTTAAATTCAATTATTTCAATGGTATTATTATATTTGTAGTTAACTTTAATTTAAAATTTAAAAATCAAAAAAGTTGTTCAAAAATTTTAGAATTATTTCAATGGTCTCATTAATTTTGTAGTTTTAAAAAAAAATTAAAAAAGTTAAAAGCTCTTAAATGCAATCATTCTATGTCACATTAAAGCTTCAAAGTTGTTTACAAATTTTAGAATTATTTCAAAGGGTCTCATTAAGTTTACATTTTAAATTTAAAAAGTTAAAAGCTCTAAATTTTCAAGTTCTAAAATTTATATTTAGCATATTCAATTTAATAATATAATAACCTAAAATTTATATTTAGCATATTCAATTTAATAATATAATAAGTTCTAAAATTTATAAAGGTGGTCTTATGAATTTTTAATAGTTCTAAAATTTATAAAGGCAATCTTATGAATTTAAATATTGCACATTCAATTTAATAAAATAATAAGCTAATTGATAGAAAAATTGAAATGGTTGAAAAGCCACAATAAAGGTGTTTAACAGAGGTTTAAATTTCTGGGACAATTTTTAGTTCCCCACTTAACCCCCACTTGAATATGTAATCCAAAAATAATTAATTCCTATTAAATTTGAACACATTTAAATGCAGTTCCTTGTAAACATATCCTTAAAACCTTTGTGCAACATGAACATAACACATTATTATCCTTTGTAAACAAGCACATTTATAGAAAGCATGTGAATGTAAAAGAAGGAATGTAGAGTACAAGGATGAGTGACAAGCACATTAATATAAAGCATGTGAAGGTAAGAGAAGTAAGGTAGAGTACAAGGATGAGTCCAAAGCCTACTACACTAGTCTCTACACTGATGGCAATTAGTAATGCCATCCTAACATGTGGAATCTAATGGTCCACCTTATTATGCTCATTGAGACTTCATCTTTGAGGATTGTACATCCCTAACAATTGTAATGATAAAAACAATATTTTCCATAGTATGTCAAATTGTGTTATTGCTATTAGAATTCAACTTTGGAATTTTTGAGTCAAACTCATTGTCCCAATGTTTCATAAATAGTGGTTTACAAGAACCCATCTTTCATGAAAATGAATGAAACACTTCATACTCGTTGCATCCATATAATGCTCGTAGAGGTAAAGCACTAAGACTTCCTCTTTCTTATAAGGTCAACCATCCTTGTCCAACTCGTGTTGCGCAATTGCAAATCTCAAAACATTATGCATGTTTATACTAAAATAATCATATGATGGATGATCACCTATGAATTTTACCATTCTAATATGGATTCTTGTGAATCACTATTTATAAATATGAATCAATGAGTTTGACTCAAAAATTACATAGTTGAATTCTTTCACAATTTTAAGCATGAATGATATAATACATTTTATTATGAGTGATATAATGTGTGTCAAAATAAGATGAGGCATAATACATGTCAAAATATAATGAGATAAGTAATACATGTCAAAATAAGATGAGGCATAATACATGTCAAAATATGATGAGAGAAGTAATACATGTCAAAATAAGTGTTCCGTGCATATGGTAATTCAATGACCAATTTTCCTTATGGCTTAGGTGACTTCTTCGCTGAAGTTCTCCCATGTCTGACCCTTTCGAATATGTTATTAACTTCTCTGTGAGCCATTAGGATATCTTATTACGTATACATACACCAGAGTGTGTTTAAACAAGGAATTTGGAGCGCTCGTTTAAAAATACGAATGATTGGGTGGTCATTTAGTGCATCTCTTCTTCATTATAAGTTGATTAACTGTACGCGTACGTCTTCGGATAAACAATCATGCAGTTTTTGGAAGAGACCAGTATCCTCTTTCACAAATGAAACATCCTCTTTCACAAATGAAACCACCCCTGTAATCATAGCTTCAGTTACTTTGCTTCACCAATTTTTTCAATCCTTCTCAAGGGGCAAGCAAAGTCACTCATGAGTGGAAAGCAAAGCCACATTGAAACGTGTACCCTATTGAACGACAAAGCACCATAATTCTTTTATACTAGTTTTGTCTCAAACATGTCGATGTTAATAATCTATTGAATTCCTTGTGCCCGTATGCATGAACATAATTTCGCCTTATTATAGGTTTGTCAAGATCGTACGGACTAAATAAGGAAACTAAAAAACGCCTTGTGTCACTACCTCTGTCAATCGCATCTAACCAAAAACATCCATCCAATACTTCTTCCCCTATTTTGGCTAGAGAGCTATCACTCGATTACTCGATTAGTTTCTTACGTTAAAGCCTGCTGAATCATACCAGGGAAACATATAGTTGTCAATGAATTGATCATGTTTCTTACATTTCTGATTCTGCTGAAGTGAAGGAGCATTACCGATCGTATATGCTACCCATATTTAATATATCAAAAAGCTTGAATGGCATTTTCTCCTCAAAATAATCATACATCCACCAGTTCAATGTAATGATTCTTAAATTTCAAGAAACAACAAACTAAAAGAAGCGCAAGCGCATGCATGTAAGCACCAATCGCCATCCCTTTTGCTGAAAGCTCTGAAAATTTGAAGCTACTGAAATAGCTACAAATTAACCCAATGAGTGTGAGGCAAGCAATGGGGATGGCATTGAACCTAACACCCTTGTTCTTTGGATATGGTTGTCAAACTTACCACTGAGCCATTTGACAGTTAAAAAAACATACCCAGCCCCACGTAAACTCCAAGCTCTGTACTAATGTTTAACCTGCCACTTGTTTAACTGGGTTGTGCTCAAGTGGTTGAGTCAGGGCCTCACCATCGGTAAGAACCAGGTCCAAAACCCAGCAGGCATAAACCTTGCTTTGAAATTGGGAGCTCACCTTAAAGAACATTTCAGAAGTAAAAGTTGGGTTTAACGGCCCTCCCTTGGTAAAATTTCCAAAGTAAGATTATTTTCTTAATCTTAAGAAAAAGTAAGTATGATGCTCTATTTGTTCCATATCATTTTCTGCTCCTAATACGAAGAAAGGAAAAAAAATTACCTTGCTCTTACATGCAGTCAAAAAATTCAAAATCACAGGAATCATCAACTCACTAATCAAGATTCCTTTGCAATGTCTGATATTTTCACAGGATAATTGATCTACATGGGTTCAAATGAACGCAACTTGATCATGAACAAAAGCTCATCAACTGCAGCTATATTCAACCCTAATCCTGCGAGGAGTAAGGCAGCCTGGAAAGATTAATTTGAGCTCTAGATAGACTTTATATAAACAAAAACTCATTCCATTATTTCATGTACACCATAAACTTCTAAAAATTTAGTAGCTTTGGCCTCTTTTAGTGTTGCATCCATGCAGCAATATCTCCACGTATGACACCTCTTGAAAATTGTTTTGAATAGAATTGTGATGTTACGGAAGCATTGAATGACACATCTGCACAGGAACCCAAGGTTCTGAGATTTTGTTTCACAGGCTGCCAGAAAAGGTTGTGTGTCATCTTAGGTAATGACCTTATTCCAAGCACTGAACGAAAATGAAATCCTTCTTTCTCTCTGTACTTTGATAATGAGGTGAAGTGCCCATTTTCTATTCTAGACACTTGGTTAGATGCAACAAAAAGACTTCTACCAGTTTCTCTGTCTCCACTCAAATGGTGTGCACTTGCAGAACTGATTCCTCTAGATGGTTTGACTTTGGCCGCAGCAGTTCTGCTAGTAGACATCGCCTCACTACCTAAAAGCTTGGAGGGAGGATCTCCTCTAATGTTGGCTGATGGTTTGACTCGGTCAAGAAATCGCAAAATCCAATTACCAAGATTCCTCCCTACTTCAATGTCTCGCTCTTGTACTTTCCTGTGCACAGTGAGTGCTACATCAAATACATTTCGAGTGCGCCTGCAGGATATTGCAAACAATTTGTCAGAACCGAGTCAGTGAAAATAAGCTCCAAAAAGGCTTCTCAGAGGAGACTCAAGGTGACAAAAGAAGAAAAACAGTATTAACTTCTATCCAATTTGGTTCTTCTAAGTAACCTCTAAAACATTATATGTTCATGTAGATCATCAACACAAAACACATGTTGCATTTTGCTCTCTCTGACCAGGAACAACCATCCCATTCAACAATTCTTTGATAGAAGACTAGCTCAACACAAGTAATTAAAAAAAAACTAAACAACTAATTTGTAAAGGAAACTTAACTTTGTTTGGTCACTTTATTAAAAACATAAACATGTTCAAACATTGAAGCAAGCATAAAACATGCACAAACATTTAAAGAAGTTTACAAGTCACAACTCAAATAAGCAACAAAGTACTAAGAAATGCTGAAAAATAAATTGACACAAAAACAAAAACTTCGTTCAATTGCTACAATAAAAAGCAGGAACGTGTAGTAAGTTACAAAAATTGAAAAAGGGCTGAAGAAACCCAACCCAACCCAAAAAGAAAAAAGTGAAAGCACATAGCACATTTGGTGCCTTTCCTGCAAATAGGAATAACATAACCACCAGTTTAGTTCTCATATAATCAAAAGCCTATCCTGTTCCAGCTTGGCGTGTAGCAAATTTGGAATAATATCTTCAACATGTACAAACTCCTCAAACAAATTTGTCTTTTGATTCATTATCATAGTCAAAGTCAATTCCCCAGAAGACTACGTTTCAAAAGAAAGCATGCAAGATCAATCATAGTCCGTATATTTGACCCACAAATGGAGAAACACAAACCTTCATTGACTTTAATGCCAGTAGAAGAAAGACACTGATTTAGAATTCCATTTCACATTATTCATATTCATGTAGTATCAAGCAGCCTAGCATACAAAGTTGTTATATTATAAAAAAGACCAAGTTTTGAATTTTTACCAAGGCAAAGGTAGAAGATAGTCTTACAACAACTTCCAGAATGAAATGTAATAAACAAATGCAAGTATTATCCAACAAGAGTTGGGTTACAAATTTAGAATCCTTCTAATAATATATGTTTTTCTACTTCTTGAATGCACATTACTTTTTTTAATTCATTGGTGATGCAAAGGTTTGAATTGTGAAAAGCATTGCCTACACCAAACTACTGAGGAAAGATAATGCAAATTTTTGAACCTTTTAACAGTTATTATAAAGATGTGCATTACAGAAAATATAAAATGACATCGCCGCAGATAAATGCACACAACACAAGATGTACATGGGGAAAACCCTTTCATGAGAAAAAAACCCACTCCAAATGCCTTCTCAATGTATTCAAGTCTAAGATACCGGTGCATCCAGGAAATCACCAGATGCTGGATGCTGCAACAGTGCTCACAGGAAGCTTGTCCAACACCTGCAGGTCGCAGCGGGGAGAATCCAGAGAGCATCCAGGTGAATCTGGAGAGCATCCAAGTTTTTTCAACTCCCAGTGACTTAAGTGACTTTAAAAACATGTTATTAACTTATTAGTATTACTGTTATTTCAATTTGAACTATCAATGATCATGCTATGGAATGGTTTTTTTTTTAATTTCTTGTATTTCTTTGCATAAAATTATTATATTATATATATATATATATATGGCCTCACCCAAGTGCATCCAAAATCCAAAAAAAAAACAATGTGAGAATCAGCACCCAGCACTGGTAACTTAGATTTAAGTACATACTATGATTGTGTACACTAGCAGAGCAAGTTTCTTACAAGAGGAGACAAGTGTTGAACTCTGGAACAACTCTGACAACATAACAATACCTGCAAATAACCTTGTACTACAACTGCAATCCTCACACCTCAATTTATAACACCTCCTTGCATGCATTATTCAAAATAGCACGCAAAGCTTGTGCACATGCAAAACTCTTTCATTACAATTTTCTATTTCTAACTGTCGTTGGCATAGCTTCATCAAATGAGACCCATAAAATGTCATCATTAGTTGCGTAAACAATTACATAGGAAAATAAGTAAGAAATTATGCGAAGGGATTTACCTAAGGTTGAGAAACCTTATTTCTAACAAGCTTTGCACCACTGCATGTTGCCATCTCTGCTCAAACCTTTGAAGTAGTATTTCAAGAGATCTCAACTATCCCATTATAGAAAGCTTACACACATCTCCATCAACATTAGGGAGAAGAGGAAAATATTTTTCTTGAATCCTGCATTAAAAAGGTGTTCTTTGAATTTCTGTCCATCTAGAGTCTCTCCCTTTCTTTTTCCTTTTAATTAAATGTTCATGCAGTGTTATTTGATGTAAATAGCACACCAAAATACAAAACGTTCCATTATGTTAGGAAGCTAACCCTCTCAAACATATGGAATCCACCCTGTTCGTGTAACATTCCCACATTGGATACACAATTAGCTGCCTACTGTTAGACGGGTCAGAATTCTTTTGCATAGTAGATAGGCAACAAAAGTATTAACTATTTTCAAAACCTGCAAGGGAGAAAGGCATTTGCTTCAACAAATCATTAATCAAAGCCCCACTCAACCAACTCCCGGTGCCACATTGTTTATTTACCACTGACCTTCACCTCATACAAACTCATTTCTTGGAAGCAGCAAAATATCAAAAATTTGAAGCCGCCACAGTATATTCAAAAGCCACCAGAAAATGCAATCTCCGCCCTAATACAGCAATTTCATCTGCATTAATAATATACCACAATATTACTCGTCAACTTAGTCTTCCTATACTGCTTTGTTTTGGCAACCAACTCAATCTTTCGCTTGCTGACTGCTGTCTAGAAAAGACCAAACTCAAGATCAAATACATACCACGATCATCATTTGCATAGGTAGGTTACAAAAACTATGATATTAAATCAGGCCTATACAGATACCTATGAAATACAATAATTATAATGCTTACAACAACGTGAGTGAATACATATGTTCTTAGTCACAGGGTTCGCCTTACTTTGCGTATGAAGTTCGAACTTTGGCGAATTAGTATAAAATTTAAAAAAATCATTCAAGTTTGCTCTTAAATCCGTACGATTGTAATGTCCCCACTTTAGCAGTTGTCCAGTTGTGTGATCGTTGGCCTTTTATTTTATTTTATTTTATTTTTCCCACATTGCTTGTGAAAAGTAGTCGACCCTATGAAGTAGGAATAAAAGGAGAGCTTCTAGCTATTGTTAGGCAGGTTGAATATGAGAAGAAATTGGATGCGTGAGTTACGGATCTGTTCTTGGCATTAGAGGACGTCTATCCTCTCTTGTGACATTCTAGACGTCATTCCCTTAGGGTTTGGCCTTTGGAATTCATTGCTATTAACTTCATTAATAGGCAGCTTGGGCGCATTTCCAGCTTCAGGTGGATTGGGTGTTTGCTCATATCATTCTCATTCCTTGTCCGATACTTATGCCACTATGGAGGAATGTTTTTATGAGGATCTTGGACTGATTGAAGGCAGTTTTTACTGTACTAGCACTGTAGCGCAGCACTATTCATATTACTATAGCAGGAAGTTGAGAAATCTGACTGAAATCATGACTAGGAAAACATGTTATAATGCTGGAGTAATTGGTGAGTTGGTATGCTATGTATTTGATTTTATTAGCTTGAAAACTAATATTATTTCAATAGTAGTTCAATCTTCAGTTTTGCATAAATTCCTTCTTGTTCATGTTATGTGGTTTTAAATTTATGCAAAGACATTAAAATCACCATCAGCAATTGGTTCGGTCTTTTGGGCATTTCTAGGGTGCCCATTACAGTGGCACCAGAGCTATAAGTCCTGCCATCCTATGGAGGTCTTATAGGGAATTTGGAACAGCCGGATAGACGGAAAAGTGTTTGACAAAATGTTAAAACACTAAAAGCAGAAATTAAAAGGGCTAAGCATTTATGTTTGAACATGCGACAAGGGCTTTATAATTTCCACAATACCAGAGCAAGAAAAAGTAGGACTTCAAACTTGCAAAGCGAACAATCTAGTTCATCCGTGTAGAAGGACATACAATCCAGTCCTACAGACACAGAGAAGATATTCTTTGAACAAGACAACAGAATGGGTGATTGAGATGACAAAGATACAGGACTAGGCGGAGGCAGAAATACCGGTCCAAATCAGGAGGAGTTAATGTTCAGACGATTACCAGGTACATTAGAGGAGGGGCAGCATATGCAACAAGAGCAAAATAGGCAAATGGATATGATGTTAGAGCTTATGGCGAGACAGATGGGCATCAATATTAATCTAGGTGATGCCAACAATGGAAACAATAATAATGAAGGAAACGATAACAATAGGAGCAATGATAATAATGGAGACGGAGGCAACATCAACGGTCCTGAGAATAACATTAATGGTAATAATGGACATGGCAACAATGGGAATAAGGCTAATAACTTTAGACATGTTGCACGCCCAGCTCAAACATCGAGCTCAAGACCTCTTCTACCCACCTTCCCACCCAGAGATCCGATTCAACCAGTTAATGAACCGCAGATTACCGAGTTACAAGATCGGTTCAGGAGGGATTGGGAGGCTAGTGGACCGGAGTTTCAGGTGGATATTTCCCTTAGGGATTATATGGACCTAAGGATGAAAAGTCACTGCACAATTAACGCAGGCTCAAAAGGCAATCACATTTAAGATTAGGGGTACTATCCAAGGTCAAAAAGTAATCTCACTCATTGACACTGGGGCTACACATAATTTCATAGATGCATAATTGGTAGCCAAGAGAGGTTTACAAATCAAGGAGCATGCCGGGTTTAGAGTGATGGTAGCTAATGGTGTCAAATTATTATGCACTCGGAAGATATCTAATCTTCACATCAGCTTTGGAGATGGTTATGAGTTGGAGGATGAGTTCTATGTAGTAGACATGAGAGACTATGATATCATCCTTGGCATGACATGGATGGCCTCGCTGGTCGAGTTCACACTCAGCGTAGCAAAATTGGAGATGACGTTTCAGCATGAAGGTAGAACTGTTGTGCTTAGACGACTTTCAGATGGGAGTTGCAAAGTAGTCTCCCTGAGGAGAATGCAAAGACTTTTTCGACATAATGACATAGAGTGGGCAATAGAATGTTTCACTATGCCAACTTTACAAGAGCCACAGGTGAAGAGTCATCCACCAAATATCCAGGAGATGCTTGAAAGGCACACTAAGGTATTTCGCGAGATTCCACATGGGGTTCCTCCTGATAGAGGGATAGAACAAGTTATTGAGCTCGAAGAGGGAGCCAAACCAATTATGATTACTCCTTATCGTCATCCTAAGAAACACAAGGATGAGATAGAGAAGGCGATTAAGGATTTGTTGGAGATGGGGCATATCGAGCCTAGAAAGAGCCCCTTTGCTTCAGCAGTAGTATTGGTAAAGAAGAAGGATGGGACGATGCACATGTGCATCGATTATAGAGCATTAAATAAGAAGACCATTAAGAATAGATATCCCATCCTGCAAATAGATGAGCTAATTGATGAGCTACATGTTGCATGCTTCTTTACGAAGATTGATTTACAGTCAGGGTATCATCAAATTAGGATGAGGGTGGAGTACATTGAGAAGACAGTCTTTCAGTGTCACTATGGCCACTTCGAGATTTTGTTTAATGCATTTGAGCTAACCAATGCCCCTGTTATGTTCCAGAGCTGCATGAATTAAGTATTTAGGGGGCAGCTTAGGAGATTTGTCTTGATTTTCTTTGGTGACATTTTAGTCTTTAGTAAAACTTGGGAGGAGCATTTACAACATCTTGAGATGGTGTTGTCCATTTTGCAGAAAGAGTCACCAAATGCAAAGAAATCTAAGTGCGAGTTTGGGTTGACTGTGTTACTATACCTTGGGCATATCATCAGCGCAGATGGAGTTCGAGTAGATCCCGAAAAGATTAGAGCTATTGTTGATTGGCCTACTCCTACGAGCCTCACACAGCTTAAGGGGTTCTTTGGTCTCTACAGGTTTTATAGGAGATTTGTTAAGGGATTTTCACATACCACTACACCCTTGGCAGACCTCACCAAGATAAGAGCCTCCGTATGGACAAGGGAAGCTCAAAGATCCTTCAATCATTTCAAGAAGGTGATGTCATCATGTCCAGTATTAACTCTACTGGACTTCACAAAACCATTTGAGCTTCATTGTGATGCGTCAGGTGATGGGATTGGGGTAATCTAGATGCAGGAGAAGCATCCCATTGCTTTTGAGAGTAGGAAGCTCCGTGGAGTGGAAAGGACCTATTCTATCTATGATCAGGAGATGTTGGCTATTATGCATGCATTGGCCAAGTTTCGGTCCTACCTAGTTGGAGGGTAGTTTGTTATCAAGACTGATCACAACAGCATCAAATACTTCATGAGTCAGCATGATTTGAATAATAGACAGCAGAAGTGGATTACGAAGTTGCAAGCTTATGACTTTGACATTGAGTTTGTCAAATGTAAGAAGAATGTGGTAGCAAATGCTTTATCCAGGAGACCTCATATTTGTGCTCTAGCTAAGATAACAGGAGATTGGAGAAATAAGATTACAACAGAGTATTCAAGGGACACTTGGGCTTCTGGAGTGATTGCAAGCATCATATAGGATGATCATTATGTGGTAATGGATGGATTGATCAAGTTCCAGGGTAGGATATATTTGATTCCTTCATCACAGTTTAGGGAAGTAATACTTAAGGCATTTCATGATGCACCTATAGCTGGACATCCAGGGGTCTTTAAGACCTACAGGCAGATCCGTGAGCGGTTCACATGGAAAGGGCTCAAGGATGATGTTCAAAAGCATGTCATGGAGTGTGCAGTTTGTCAACAGAATAAGGGAGAGCACACATATCCTGCAAGGTTGTTACAGCCTTTACCCATTTCAAATAGGAAATGAAAAAGTATTTCTATGGACTTCATCACCGGATTACCACGAGTACAGAAGAGAGATTGCATCTATGTGGTAGTTGACCGGCTGACGAAGTTTGCTCACTTCTTTGCTATTCCATCCACTTACACAGCAGCACAAGTGGTTGATCTTTTCTTTAGAGAGATATTCAAGTTACATGGGCTCCCTAGTTTCATCGTCTGTGATCAGGATAGTAAATTTATGAGTGCTTTTTGGCAAGAATCGTTTAGGTTGTGGTACAGAGCTTACACCTAGCACTAGTTATCATTTGTAGACAGATGCGCAAACAAAAATTGTGAATAAATGGGTGGAAGGATATCTGAGGAACTATGTGACTACACAACAGAGAGTTTGAGTCAAATGGCTACATATGAGAGAGTACTGTTATAACACCACTTATCATATGTCCATCAAGATGACTCCATTCATGGCATTGTATGGTTATGAAACACCTAGCTTCACGAATCTAGTTTTGGGGGATAGTAGTGTGCCCAAAGCCAAAGACTTCTTGCGGGATAGTTGGGATTTTTGAGGGTGCTCAAGGTGAATATAAAACAAGCCCAAAATCAGCAGAAATTGTATGCTGAACAGCACCGGATAGAGCACAACTTTGAGGTTGGGGATATGGTTTACTTGAGGCTACAACCATACAGACAATCATCACTCAAGAAGAGCGGAGCAGAGAAGTTGAAGCCTAGGTTTTATGGTCCCTAGAGAGTGATTCGCAGGGTGGGCGAGGTTGCCTACGAGATTGAGCTTCCAGAAGGCAATCAGGTGCATAATGTGTTTCATGTGTCGAGGCTCAAGAAAGCCATTGGTCAAAGAGTTGTGCCTTCTGCAAAATTGCCACCATTGGATGAGGAGGGAAAGCTCGTATTGTAACCTGAGGCTATTTTGGATACCAAGGAAAGGACTCTGCAGAACAGGGTGATTAAAGAATATTTAGTCAGATGGAGGGACCTGCCAGAGGAAGATACTACTTGGGAGAGTGAGCAAGTGTTATAGCAAACAAGACTAAGATTGCTTGTGGACAAGCAATTTTGAGGGGGGCAGACTGTAATGTCCCCACTTTAGCAATTATCCGATTGTGTGACCATTAGCCTTTTATTTTATTTTATTTTATTCCATTTATCCCACATTGCTTATGAAAAGTGGCTGACCCTATGAAGTAGGAATAAAAGGAGAGCTTCCGGCTATTGTTGGGTAGGTTGAATATGAGAAGAAATTGGATGTGTGAGTTACAGATATGTTCTTGGCATTAGAGGACATCTATCCTCTCTTGTAACATTCTAGAGGCCATTCCCTTGGGGTTTGGCCTTTGGAATTCATTGCTATTAGCTTCATTAACAGGCAGCTTGAGCACATTTCCAGCTACAGGCGGATTGAGTGTTTGCTCATACCATTCTCATTCTTTGTCCGATACTTATGCCATTGTGGAGGAATGTTTTTATGAGGGTCTTGACCTGATTGAAGGCGGTTTTCATTGTACCGGCATTGTAGCACAGCACTATTCATATTACTGTAACAGCAAGTTGGGAAATCATCACTGGAATAACATGTTATAATGCTAGAGTAATTAATGAGTTAGAAAGTTTGCTGCGTATTGGATTTTATTAGCTTGAAAACTAATATTATTTCAATAGTAGTTCAATCTTCAGTTTTGCATAAATTCCTTCTTGTTCATGTTATGTGGTTTCATATCTATGCAAAGACATTAAAATCACTATCAACAATTGGTTCAATCTTTTGGGCATTTCTAGGGTGCCCATTACAACGACACAGTCTGTGAGCTTTTTTGTTCAGAAATTTTTAAAACTCCAATGCTCATTTTGTCGATAAAGTATATGAGCCCATTCGAGATCCTGAAACGACAACAAATAAGATCAGGTTACGATTTAATTTTTCTCCGAAAAAATTTAAACAAGTTACAAGACAATTTTTGGGAGAGCCAATTTTTGGGCAGCAGAGAATAGTGAGGGCAAAAATGAAGTCCACAAGAAATTTCATCAAGCACAATGAGAACTTTCATTGTGTTGTGGACCCGGACAGAAACTCCGTCGCACAGCTTTTATATTGACTATACTTATACTACATTGTTTTTAAATTTATTGTTATGCATCCAAATTTAATAATGTTGTTTTATTTTTTATAATTTTAATTTTATAAGTGAAAAAATATATTTATATTCGTTTGTAGTTAATATAGTAATATTTTGTTTTATTAAATAATATATTTGACTATTTTTTTTTATAATATAATATCATTTCAAATTAACATTTTAAAATTATTTTGACCTTTTAATGTTTTCATTATTTATATATTGTTTAATATATAGCAAATTTAATGTCGAATTTTTTTAATTATTTTTTCCTTGTTGAACTTAATCCGAATTTCATTGTTGTCGAACTCGAACTCGAACCTTGTGACATAGCATATGTTACTATTGTTATTATATCCCATAAAATTTCAACTTGCTTGAAGAAAAGGGAAACTAATTTCTTGTCACCTCTGTGACACTTTGGCCTTTGGTCATCAATTAAATACACTTGCTTTCTGCATAATGTGCTTAGCCACAAGTGGTGAGAAAAATCACGCATTGCTTTCATATGAATCATAAGAACATAAATTCCTCAAAATGGCACCTCTTGACATCCCAGGCTGCTCTTTTTCCACAAATAGAATTTACAGTTGCTTGCTGCCTAACCAAAACCTTAACTTGCTTACACAAATGAAGTTAGCTCCCCACTTGCTTATATTTGAAATGAAAAACAATAAGGTACATGAATACTGCAGATCAACATCTCTCCTTCTCAATTACCCTTAAAATATTGTCTTTTTATTTTTACCTCTTTACAACGGTGACAAGGATAATCTTTATAAGTTTTACCTCTCTCATTGCCACCTCCCAGGTTGTAGTTGCATATCTTCCTTGAATGTAGATGCATCTTCTTCTTTCTAATTGCCCTTCAAAAAAACCTATCATAATATTTATTTCTTTTTACAATGCATTGCTGGCTGTTCCTGTTATCAACATATTTGCTGAATGGAAATCTGATTCTGGCAGGCCATGGGCGGATAAGTGGCAGTTATATGGCCGGTCATTGCCCTGGAAGGCAACCATCAATATTCCCAAGCAAGGAAGTTGAACTGTGATCATTACCATCCCAAGATAACTGTTTAGTTGGCCAACACTTGCCATTAAAACAAAAGGTTGACCTGTTAATTTGTGATACAAACACCAGCATTAACAGATCAATGAGAGGCAGTTAGTCCATGTCACCGTTTGATGGCACTGATGCCATTTGATGGCCCAAGCTTGCCATTAAACCAAGAGACTGACCTGCTAATTTCCAATGCAAAATACCAGGATTACGCCCAAAGGAGCATGCTGATCACTGCTTCTCCATGTCACAAAACCCCAAGATCCACCATGTTGAACCTTGGAGCACTTGGAAGAATGAAAGAAGATTAAAAAAGGTGAATGCAATGCTAGTCAGTTGGCAGAGTATAGGTACTTTCATATTGCTGTGACAGAAAGAGAATAAAAACAGTTACTATCAAAATGCTGAGTAAATTGGTCATAGAGGTGACTATATGATATGCATGCAGCCTCAGTAAGACCATTAAATTGGCTGTCTTCAAAAACTAGTATTGTTGTAGTGAATAAAATGCTGAATCAAATACACTAACTGGCGCTTTTCACCCATTTGGCTCTCCCCAGATGTAAATGAGTGTCTCGTGTGATTTACTCTGTCTCCTCTGTTGCTACTTTATTCTGTTATCATTTTGCACAATTAAAACTGTTGCAAGTTAATTAATTCTACAGGGGAAATTAGTGGAAATGTAAGATGAACAGGCTTTGTTAGAACAAAAAATTTAAAATTATTGTGATGCAACTTGAGTAGTAGATTATCAAACCAAACTTTCGTAGATCAACCATTTAATTTAATAATACCTATTCTCTATTGGATTCGTACCAATTTCTTAATTCACAACACTGCTAAGATAAGCCATAGAGGATAAAAGATAAAACCACTATCAAGTATCCACCCTTAAATTTGTTTCTTAAGTGTTACCCCAAATTTTCAGGACAAAGTATGGCAGGGGGCAGCGGGACAAAAGATAAAAGCACTATCGAGGAGACACCTGTGAATTTTATTTCCAAGTGTTACCCCAAATTTCCAGGGCAAGTATGGCAGGGGACAGAGGGGCAAATTTCTGGTGTGACAAAAAATATCTAGGGGATGGATTTTTTTGCCAAATTTAGGGACAACTAGGGGATGGCAAGAGAATGACTATAAAACAGTTGAAGTTTGTAGCTGCGATAAAAATCTTTTTCTCAGGACGTTAATACGGCTATCGCCACCTTCAGCTGAAAAGAATACTTATGATTAAAATGTAATTCAACATGCATTGAGGCATGAAAATACGTAGAGTTGTATTTAAAATAAAGAGATATATTTTGGGAAACTCAACAGACCTTCGGTTATAATGTGAAGAGTCTCTCTATGAGTAATATATATCGCATCTAGCACAAGGCATTGTATGCTTGAATATTTTCATTATCAATAAATAAAGTGATCTTTTGTTGTGTGGCTCGGTTTTTTCACTCCATTCTAGAAGGGTTTTCCCAAGGTATTTCTATGTGCCTCTCTTGCATCTTGATTGGCTCCTTATTGTTGTTTATCACCTTATTTTCTGAGCTCTATATTTAACAATAACAGCATTGATAATTACAAAATATCTAGAGAAATTTATAATATCCATATGAAAATATGGGTAAAGCATGCACTTTACATAATAGAACCTTAAAATATATGAATTAGCAGAACCCATATGCCAAATTTGTATCACTTTGAGAGTCAAAGTCAAATTTACTCTATAAGGCAAAGTCAAACTCAAAAGCTCCTAAGCATTTCCTCTCCCCAGGACATTTCCGGGATAGGGACAGCTGGAAAAAAATCGGGCACCACACTCCTTTTGGAAAATAAATCGATTCTTTAACTATCTCATATAACTCTTAGAAAAGGACATCTAAATGATAGCTAGTAGAAAAATGAGGCAATTATATAAGCTTGCAACTTTATAAAACGAAATTCTTCAAACCCTAAAGCAATTCTTGATAATCTTGAACGCGTTACTGTTAAGCTGTATAAAAATTATTAAAACGACAAAAGGAATTCTACTAGCACAGAAACACAAAATTCTGCTAAGTTCTGTCCCTAGTCCGTGAGAGAATGGATCAACTGATCGGCATATCCATTAATGGCATGGACACATTATAGACTTCTACCACTTATTGGAGAGGAAAGAATTAGTACATTCAAATTCTCTTCTTTATGATAATTAAAAACAAAGGGGACATGTCCGCCCCTGGTTCAACAGCAACTTGTTCATAAATGCTGGTTTATTCATTAAAGATTAGTAATTTTTGGCATCTAGGGGTTTAAACTTGTGTAGACTCTAAAATAAACATCATTAATTTTTGCGTGGTCTGCCTTGAGTTATTAGGTTACATGTTTTTCTGTCCCTTTTTCATTGTGAACTTTTTGAATGAAAAAACGAACACGATCGTTGTTTTAAATGTGCTGTTTATAAAGATCTCTTAAAAGACGCACCATTGATGAGTTGATAAGAGCTTTGAACTATCTAGCAGGGTTTGGTTCTACTCTTCAGACAAGAAAAGCAGAAAAGGGAGGAAACGCAAATCATATACTATTTTTAAATCACACTCAAGCCAAGCCTTGCACGGGGAGAGTTCTTTTCATTTCCCTCAAACTTACTTTTAAAATTTTGCAATCAGATTATGCAAGGCGCCCATGCCTTAAAACTTGATTCTGACAGATTGAGATTTATCGAATAAACAAGGATCAAATCCATAGTTGCCTATTTACCAGTTACTTTAGTCTTTTCCGGAAACTAGAAAGTAATAAACAGGAAGAAGAAAGATGGTAACCTGTGAACGAAATCTCGAAGGCGGGGATGCCGCGGCTTGATGAGGCGCCGTTGAAGCTTTAGTGCAAGCCTGTATGTTCTCTTCAGACCAAGGAAGTACGCCGTGGCCAATGTTATCTCCCAAAATACCATTTCTTTCTCCCTTCCACATCAACGACCAAGAGGAACAGATGTCCTCGACTGCCCTTCAGACCGAGATTTCAGCTTTATAGAATCAGAAGCCCTGAACTGCCCTCTGCACCAGATTTCAGTTTGGCAAAGAAACAGATGCCATACATAGCCCTCCGAGCCAAAATATCTGTTTTACAGCTCTCTTCCAATATTTAAATAGAAAAAGAAAACTGTTTTGCAGTGATCTTCAAACATTCAAAATTTCTCGATTATTCGTAACTTATATGGAGATGCTATTTGCGGCGGCCTAGGGTTCGGTATCGTACTACAGATTATACTTGGCGGCCAAGTCTAAAATGCCTCACCGAAGATTCTAGACACGTTTTGTTGACTTCCATTTGTATGCTTGTGAGGCCACCTGCAAGGGGTATTACATTTTAGGGCAGTTTAGTGTCGCCAATAGAGAGTACTGTCGGGGTCTCATGGGCACCCGCTTCGTTAAAAGTAGAGCGGGTGCTACTGAGATTTTTTAGGCATATTTAAAAAGGGAAGCGGTCTTATAGATTTGTATGTGAATCCGTTTTAAAAATTAGGACCAGAATTCAAGGAAGATGATTGTTTCATGAATTTTGAAAATTAAAAAATATATTTTTTCATAAATTTGTTTAGTGGGATTATTTCATTTTGGTGGAAAAATGAAGAGTAGGTTTGACAAATGGCAGAAATCTTCCTTGAGCTAGTGGGGCTAAATCAAGCCCCACCCCATTTTCACCCGCTCAAATTGAGAGGGCTAAAAATTTGGGGCTCCTATTAGTAGGAAAAGATTCCAATTAAAGCTTTAGCCCCCTCTAAAATATTACCATGGAGCCACCCGCTCCACAAAAATAGAGCCCAAGCCCCTCCTATGGGACCCCTACCTAAGGCTAGGGTCCCATGGAAGCCAGCTTCCTTAAAAATAGAGTTGCACCCGCTGAAATTTTTTAGGAAATTTGTAAGCTAAGCGGTCCTATGGATTTTGTAATTTGAGTTTCAGCTCCCAAATTTAAGAAAAAAAATTTTAAAATTTATTTTATGATAAAAGACTTTTTCAGTTTTAAAGTCTCAGTTTTTGACAAATGGCTAGATTTTTCCCTAAGTTGGTGGGGCTATTTCCAGCCCCACCCCATTTTCATCCGCTTCCTAAAAAAGTGGGGCTCCTATTATGAAGGAAAAGATTATAATTAAACCTGTAGCCCCTCAAAAAAATTCTCATGGGACCTCCTGTACCTAAAAAATAGACCTGTAGCCCCTCCTCATGGGACCCCTACCTAATAGTGTCTATTTAATGGGGGAGGGATTATTATTATTAGCAGCACTTGTAGGTCCAAGGGTGAAGCTGATTGTCAAATTAAAAAAATGTTGATTCTTTCATGACAAAGACAAACGAGTCATACACTCCAAAACAATTGTATTTGTAAATCTTCTTTTTTTACACTGTCAAGCCAAAATTAAATAGCAAATCTATATGGTTATATTATATCACACCTATTACAAGTAAATACCGATATATTTTAGAACTAATTGCCTAATTGTCTTGGATAAATCAGCTTGTTTGTTTAAGTCTTGGTTGTTTCTATATGTATTCCAACTCTATGTCGAAGCAAAAAAAAATTGTGTTGTTGTCTTCAAAGAACTTTTCTGTGAAGTGGGTTGCAAAACACAATACGGAATGTTCAAATTAATCATGGACCATTTAGTTTGAGACAACAAGAAGTATTAGCCAAATAGGAAATTAAACCAAAGTAATGTATAAACCTTACCAAATAATTTGAGACATTCATTGGAAAAATTTCAAGTTCGCGAAATGTTGAGTTGGGGTCCTGTGTATAAGTAATTGGATTTCATTAGTAGAAACATAATTATTTTAGAATATTGAGAAGAGCGTGATTGTACATGTATTTCATAATGAGAGCATGATTCTATGAAAATGTTGTATACCTTGATTGTTGAGAGAGCAATTTGATGTAATTGAGTTTCTTCTCCTTTCCTTATGATTGTGCATGGATTGTTTTCCATTTTGGAGAACCTTTTGAGGGAGAAAACTAGTTGGATGTGAAGGTCTTTTAGTGATCTGACTCTGGATATTGTTGTGAATGTGAGCCCTTGCCTTTTTATTTTACCAATGTCAATTGTTGCTTTGTGTAGTGTAAGCCCTTGGGATTTGTGAATGGTTAAAACCCATGCCATTGTTAGGGGTGTTTGTCTTCATGTGTCCAAGGTCAACGGAATTATTGGTACTACTTATGGGTCATTTTTATCCCATGGAGGACCACTGTAATTATCAATTCTTGTTGCAACGTGTAGTGGAAGTTGTGGGGGTTTGCAACCATCACTATAAACAATCTCAATTATTTCACCCAATTCTCCATTTACGAGGCCTTCTTGTGTCCATATGTTTGTCATGAGCATTATATGTTGCCCCTTGCACAATAGGATCTCCTTTTCAAGTCACTCTTCAACAACTACATATTCCATGTTACATGCAGTGCTTATTGCTATATTTATTACAATTGGACAATTTGATAGTTTCAACATCTTTTTACTGTGTAGTTTGACAAGATCATTTGTAGCAACTAGGTGTATGATTTGTCAAATTCATCTTTTTCATTTGATGAAATTTGTTGGTTTGTGCATGTGAGTAGGAGCTCCCAATCCTCTTTTGTTGGTTTTGCATTTTGTATGTTCTATAGGAGTTGGTGAAACTATGTCATCACCTTGTTGGCAAAAAATTGTATGTAGTGTGATGACTATTTTGAATTCCTCCCATGATGTTCTTGTAGTAGAATGTGATGTGTATAGAGGCTTGTCCATCACAAGGGGTAGTTGGGCAAGGTCATCGACTAGGATGATGGAAAAGCCACAAAAGAAGAGATGTTGATTCTTAGAAAATGCTTATCATAGTCTATTATCTATTTTCAATAGTAGCTTTAGGCCAATGAAGCTCAGTTCATCAATAAAAATGTATCTTTTTTTTTTTTTAATTCCTCTTGCAATGTAGTTAATGCTTGCCTTTGTAGTGGTTACATTTGTTTAATATGTATCTTAAGCACTATATGTATAGTAGATGCATGTATGTTGAATGTAGCAACACTTGTAGGGGCCAGTACTAGCAGTTGTCCTTGCCGTGGTTGACCATTATTGTTCAATCCATTTCTTATGCAGTGAATCAAGTATGATTTTCATGTACTAGTTATTCCTTGAATAATCATGTATAGAGGTTTGTGAGGTTGACATTCGTTGTGTTCCATAATTATTGCAAGTGTTGCATGTTGGCTTGTTGACAATGGATAACTCAGTATATGGTAATCTGATAGGACATTCTCACCTTGAATATTTTTTTTATTTGTATTTATGAACTATGTTGCAATTTCATGCAGATCTTGGGGAACAACAATTTGATCCCATTTGTTCTTGTTATCAAAATCATGCCTGCCAAGCATATTGAGTTCATCGAGGGTAATATTATGTGAGGTTCCCATTTGCGACAACATCTACCACTCACTCATCTGCATCATTTCTTGCTCCTCTTCTACTTCTTCTTCTTCTTCTTCTTCTTCTGACTTTGGCTCAAATTCTAACATGTGATTGACATGCCAAACATGATATCCATTTGCACTCATGTTGGTCCAATTTGTAATAATTCTTTCTTCGTCAAGCTAATGTCAATTGTATAAGAGTATCTCACTCTAGCAGAATATTTCAAATTAGTCTGACTCAACATGTGGAATGCTATTGAACTTTGGGTAAACATTGACAATGGCTTGCACCTTTTGTTCTTTCCACCTATCATTTCTACGATTTGTAGAATAAATGTACAATCGTGCAGATTTAAGAAGCGTTAGCATCTCAAGATATGGAGGTCACTGACCATATGCCTACAAGTATGTAGATTGTATTTGGTTTCTGTCTAACATGTCTATTATCTGTTGGAACATTTTCCTGCCAACATTCAAGGATGTGAAAGGACGACTGCACACAACAAGAGGCAATTTTTGAAGCATGTGACATGTTTCTTGTGTGCCTATGTCATGTTCAGCTACAAAATCTATCATAAATTTCTTGTATGTTGTAAGAGTTGGGTTGTTAGGTTGTTGGGATGAAGATTTTTAACATGTCAATATATGTCTCAGATGCTTTTTCTACTTTAGATGCATATTTAGCAATGTATTTGACAACAAGCTCCCCTGAGAAAATTGGTTAGCAATCAATGTTTGCTCTCCAAATTATTGACATTTCTCGATTGTGAATGTTAAGTCTATCTCATTTCTTGTAGGGTTATATTTTTTTCCATCCTCGTCACATGATAAAGTAGATCTACTTTGTTCTTTCCATGGAGCTTTGTAGTGACACTCTAGTTTTGTACCCTTTTTTCTTAAGCATGTACCTTGTATACATTTTGTGTGTCTTTGAACCTGATTAATCAATTCTTCATAGTCATAAGTAGGCTCTTTGGATAATATCTCATTTGTATTGAGCAAGCATGGATCATCCAAGGAGTTGTGGAAGAGTGTATTATTTCTTTGTGAAGCCTCATGAGGGTTCCAAGTGGTAACATACTTGTCAAAAAAAAGTTGTGCTCTTTTGAGCTCTGCAACATTGTTTGAACCAAGTTTATCCATATTTGGCACATTTTGAATCTAGATAACTCCATGTACATGTACACTTCCTTTACTTTTCCACTCAGATCTATACCAATAGTTTTTTACACCCAAGAGTTTTTCTCACTTCCTCATGGAATATTGTAAAACGATGATGCATGTATAATGCCACTATATGAGGGTTATTGATTATGTTGTCCATGCGTTGTCTATTTGATAACATCCTTGGGGAAGTGTCATTTGTGAACAATCAATATAAATTTGGCAATTTTGTGTCTACTGCACTCAAAGTGAAGAAAAGTGTAGGTGATCCTATCTGGTTGATCAAGTTTATCAACTCAATTGAAATACTTGACTTGAACTTATAGCCTTGCACTATCTGAAGGAGAAAAGTGGGCTCATCAAAGGAAGCTTCTGATAGAATTCTTTACAATAACTGAGAGGGGGGGGTGAATCAGTTATTCAAGGTCCAAATGCCTTAATAATACTTTTTCTGCACTTTTAATAAGTCCATACACTTTTCATCCATCCAAACTTAAATCAGCCATATTAATAAGTTACAGTAAATCAATATGCAAAAATAAAGCATTCAAGATCAACACATAACACAATGATTTACGTGGAAACCCAATTTGGGAAAAACCACCAGTAACATGCTACTTGATTCTCACTCTTCTAAAGTGATGCCTAGTTAAAAGCCTGCCTTGTTAAAGGCTTACAACACACTGTTAAATGTGACCTTGTTAGAGGATTTCACCAAACTGTTAGGAATGGGCCTGGTTAAAGGACTTTAGAACATTCACTTGGAATGTCACCTTGTTAAAGGATTTATCTTATGGCTATCAAACCAACCTAAGTCCATAAGATTTAAACTAACTGTTACAATTGCTAGAAAGTAACAATAATGGTCTTTTGATCTGATATAACTTACAACATACTTTGAAGATTTCAGATCATACTTTCAGTTCAATCCTTATGCTTGGCTTCAATCACTTCAGCTTTGATTGCTTGTCTTCTTATCAAGCTTCGTCTCCTTGAGTCTTCTTACTCATCATGCCAATGCATCCATATATGGGGTCTTCTTATTGAAACAATGTAACTATGCTCTCCCTCCTCCTTAGCACCTCCTTCAGCATTTTAGGCTTTCATGCTTGACCACCTCTCTCTCTCTTACTATCTTTTCCATGAACTTATGTCTTCTTAAATAGAAATCTGATTTTTGCCTTTGCCGCTCAATTCTTCTTCTCCAATTTTAGGGTTTCAAAAGGTATTAGGTAGGATACAATGTATCTACCTCATATCTTGTTCTCATCTAGAAACTTCGTCAGTTGTATCCTTAAAATGTTTTACATGGTGTTCTGTTCCACCAGCTCATCATTCTTATCTTCCATTTAATTTACAAACTTCTAGATAACAACCTTGTCGGCTTAGATTTGGCGAATCTTCGATTTTCAAAATAATGCAGCAACTTGGCATTATTGTTTTTACTAGTGCTCGACATCTCTGTGTTACTCAGCACTATTGGTTTTACTGGTGCTCGACACCTCTGTGTTACTCGGCACTATTGGTTTTACTGGTGCTCGGCACTTGAAGTTTACTCAGCACTTGATATCACTCGGCTTCAACCAGGAATCTTCTCAGCTTCTACTGGCTTGCTTGGCTCCTACTTTCTAATGAACTTTCAGTTAGGCTTTATAGATGTCTTAGCTAAAAACCTTACATCTTTTGATATGTTTCAGTGTGCCCATTCTCTGTGTCTTATAGTATGTCATCAACACACTTTTTCATCAATGGCTTAGCTGATCCTTGTACTTCATTACAACATCATAACTTCAACCTTTCTCTTGGTGTACTAGTTACATCTTATTGATTGCCTCCTCCTTGTCAATCAACTAATTGATAGTATTTGGATCACTAAGACAATTGTCATTCCTACAAATAGCAAGTTTGACATCAATGACAAAACAATGATTGAGAACATTCTTTACCATTTCCATATATCATTCCAACAACTTTCCTCATGATCTTTTCAATCATTTCCAACAATCTCCCTCTTTGGCATTGATGGCAAACCAAACTGATCAATTGATCAACTTAGTTGCCACCAAGATTGTATACATTATCTGCTAGTTGATCTCATATATCTCCCTCTTTCATATATATTTCCCTCTTGCTTTGTATTGATCAGGTTTCACATTTCTCCCTCTTTGACATAAATGCCAAAGATGTAGCATCTTTATTATGCAAAATATGAGCTTTGGCTTCTTGTTGTTTTCTCCCTCTATCACCATGCTTGTGACTGATTTGGAGTTTCTGCTCCTACTGTGATCCTCTGCATCATTCTTCTGATATTTCAATGATTCATTGCTGGTGATGCAGGACAGCTTCCTTTTTTCTTTAAACTGCTTGAGTTAGGGGTATTACCCCCAACTTGCCTCTAAGATATTCATAAGCATCCTTTGGCAATGGTTTGGTGAAGATATCTGCAGTTTGTTCCTTTGTGTGAATGTATTCCAACTTCACTTGTTTGTCTTCTACTAGTTCTCTAACATAATGATACTTGATTGCGATGTGCTTAGTTTTTGCATGCATTACTAAATTTTTGGATATGTTTATAGCACTTGTGTTATCACAATACAATATCACAAGTTTTGTTACCTCTTCTTTCATTCCTTCCAATAGATGTGTGAGCCACACAATGTTTGTGCAATTGACTGCTGCTGCCACATATTCTGACTCTGCAGTGGACTGAGATGTGCATGTTTGTTTCTTGCTAGTCCAGGTAACTAGCCTTTTGCCTAGAAATAATGCACCTCCACTTGTGCTTTTTCTATCATCAATGTTGCCTCCCCAATCTGCATCTGTATATGCATTGAGCTCAAATTTTTCATTCTTTTTGTAGTATAAACCAAAGTTATTAGTTCCTTTAAGATATCTCATTATCCTTTTTACTGCTATGAGATGATTTTCTTTAGGATTAGCAGAGAATCTAGCCACTATTCCAACTACTAATGCTATGTCTGGTCTACTATGTACAACATATTGTAGTTTTCCAATCATGGATCTGTACATTGTTTGATTAACTTCAGCTGATTCATCATTTTTGGACAGCTTATTTCTTGTTGCCATTGGTGTGCTGACCGGTTTGGACTCCTCTAATCCGAATGTTTTAAGAATCTCTTTGATGTAATTTGATTGTGTCACAAATATACCATGTTTGAGTTGATGTACTTGCAATCCAACAAAGAATTTGATTTCTCCAAACATAGACATCTCAAATTCATGTTTCATTTTTTCAACAAAGCCTTTGCAAAGCACTTCCTTTCCACCAAACACTATGTCATCCACAAAGATTTCAGATACAATAATGTCTTTACCTTCTTCTGCTTTGATGTACATGTTGCTGTTATCATCAGTTCTTTCAAATCCTATTTGTATTACATACTTGTGAAGTCTCTCATACCATGCTCTAGGTGCTTGTTTTAAACCATAGAGTGCTTTATGTAGCTTACAAACCATATCCCTGTTGTTTTCATCAACAAATCCTTCTGGTTGTTCAATGTAGACTTCTTCTTCTAGTATGCCATTTAAAAAAGAAGATTTTACATCCATCTGATAGACTTTAAAATCTTTATATGCAGCATATGCAAGTAAAGTTCTTACTCCTTCCATTCTAGCAACAGGGGCAAATGTTTCCCCATAGTCTATTCCTTCTTCTTGAGCATAACCTTTGCATACTAGTCTAGCTTTGTTTCTGGTAATCTCACCATTCTCATCTAGCTTTTTTTTGAATACCCACTTGGTGCCAATCACATTCTTGTCAACTGGTCTGAGAACCAAACTCCAAGTTTTGTTCGTCTTTATTTGATCAATCTCTTCTTCCATAGCTTTGTACCAGTCATCATCTTGTAATGCACCATATACTGTCTTAGGTTTAGATTTGATGATTAGACATGATTCATGTCTTAGTCTGTTCCTTTTCATTGGTCTTGCATCTTTGTCACCAATTATTTGTTCAGTAGGGTGATGTCTTTTTACATATTTGGATAATCTTGGTTCTATCCTTGTTTCCATGTTTGATATTTCTGATTCAGGGTCACTATGTACTGAGTTTTTAGGTTGTTCTATGTCTCCTTCATTTATACTGATTTCAAAATCAGATTGTGCATTTTTTTCATTCTGCAACTCGGCTTTTGAATGCAACTCGACATTCATTGGTTGTGAGTCGGCTAAAACTGAAACTTGTTGTTGAGTTTCAATTTGATTGACATCATCCTCATCAGTCATTCCTTCATAAGAATACACAAAGGTTCTATATTCATCCATTCTTTTTGGTTCTTTAGCTTGGACTTTTGTATGTTCATCAAAGTTTACATTTTCACTTTCCACAATTTTATTAGTGTTAGTATTCAAACACTTGTATGCCTTACTTCTAGTGGAATAACCAAGGAATATGCCTTCATCGCTTTTTGCATCAAATTTTCCATTTCTAGCATCTTTAAGGATAAAACATTTGCAACCAAATACTTTGAAATGTTTTACATTGGGTGAGTGACCATACCATAATTCAAAAAGTGTAGTATTTGTACCTTTCTTGACTTGTACTCGGTTCAGTGTATGAACAGCTACACTTATAGCTTCTCTCTAGTATTTTAAAGCAACAGTCTTTTCCATTATTAATGTTCTGGCATAGTCAATCACAGATCTATTTCTTCTTTCAGCAATTCCATTATGTGGGGGAGTTCTTGGAGCTAACATTTTTCTTTTGATTCCTTTATCATTACAAAATATCTCAAATTCATTTGATGTGAATTCACCACCTCTGTTTGATCTTAAGCATTTCAAGCTTTTTCTTGTTTCCTTTTCAACTCTAGCCACATACCACTTAAACATTTGAAAAGCATCAGATTTTTGTTTTAAAAACATAACAGTCATCATCCTAGAATAGTCATCAACAAACAACATTATTTATTTATCTCCTCTATAGCTTTGCACTTCCATTGGACCACATAAGTCAGTATGAACTAGTTCAAGTACTTCTTTGGATGTATAGTTTTTGCTTTTGAAACTTGACTTTATCATCTTTCCTAGCTGACATTGTTTGCACATAATATTATCAAGCTTCTTCAATTTTGGTAAACTTTTGACTTTCTTCATTTTACTGATCTTGACCAGATTGTCAAAGTTGACGTGACATAATCTTCTATCCCACAACCATTCATCATCAAATTTTGCAATAAAACAAGAAACATCATCCATATCAAGGTAAAATAGATTACTCCTTGTTTGATCTCCTTTTCCTATCAGTTTACCATCAGTATCATAGATTTTTGCAGTTTTGTTTCCAAATTCTACTTTGCATCCTACATTGCTTAACTGTGAGACACTCAGCAAATTGTAGTTTAATCCTTCAACATAGTATGCATTATCACATGAAATTTGTTCTGTGAGCTTAATGGAACCTTTTCCTTTGATTTGACATGGAGCATCATTACCAAATCTAACACTATTTCCATCATACTGAGTAAAGTTAACAAACTTACTTTTGTCTCCTGTCATGTGATGTGAGCATCCACTGTCTATGATCCACCTGTCATTCTTGTTCATACATGTTACCAATGCTGTGGGCTCTTCTTCATCAGATTGATCCTTCATGGCTACATAAACAACTTCATCATCATTGTCATCAGAATTTTCTTCAACAATATAACACTTCTTACCTTTTTCTTTGTAATCTCTCTTGTCATCATCTTTTCTGAATTTTTTTTTGTTGCCTTCCTTGTAATCCTTTTTTTGTGAACACTTGGCAGCAATATGACCTACTTCATTGCAATTTAAACAAATGATAGGCATCTTACCTTTGAATTTTTCTTTTCCTCTGTGAAATCTTCTAGCAAGCAATGCTTCCAATTATTCCACATCTTCCTCATCAGTGCTACTGTCACTGGATACATACTTCATTTTTCTTCTTTTCTTTGATTTTACGTCATCAACATCTTTTAGTGATAACTTAGCCTTAAAGGCAGATTCAGCATTCTTTGGTCTATAGATGTCAAAATTAGATAACTCAAAAGCAGTGAGTCTACCTATTATACCTTCAAAACTTAGATTGTTTCTTGGTATACATCTTAGTTCTTGTATTGCCGATACTCTAATAGCATAGATAGGGAGCAAGGTTCTTAAGAACTTACTATTACCAGTATCTTCATCTAGTTGACCACTTAAGCATCTTATTGCACTTACCACTTCTTTTATTCTTGCGCCATACTGAGCAGCATTCTCATTTTCCTCCATTTTCATATCATCAAACTTTCCTCTAAGACTTTCTCTTTTTGCTCTTTGTACATTCGGATCTCCTCCATAGATGTCTAATAGGGCTTTCCACATTTTGAATGTAGTGTTACATCCTTTGTTATCATCAAATTCAGCATAGTTGAGTGTAGAGGCAATCTCTAGCATTGTCTGATTGTGTTCCTACTTGTTTTTCATGTCTTCTGCAGTAAGAGTACTAGTTAGATCTACATGTTTAGTGACAATTAAATTTTGGGCATAATCTCCTATGGATCCAAGTTGTAGCTTTATCAAACTTTTCCATGCAACAAAGTTGTCTTTGTTGAGCTTGGGAACTTCTCTCTTAGGCATTTTGATCTTTTCTGCTTATAGTTCCTTTAAACTGAATTAGCAGTAAAGCTCTGATACCAATTGATAGAATTCTTTAGAATAACTAGGGCGGGGGGGGGGGGGGGTGAATCAGTTATTCAAGGTCCAAATGCCCTAATAATACTTTTTCTGCACTTTTAATAAATCCATACACTTTTCATCCATCCAAACTTAAATCGACCATATTAATAAGTTACAGTAAATCAATATGCAGAAATAAAGCATTCAAGATCAACACATGACACAATGATTTATGTGGAAACCCAATTTGGGAAAAACCACCAGTAACATGCTACTTGATTCTCACTCTTCTAAAGTGATGCCCTGTTAAAAGCCTACCCTGTTAAAGGCTTACAACACACTGTTAAATGTGACCTTGTTAGAGGATTTCACCAAACTGTTAGGAATGGGCCTGGTTAAAGGACTTTAGAACATTCACTTGGAATGTCACCCTGTTGAAGGATTTATCTCATGGCTATCAAACCAACCTAAGTCCATAGGATTTAAACTAACTGTTACAATTGCTAGAAAGTAACAATAATGGCCTTTTGATCTGATATAACTTACAACATACTTTGAAGATTTCAGATCATACTTTTAGTTCAATCCTTATGCTTGGCTTCAATCACTTTAGCACTGATTGCTTGTCTTCTTATCAAGCTTCGTCTCCTTGAGTCTTCTTACTCATCATGCCAATGCATCCATATCTGGGGTCTTCTTATTAAAACAGTGTAACTATGCTCTCTCTCCTCCTTAGCACCTCCTTCAACATTTTATGCTTTCATGCTTGACCGCCTCTCTCTCTCTCTCTCTTACTATCTTTTCCATGAACTTATGTCTTCTTAAATAGAAATCTGATTTTTGCTTTTGCCACTCAATTCTTCTTCTCCAATTTTAGGGTTTCAAAAGGTATTAGGTAGGATACAATGTATCTACCTCATATCTTGTTCTCATCTAGAAACTTCGTCAGTTGTATCCTTAAAACGTTTTACATGGTGTTCTATGCCACCAACTCATCATTCTTATCTTCCATTTAATTTACAAACTTCTAGATAACAACCTTGTCGGCTTAGATATGGCAAATTTTCGATTTTCAAAATAATGCAGCAACTCGGCATAATTGTTTTTACTGGTGCTCGACATCTCTGTGTTACTCGGCACTATTGGTTTTACTAGTGCTCGACACCTCTGTGTTACTTGGCACTATTGGTTTTACTGGTGCTCGGCACTTGAAGTTTACTTGACACTCGATATCACTCGACATTTGAAGTTTACTCGGCACTTGAAGTTTACTCGGCACTTGATATCACTTGGCTTCAACTAGGAATCTGCTCGGCTCCTACTAGCTTGCTCGGCTCCTACTTTCTAATGAACTTTCAGTTAGGCTTTACAAATGTCTTAGCTAAAAACTTTACATCTTTTGATATGTTTCAGTGTGCCCATTCTCCGTGTCTTATAGTATGTCATCAACACACTTTTTCATCAATGGCTTAGCTAATCCTTGTACTTCATTACAACATCATAACTTCAACCTTTCTCTTGGTGTACTAGTTACATCTTATTGATTGCCTCCTCCTTGTCAATCAACTAATTGATAGTATTTTGATCACTAAGACAATTGTCATTCCTGCAAATAGCAAGTTTGACATCAATGACAAAACAATGATTGAGAACATTCTTTACCATTTCCATATATCATTCCAACAACTTTCCTCATGATCTTTTCAATCATTTCCAATAGCTTCTCAAACATTTAGTGAGTCTTATAAAAAAATGTTAGCTTTATTGTTTCCATGATATACAATAAGTTAAATTTTGTTCTATTGCACTCGAACATCTAGAGCCATTTATTTTGTTAGAATTAATTTATGCCTACCTATGTGACAGGTAACTAATATTTTACAATTTTAATTATTAAGAATTAAAACCACATAGAATTGAAATTTCATTGTGGAAAAGGAGAATCAACAAATATACACATACATGTATTGTGGTGATGGTTTGGTATTTCACTGCAAGTTTGTGTGGTTGTTACCGATTTCTTGGCTTTGCTACTGGACCTTTTTAAGGTTCCCTCTACTTAGCAAAAACCCCGAGTGTAACAAAAATTAATACTCATTTTATATGGCATAAGAATAGGAGGCCAAAGTAAACATAAATAAGTAGAATCAGATAATGTGTACCTAGGTAAAATGGATATAAATCACGAGCAAGTATTTTATGAAGGTGAAGAATCGCTACCTCTCTGTCATGTTGCCTTTCCCAAATGAAACTACTACAATGAAGGGTGATAGCAAATGAAAGGTGTACCTATTCATGCAAATGTCAAGTGTGTAAGTGTTCTCAGGACACGTGCACTATGGGGGAAATGCCACCATTTGCTATAGAAAACTCTAGATGAACAATGCAAATGACAACGTGCACTTCCTCTTCTTTTATTTATCAAGTATTTTTATTAAGCTAACCACCACCATGCCTTTTTGGTATCCGGCCAGTTGGCTTGAATATAAGATATTTTTCCAGTGTGTACCACAGTTTGCCAGCAAAAGGCAACTTTCTGTCAGTGGGTGATGCCCATAATGAAAAACCTGCTAGCTTTATTATTATTTTTTCAATGCTTTTTTTTTGCTATAGGGCAAGATCAATCTAGTGAATATAGCAAACTTTAAGTAGTCTACATTTTTAAATGATAAATTAAACTTCTATTATTTTTTAGGTCCAACATTCATTGGATCCTAGATTGCATTATTCTTGGACCAATCAAATACTTGCATTTTACATGAGCTAGAATGCATTATTCTTGGACCAATCAAATATTTTAATTTTAAATGAGCAATTTTTATTCATATAGTTTAAATTTTAATATATTTTTATTTTTTTCTGAAACATCTTTTTCCTTTTTTTTGGTTGGTTTGTGCTATGAATTATCATGATTTCTCGCTTGAGAGAATTTTTTCCTACAAAATTTTAATTCTCTTTACAACATACATTGAACAATTTGTGTTGAATTTAGTGTGTTCATATTTCAATGCCCTTGAGTACTAGGTAGAAATTAATTCTTCAGGTGGCATAATAGTCACTATAGTTGTTTATTGTACAGTTATTGTCCTAAATATAGTCATTGTCAACAATGAGCTATTGAACTATTAAATCTCTCTTCCTTCACAGGACAAAATGATGAACCCTACAAAAAATCTGGAAAAACTTAATTTCCTCTACACTACTATCTAATACTTGTGGGCATGTGTAGAAAAGCATGTGATTAAATCCACTCTAAAAGCTTGCGAGTGAAGCAAGTGGCTTTTGCTTCGATTACTTTGAATAATGTTTGGTGTTTCCCTTTGACAACCTCAAATTCCAATAGTAATTTTGTTTAATGTATTAACAAGGCAGGCCTAAGATATTGTGCATATGCAAGTCTCTTATTTCATAGTGTCTTGTTTCTTGTTCTAAGCAATGTTGGAGAGAAGTTCTTAAAAGATTTGTGTTTTGGTAAGGAAATTTTGAAACATATGTCTAGTTCCTCATAATGTATATTTTGCATGGTTAATCTTTGCAACATAATCTTATAAATGATTTTATAAACAAGATTCTTGTGGAGTAAAATAAATCTTAAAGGGACATTGTTATTGGTACTTTTTAGTGTTAATGAGTGTCTTTTTATGTATCTATTCTTTGTAATATTGTGGTTTGTGCATTTTTTACTTTCCATTGGTATAATTTTCATGATTATCGTAGCTTTTGAAAGTTTTTGGTGGTCTTCATAAGATAAATCTTAGAGTTGAAGCAAACCTCTATTTTTTGCTATAAATTTAGTGGTTCTTGTATAATTTGAAGTGTAATGATCAACTTTTCAGCATTTCATTGACTCAACTAAAGCTATACTTTTCATAGTGTTTGTTGAAGATGCTTATAAATGCTGGACACTTAGTTATTTTTGGCACTCCCATCAACCTCCTTTATGATGTTAGCATTAAAGGTATATATTTGCTTCCCTCAAAGTCTAAGAGATGACACCAAAGAAAATAATGTGTCTAGTAGTTTCTACTATGTATGTGGATGAGTCATGTGACTCTCCTTGTGATTCCAAAATAATACAACTAACTAGTTTTCTCAATTTCACCACCACGTTGTCAAATATACAACTACTACCCAATTCACATTCTTTAGGTTTTTCAAAATTTTATGCCATACATGTATCTTGTGATATGTTGTAAGAATGAGATTTTGTTCCCCCTAAGTTTAGAGAAGCTATGGTTTCAAAGTTTGAAATGGATAATAGCGGATAGTTGTGTCACTTTCTCAATATCAAAGGTTGATAGTATACAGATTTCATAGATTGTGTTAAGCAAAACTATGTGTTAGAGCTTTTGTCATGGTCTACATATGGTGATCAGCATTGTCTTCTTGCTTCAATGTAGAATATATTATTGACTCAAGAATGACTAGTTTATTCAATTTCTATTTGTGCATACAAACTGTAAAAATACTCAGGTGGGTCTATTTTAATAATCAATTGAAAATTCATCTAGTCTAAATTTAGTATAGATGGGCTTCAAACATTTTTCAACTTGTGTCTTATGTATTGTATTGCATCACAATGAATACTTTGCAATGAAATGGAGTAATCTAAATCATTTTTTCTTTTTTTTTTACCATACTTCTATGGCTCCTCAGAAATTTTCTTCAAAGAAATGCTTCTATTAGGACATAAATGCTTGATCTAACTTCATTAGCATAAAACCATATAATTTGCATATAGTTGAACCCTCTGGGTAAGGAAGCCTAAGATAATATACAAATATCCCATTATCTGATGCACTCGAGTGAGTTGCAACTATACATCGTAATGTTTCCATTATGGTATATTATTTATGTAATTCCTCAATGCACATTTAATTTTACTTGTTTACTTATTCAGTGTTATTTGGCATTGAGACCATCTTAAGGTGGAATATTGATATTCATTACAGGGTTATAGCTAAAGGTTGTACACTAAATTATTTATTCAAATTACAATATGTGTGTGTTTAAATTTGTTGTCTTACACTGTAGATGATTGATCTCATATATTTTTTATACTTCAATAGTATAATCCGATATTATATTATAACTCCATTTGCTACTTGTTCATGTAAATTCAAATCTATGCTAAATTGTCTAAACCTCCTCATATATTGCTCATTTTATGTACATTGTTAATTATATATAAGTTGATAATTCATCTATTTGACCATTGATGGTAAGTTTTACTTTCTACTAGAAAATTTCTACTTCAACTTTCATGTACAAAATCTAGTATAACAATAAAAATTTGTTGAAATATATAGAGTTAAATTGTGGTAAGCAATCCAATCTGTTGCCATATTTAATTGTTGCAATATTTCCTTTCTGTAATAACAAAACAAGTTTGAATTTTACAAAAAACTAAGAAACAAACATCAAGGGTTTGTGTAAATACTATTTTGATTAGTTCATTAATCTTCTTCTCTTGAATACTCACACATACATTTTCCAACTTAGTTTTTCGGTCGGTTTCTCAATGTTAAAATAACATATGAAAGTTGTATGAAGGATTACCATCACATAGAAACATGTATAGAGATTGCATTCTAATAGCTTTAAAATAAATTTTTTGAATTATAATTTTATTTTATTTAGTTACAATATTTGAAACTAGAGTATTGACATTTTAACGTAATGGATCTGTATACATAGGTCTCGATGGTGACTTTGATAGATTGGTCACACGCTTTCTGAAGCCAAGAGTTCAATATCAAATCAATGGTAAGCATAGGATACTATTCTTGATAAATAGTTATAGATGCATATATATTGATCCACTATTTTATCTCTCCAAGACATCATAGGAGTAATTTTCCACCTAATTACAATATAAGATTTCATTTATCTTATAACAACACACACACAAAAATTAATGTTTATTCTATTTTCTTTTTCTTGTAATGAGAATGGATTTATTTAAAATAGATGAGTATAATTTCTTCCTTTTATGTTTAACACTCTTTCTAGGGTTAAATAATAATGCTACTAATTTAACTATATTTCATTCTTAGAACTTGTTGTTTTCTCTGAACTAGGAGTTCCTTGAAAATACATAATATAAGCATCTAGAAAAATACCTAAATGTAAAGTATTGTCATGACATTTGAAAACTATTGTCTTTCTCACATTTTAAATTTGATTATAGAATTTTTTATTTCCCTAAGATTAACCAAGATTGGATAATAATTAAGCCCTCTTAAATTACTTTGAAGTTAGAAGGCTCAGAATACCTAACTGTTCCATATGCCAATTTCACTTGTATGCCAAATTTTGGAGCACTGAAATGTATGAATGAATAAACATTCCAAGTCCTGAATGGGATTGTCCAATCATAGGTACAATCAACTCTACAAGCATGGAACACATATTCATTATTCAATGTTCACATGTTAAAGATTCATTATGTTCCATAGTAGGTGAAAATTATTTGGAAAATGAGTCTGTAACAATATTTTATGTAGATATTGTGTCCCATTTTTTATCCAACTCCGCAAATCTGGGAAATGCATATATACAAGAGTACTTCAAACCCCCAGATGGATACAAGGGATATACTGATGCATATGTTGTAGAAAAGGGTTGTGCTCTTGTCAGGGGGTTATTCTCTTATGATTGATCACTCAGAGAATATGAAGCATTATCATGTGTATGAAATGCTCCCAAAATAGCACTTTCTAATTAATGTAAAGTTGTCCTCACACATGCATTGGATACTCATGGTGCCCATTATTGTGAGCATTTTTTAAAGAGAATTTTAGATGTCTATGATTCACTAATGTATGTGCAAATGCACGTGTCTCCTTCTATCGTTACCACATGTTTGTGAAACACATGTGCATTACTCATGGTTCCTTTGAGGTAGAATAATAAATGTGACTAGGATCTTTTACAATTTCATCCAGATTGTTGATAGTTAATGTATGTGTCTATCTCCATGGCTTACTTCTAGACCACTACCATATTTTGATATGTAATATTGATATGTTATAATGAGAACTTTAATTTGTAAGAAAAGTTTGGCATTGCAACTTTAGTTTGTGCATCAAGATTTATGCATCTCATAATCGTACGGTTATTATGCACATAATACTTTTCCTTAGTTGGAAAAGCATATAGCATTAGAAAATATAGACTATGCATCTACATACTGTGTGCTATAAAAACTAGTGTGCAAAGAACAGTAATTAATTGAAAAACATTCACAAACTAATCACATAGCAACATATAGATTATACAATAAAACCAAATAAGAGGGATGAAAACCAAAGGAGAGAACTTGTAACTCATATCAACAAGTAGACGTGTCCAAAGGATGGAGATGTATGCTCAAGCGTGGCCTCAAGTTTCAATGGATGAGAGATGGATGAAGGATTCAACAATGGAGGAATGAGTGGATTTTTCCATTATAATGGTATTTTGATAGTTCTTAGGTTCTCAAATAGTATTATAAGTTTGGATATGAAGGTGGATGATTTGTGAGAGGAGAGGGATTCAATTTATAGGCAATTGGGTGGGAAGGAGATAAGAATTGCTAATGGATAGTTAATTGAGTGAGGTGTGAAACAAATTTCAGTTAACTAAAGTAGGTGGAGGAGATGGAATTCTATGTTTAAAGATGGATGAGGGAGATGTGGAATGAGAGTGAACTTGGGCTTGGGTTAGAGGGAATTAATAATGTCTTAATTCGTGCGACTGATATGGAGAGGGATTTTAGACATGGAAAAGGAGGTGATGTGTTTCAGTTAAGGTGGGTGAGGTGGCTCAGTTGACTGGATGATATGGGAGGTGGATGGATTTATTAGAGAAAAGGTTGGTGGATGAGCTTAATTAAATAAATAGATTATTTAATTAAAAGGTAGAATTATTAGTGCATAAGATTTAATTAATTAAATGAATTATTTAATTAAAAAAAGGAATATTTGGTGCATGAGTTGAGTTTGGGTAACTGTTGGGTTGAAGAGTTAGATAGTGGGTGGAGGGTTTAATTAATTAAATTAATTAAATAAAGAGGGGTTTTGGAGATTTTTTTAAAAAAAATTTGATCGATAAACGGCCAAGGCCTTGGATCTTATATTAAAATAAAGATAAGATAAAAGTTACAATGTGTTACTCCGTTCAAACGGGCACTGGTAGGAAAGAACGAAGAAGAAAACCTCCAGTCTTGCCCGGGACTTATGTCCTATATTATTACCTTTCCATAGGGGCATACCCCTGATCTCAAAGTTACATGAATTTACAAAAAATTACATAAAAATACACCTAGGCATTCCAGGAAAATTTGTCTCAGAGTAATTTCCTTCTATCTACAATTGGAAAGATCCAATGTCAGACACCTGTCTAAAAAAAATTCTTTCTTCAAGACACAAGGATAGTTAGTATGCAAATGAAAATACTTTCAATAGAGACATAAATATTATTAACCTTATAAAACCTAGAATTATTAATAAGCAGTCTATTTATCAGATCTAATTATAGACCATTAATCTGCTTGATTAATTATTGATCTTTAGTTTAAACTAAATTGGAGATATGGATCTAACATGAGTGTTCTATGAACAGCGAATTTAGACATAAACAGTACTCTTAAATCCCTTATAACTCATGGTTCAATCTTTTAATATCTATCTTTCAGTCTTCACATAATCAACTTCTACCTTATATACATCCTGACTGAGAACTATTCCCAAACAAGCCAACCCCTCAGATCTATCAGAATAGTCACGATTAGGTTTACATAAAATGGAACGAATAAAATTTCTAAACACTGGATTAGTCACTACTATCTTGAGAACAATATCATGTCGCTGAGGGAGATCCTACTGCAAATCCCTTGTTTTATAAACTTGGGATTATCAATAGATCCGAGATAGTTTAAAAGACCAAGAAGGATGCCTAGGTATTCACAATGTTTAAGTCTAAATATAAAAACATCAAATGATAATGAATATTAAAATTAACCATACACTGAGATTTCATAATCTTCCTAAAAAATCTTCAAACCTAATTAAGAATTAACAAAACTTCCCATCTAATGAAATCTAGTCAAAGCAGATAACAGTAAATCTACAACATTGTATATCGACCCGAAACCCATGAATCAAATAATGAAAGAAAACCAACGTCTTGACTCCTTGGAGCAAACAGAGATTGCAAACAATGACACTCTGAAGAAATTTTGGGGCACATCATCCAGGTTCCTGACTATACAAATAAAGATCAAATTCCTATGTTAATTTAAAAGAGAAATACCATTTCTTGATAACACATCCCCTCTCTATTATGAAACTACCACTAACAGAGCATTCCTTAAATGGATATTTTAGTGACTAGCCACTATAATTCTTAAATTTCTTCCTTAAATTATCTAATTAAGCAGGGCTAAAGTTCTGATCCTTCAATACACCAAACCATTTGGAAATCTATTTCTATTATCATATATTTACAGTTCAATACTATATTGTCAAAGATTTACATTTCAATACTATTTTTTGCTATAACAGAGATAGACATATCACCCTGTATTATACAGAAATAAGAACCCTAAGCAAACCTGAAGGCCTACTATATAAGCCCTTAATATCTAGGAGCAAAACAGTAGTCTAAAAGCTAGAAACCAAAAATTGTGAACAGATTCTACTATTTCCATGAGACCATAATCACCTCTGGAACAGAGTTTGGGTCATCCATGACCACATTGGGGGGGAGTACATAATCGACCCTGAGTTTGCTTGATTTTTTCGCATTGAGGATGCAGAATTCCAAGGCATTGAGGTCGTTGAAAACTACTCCTAGGCTCACATAGGATTTAAACATATTGACATACTTGACCACCCATTCCAGATTCTCTTTTGTCCTAATCCCATGCCAACCCAAAAGGAAATTCACACTCACTTCCATTCGTGGCCATGCCCTAAAAAAGGCCAAATTGTCCCTAACCATTAGACACTACCATCAAGGGGCAGTCTTTAACTCCTCCGCACCCAGGGGAAGGCTCATGTATTTCTCAGGGTGAGGGATTTTGCCCTTGTCATCAATATTGAGAACAACCTTCTCTAACCCTCACCTCCAAACAGGATTGAAAATATCTAAAAAAAGCCTAACAATCTCTTCTCTATCAATCTTCGCCCTTACCATCACCCCAATGAATGATCCAATCATAGAGCTGTTGGTTCTCCAGGTCGCCCTATAGTCAAAAGCATATTCCCCTATCGCCCTACTCATAGAAAAATGCATCATATCATCTACATTTCTCAAGAGACGATTCCATCTTTCTGGTTTTACCTTCCTGAGGAAGGCCATCATTCTGTTCTCTGTCACATGGTAGACATTCACATTGGTTTCCATCGTAACAACGAGCAATCACAAAGAAGCAGTAAAAATTTATCACTCTCAATCAGTTATCCCACTCATAACTTTATTTCCATTTAACAAAGGAAATCCATCATTATTCGGCCTATCCTATGTGACCCTTAACCGAGAATAAAAGCTTTAGAATGGAAATGACCTCAACTGCTCACACTCGACATTGAATATCTGATCACATGTTGCAGAATCTTTACTTCATAAGCCAAGTGGCAAATTTCGGACTCCCTCCAGCCTAAACTCACAATCATAACTAATTATGATAATTTCCCGGACCTAAATTCGTAATGATTACCAAGATCTTAGTTTGGATGACAGTTGGAAAGCACGACACAACAAAGCCAAATAGGAGGTGGGTTAGGTTAAGGATCAATTTAGTAGATAATCTCTATATCTTACCAAATTAGATATGCCTAATGCGATACTCACTGGGTATAATCTTTATACTAAATCAGACCACCATTCCTAAAGGGGGACAATTATGAAAGATTTCGGGGTTACTCCTCCGTAGCTGCAATAAGGACTCTAATCTAGGAGACTTTAAATGGGAAGTATATCTTAGGTATATAAGTAATAGCAATACAGCTACATATTATTAATATTTTTAATAATAATAGGTTTTATTAAATACTAATAATAAGGATTAAAAAAAGAAATATTCAAATATATCTTAAATTATTCTCCTTTCTATCTTTTTCTTTCTTACTTTATTGTAAAATATAATATTTAAATATTTATTATTTCGAATATTTATAAATATAAATTCTGGTAAAATCTAAGAAAATCTATCTATATATATATATATATATGTATGTATGTATATATGTATGTATATATATATATATATATATATATATATATATATATATATCTGTATTTATGAGTCTGCATACTTATGTAAATATGCATTTATATATGAATATATATATATTTATAATAAAATATATGAGTGAATCTGAATGAAAAAAACCTCTAGGAACTACAAGGGAGGAGGAGACTCTAAGTTTTATATCAATAGCGATTCTCCATCAGCACCCCTGTTCGCAAGTCCGTCAGCTATCATATTACCTTCTCGATAAATGTGGATGATTAGGACATCCTCAAAATTTCCCAATAATAGCAGCATTTCTTGGAGTTTTGAATTCAAGGCCCAATTAAGAGTCTTTTTTTTTCCTAATGGCATTTAGGACTACTTGAGAGTCTCCTTCAATGACAACTTTAGGAAGACCTAATTTATGACAGAGTTGCAGACCTTTCTCCAGCGCTTCAAATTTTGCTACGTTATTTGAAACTGGAGGAAGAGGAGAGGCTAACTTTGCTATCCACCGACTATCCTCATCATTGATGATACAACCTATACTAGCTATACCGGGATTCCCTCTCACAACTCCATCAAAATTTAGTTTATGCCATCCTGGGGGAGGAGGAGCCCATTTGCAATTGGCCCTTGCCTCCTTATTGCTAGCTGCATATACCAGAGGAGGGTTGATCAGATTGGACCATTGTTTCTTCATTATACCATCCCAAAATGAGAAAGAGCCTTCTTCATGAAAATATTTCCTTAGATTAGCATTCATAACTTCTATAATAGATACTTTGAGTTTTAGCAGAAAATTGTCTAAATTTTGCTCTTTATTTTGGAAAATACAATGATTTCTTTCTTTCCATAGTTCCCATAACACTAGGGATGGGAAAATATTCCAAAGTTTTTTATATACCCCGCAAACCAAATGTGTGGGCCAGGAACTGAGGAGCCCCTTAAGGGATTTATGAAAAGGGGTTGACCACTTTAGTTGGGATTTAATCCATTCCCAGCAATTTTGAGCAAAAGGGCAATTTAGGAAGAGATGATCCACATCTTCATTGCTTTGTTTACACATGACACACCAGTTGGGGCCCAAGATATCAAATCTAGCTAATCTATCCGCTGTCAAAACTCTGTTCTGAAGGGCCATCCATAAAAAGAAACCCACCTTAGGAAGGCAAGCTGGATCCCAGCACAATTTTAAAGGGATGTCCACATAGTTCCACTGCTGTGAGTTAATTATAGATTGGTATCCAAGCTTTACACTGTAGATACCATCCTTTGATCCAGCCTAGATGAGTTTATCCGACCTTTCAAATTGTTTAATTTTCCTATTCGAGATGATCTTTTCGAAGGCTACAACTGAATCCGGTCCAAGTTCTAAATCATTGATAGAGCGCCATCTCCATCGCAATTCCCCATCCGACATCTTTTTAACTTTATAATCTTTTACCTTATTACCCCACAATGATTTCAACTTAGAAATGAGGTTCTCTAAGTTAGAGGATGAATGAATAGGAGGTTGTCCATCCCAAGAATCTTCCCAGAAAAAGGCTTTATTCCCAGCCGCCACATCCCAAGTTAGATATTTGCTAATGATTCCCCAACATTTTGACATGAAATTCCAACACTCTGACCCTTTAGGTAATTCTTCCATCCTGAATACTGATTCTGGGTCTGTTGGATCTAGATATTTATAATATAAAATTTTGGCCCATTTATGTTCATTTTCTTGGTATAACCTCCATACAAGTTTAGCTCCTAAAGCCTCGTTTTGCCATTGCGGTTTCTTAATTCCTAAACCCCCACATTCCTTGGGTTTGCATAAATTGTCCCACTTAATAAGAGCAAGTTTCTTGTCATTTTTCTTATCCTTCCACAGGAAATTTCTAAGTTTTGTTTCAAAATTCTTGGACATCCAATTATTGAGAGGAAGGCATGCCATGGGAAAAATTGGAGTGGCTGAAAGGATTGCTCGGATCTTGGTTATCTTTCCTGCCTTAGAGAGCCACTTATTCTTCCAGCTACCAATCCGCTTATCCACCTTATCGATCGTGTCCATCCAAACTTTGTTATACCTCAAGTTCTTCTCTAGGGAGATACCCAAATATTTGCATGGGAAAAATCCCTTTTTGTATCCCAGAATTCCACATATCCTATTTTCCATTTCAAGAGCGATATTTAAGAAGAAAATTTTAGATTTTGCTTTATTAACCTTCTGACCTGAAGCATCCATATATTTCTGAATTATACTTTTAAAACCCATGGCCTCTTGGACGGAGCTCTTGCCAGGTAAAATGGTGTCATTTGCGTACTATTGATATGTAATGTTAGGGAGATTCTTGGTAACCGAAATACCGGAGATCCTCCTTTCCTAATAAGCGAAGGAGACTGCTCTCGTGAAAGCTCCAGCCATTAGAATGAAGAGAAAGGGAGATAGTGGGTCTCCCTATCTAATACCCCTGGAAATATCAAAAAAACCTTCAGGCGTCCCATTTATGAGAACCAAAATCTTCAAAGTAGAAATAAATTTAAATATTAGATTTACCCATTGATGAGAACAACCAAATGCTTCTAAGACTTTACAGAGAAAACACCAATTGACCATGTCGTAAGCCTTTTGGATGTCTAACTTCATAAACATACATGCTTCTTTATCTATGATAGCCGAGTGGATGACTTCCTAAATTATAATTATACCATCCAAAATATATCTTCCTGGAACAAAGCCTGTCTATTCTTCAGAAATCAATTTTGGCATGATGACCTTGAGTCTATTAGCTATAACTTTTGAAAATATTTTATATATAGAGTTGCATAGGGCTATAGGGTGGAAGTCTCTAGGATGTTCCGGGCAATCCTTCTTAGGGATAAGTGTGAAGAAAGAATAGTTGATTTCAGCCAGCAAGGATCCACCATTCCTAGACGCTTCAATTGCTCTCCATAAATCTTCCCCTAGTATATCCCAATATTTTTGAAAAAAGAAGGCTTGAAACCTGTCAGGGCCTGGAGATTTATTTGGACTCATATTAAAGAGCACAGTCCTTACCTCTTCCAGAGTTATTGGTTTATTTAGATATTTGTTGTCTTTTGTAGTGACCAATTTTGGAATAAATTTGAGCATTTTGGATTGTGCCTCCTTATTAGACCCTTCATAATTATTAAATAGATTCTTAAAGTGAGAAACTATTGTGTCTGCTATTTTAATTGGGTTTTCTATGCAAAAGCCCTACGGAGTCAAGATATTAGTGATTTTCTTTAGAGATCGATCCAACATAGTCGAATTATGAAAAAACTTTGTATTTCGATCTCCCTCATCCAACCATTTCTCTCTAGATTTTTGTCTCCAGAAGGTTTCTTCTTTGGATAAAATAGCTTCTTGTTTCATGAGGAGATCTTTTTCTAAAGTGTATTTCTCATAATTCATACCATATTTTATAATTTCTTGATTTAGGTTTTTCAATTTTTCTTCAATTTCCAGTTTTTCTTTAAAAATATTGTTGAAGTGTTCCCTATTCCATCTCAAAATATTTTCTTTTAGTAATTTGAGTTTGGAGACAAAACTGAACATTTTGGACGCCATGAAATTTGCTTGAGTCCACCATGTCTTCACTAATTTCATAAATCTCAGATCTAGAAACCACATCTTCTCACACTTAAAAGTATTTTTGGGCGGTTTAGATGGTTTTGTAATCTCCAAACAAACAGGAAAATGGTCTGATCCTGCAAAGGGTAGAATGGAGGATTGAAAATCCTTATTATAGGAAGAGAGATTACCTACAATAAAGAATCTATCTAACTTTTCCGCAATATATCATTATCCTTTCTTCTATTATTCCACGTAAATATTCCATTACTTGATGGAATTTCTAATAAACTGATTTTGTCAATCCATATTTTGAATTCTATAGATGAGAGCGACAGGTGTTTAGTACCCCCTACTTTCTCATCTAAACTTAGAATCGAATTAAAATCACCTCCTAATATAATCGGACTATCTTTGTGATTTGAGATAACTGTACTTAATCATCCCAAACAAATTTTTTCCCTATATTACTGTTAGGACCATACACATTGATAAGGATGAATTTCATATCTGATTTTAGACTCTGTATACTGACAAACAACCAATTATTATTATTTACCAAATATGTTAGTGTTACTTTCCTAGAATTCCAAATAATTCCTAAGCCACCCGAGGCAACTATTACCTCTATGAAGATAGAATCCCACAATCCCAACATCTTACTAAATTTAGCTCCTTCTACCTTATTGAATTTTTTTTCTTGGATTAAAATTATTTATGAATTAAAGTTTTTAAAATATTGTTTAAATAACCTTTTTTTACTAGGAGCATTAAGGCCCCTAGCGTTCCACGTTGTTATCCTCATACTGCCTTAGGAAGGCACTTCCCCTTCCCTATGTTAAGCAACTCATCAATTTTCCTTTATTTTCTAGCTAGGCCTTTTGTTTCACGTAGTTCCTTCAGAGATCTCCTACCCCTTTTTCCTTTAGGCTTTCCATAATTTGGAAAGGTTATACCTTGCTGATTCATTTGTATACCAAGCTCTTGCTGAAAAATACCCAGTTCTTGCTCTGTTAGTGCAACACCTTCCTCTGTTTTGTCAAATTCTTCCATTTCCAATTCCTTGCAAATCTGGTTTCCGAGATTGTCCTCCTCCAATTCTTTATTTCTATTTCTGTGAACTCTCCCATGTTTGTCCTATCCATTTCCTACTTGCCTTTTGAATTAAACCCACTCTGTTTGTCTTGCTTCATTACACTGTCCTTCATCTGGATCTCTATGATATCCCTTTGGAGATCCTCAGCTGTATAGTCATCTCCTCCCAATTTGATAATTTTTTGTATCATCTCCTCTTTTTGAGAGGTAGTACTCTTATCTATGTTATCATAGTTAAAGACCTGAATGAGGTCCTCTGCTAATTGCTCAAGTTTGTTATCTTCAAACTCTAACACTTCAATCTCTGGTCTAAATTCTAGATCCTCATTTAAAAAGTTCTGAATGTATTTTACAATCGAGGCTTCTGGACTCTTGCCATTAATCCATGTTTGTGATTGAACCTCCACTGGGCTGAAAGGCGAGGAGGGAAGCCCAACTGGAGTTTGCCAAAATTTTGAAGTTCTTCTAGTTCCATCAAGTATTGGAGTGGTTAATTCTATTTCATGGAGTATTTCAGTATTCATTTGCTGATGTTCTTATTTTTTTGATCCTGAAACTGCTTTTTCTGTCCTACCCTTGGGTGAAGAGAAAAGCATATTATTTTCAGCTTCATCTATGTCTAGATCCTTCACTGATTCTGTAGTACTATTTTTATCTCTTCTTGTCGTTCCTTTTCCTTATTCTCTTCAAGCTCCTTCTGATACATATATGCAGAAGACCCCTTTATAGTTTCAGTTTCCCAATGATTCTCTTCATTTCCATCTTCCATATTACTTCTTCCTTTGTACTCTATAGTGGCCTCTTGTATTTCTGTGTCTTGCTCTAGATCTTGGCTTATGATTATAGTGGACATTGTTACACTCCTTTTTGGGGGTTCTTTGTCTCTAACTACCAACTATTCTGTTGAGGGATTAGACTTACAATTCTCCTTGTCATGTTCCACCGCATCCTTTTTCTTTTTTCCTCTTTGTCTCTTAGAACGATTTCCCTCCAATGCCAGATTTGAGTCCTTTTTAGGAATAGAAACTAGAACCGATTTAAGTCTTCTATTATTAGGTAAAACCTTATCTAAAACTTTATGAACTGTCCTTTCTTTCTGATTAACCTGATTTTGGAATTTTGTTGGAGAGGTATGATCTTCCAGTATTTTGTTCTTCATTGCTCTCAACCAAGAAAGTTGATTGCTGATATCCGAGGTAAGGGGGAGGATCTTGGGCATGATTTTATGTGAATCATCAAATCTTAAAATGTCAACTATTCTCTTTTTATATGTCTGAAACTTGATATCATAAGATGTTTTACTAGTTATAATTTTTTTATTAAATTCCAATGGATGATTAAACTTCACACTGATTAACACTTTGACATTGTTACAGTAGTAGAAAGAAGCATCAATACCTCTGACCTCTCCTACCTCCGACCCTATGGCTTTAATAATGTCTTCATGACAAAGCTCCAGAGGGAGGGATGGCAGGACAAACCAAGAGGGCAACTTGCAATCTAAATTTTCTAATTTAAAATTATGTGACCAATCTATAAATTTAACACAGTGACCATTAAAAAAAAATTCAGACCATAATAAAAACTCTTTTTTGATAGACTCATCTAAACATTGCAAAAAAAGTGTGTTATCTGAGAAAGTGGAAATACTTACTTGGTTCTCGCAAGACTCCTCCAACTAGTCGAGCAACAAAGGGAAATCATCCTGTGGACCATTCCATATAGCAAAAATGCCTTTCTTTAAGCATTTGTCCCATGATGATTCGATAGCTATGCTTGAAATTTTGGCAGGTTCATCCTTTGCATAGTGCAGAGATGACCTAGGAGATGGGCTAGGGTTCACAGGATGACATGACTTATGGGTTCTACGATGAGGGGGGATGTAGGATACTGGAGAGATAGCATAGGGCAAAAAAATTCCTGCCTGAGGTAAAACCGGTTGATTTGGATCCGGATCCATAGCCTTGTATATCTCTGGGTGAGCATATCTCATTAAATTAAAAATACGAATTTGATTATCCAGTTGTTCTACCGAAAATATTTGGTGAATCAGATTTTTGTATACCTCAGAGCTGATTAGAGAATTTTGTGGGGGAGGATTTTGGGCATAAATCTCATGTTTTTTATTGCTCCTGCCAGATCTTTGGTTGCGAGCTTCCTCTGCATCATTTTTAAGAATCTCAAATCTATTTGCTGTGTTTACAGAATATCTTTGATCATATGTGCTTTGTGGTTTCTTCTGCTGCCAAATCGGCCCGAATCCGCTTGTGTTTTCATGTTTTCACAAGAATTTTTTTTGAGGTTTCACGGGTAGAGAAGGGTTCGATTTTTTCGCAAAAGCAGAGCAGAGCGCCATTTTTTCAACGCAAATTTTAATAATCATATAACAATATGGGTTTTGGAGATTAAATTAAATGAGTTTTGCATTTATTTTAGAGGAAGGGGGATTAATTAGACTATTGGTTGTCTATTAATTTATTAGTTTGGCTATAATTAATTAGGGGATAGCACAAAAATTATTTAATATTTAATATTTAATTAAAATATGCTTTAGAAGATGACTAAATTTGATTACACATTTATGTGATCATATTTAGGTGTCAACATTTTGCCCTTCATAAATATAGTGTTGGTACAACACTATTTCAAAGATGTTTTTAAATAATAGATGACCTGAAGAAGGTTTTAAAGCAACTAGGTTGCCTCAGTGTTGATAAAAGATTGTAATGTGTGATGCCCCCTCTATAAGGTGATGAGAAGAGAAAATGAGACTAGATGGCATCTTGAAAAGTAAGAATTTGGAGTGAGATGGAGGACACACAAAGGATGAAAGAAGTTTAAAAGTGGCCCATACTCTCATTGCGAGAGTACAAGAAAATGGGAGATTAGTTGTAGAAATTAGACAAAATTGTGAGATAGGATGGAGGACATGAGGGGAAATGAGGGATTTTTCTTTTTAAATTGAACCCTTAGGATGTGGTGGATGAATGGGTGGGATTTTGGAAACTTTACAGGATTTTTTTAAGGATTTTTGGATAGGTTTCAAGATAGGATAAGGATGTAGGATAGATGCTAATAGAATAATGATAGGATTGATGATAATATGATTACAATGAGCTCTTTTGGGGGTTTCCTTTTTATGAATGGGGGGATGTGATGGAATTCATTTGAAGCTTGAGCGTGGGATTCTTTATAAAGAGAACCACCATGTAGTTGAGCACTTAATTTAATATAGCAATATCTGTGATTGGCCAAGGTTACCAAGAACATCAAGGTCTTGTCATCATTTTTGCATAGGACTGACTCAGAAAAAAACATGCAAGGATTTCCCTAACATCACACATGAAACCCAATAGGAATTGGAGTGCAAACGACACTAGGTAACCCAAAAATAAGTGATATTCCCCAAGTGCACGATATAATCATAAATGATCATATATTTGGATATGCAAGGGTTATACCCAACTGACTCACATGCAAAAAGGAAAAAAATGAAAGATAGATCAAGACCTTGCTTAGTGATTGCCCTATTCCCAGCACACCATGATATGAATGATCATGGCGACCTTGAGGAGGGGATAACTAGATTGCTCCAAAAAGATCATTAAGAACCAAAATTGAAATCCAACATCAAAAGAAAGAGTAAATTGACAAAAAATAACTGTGTGTCAAAGAGATCTGTAGGAATCGATATTGAAAGACCCAAGTCTAGCAAAAGGAAAGATGTATCCTACAAGGACTTACTTGTAGCACCTAGTAGCGACACTAAAAAAGAAACTAGAAATTCTAAGGATAATACTTTAGTGATAGCGGTTTGCACATAAGGACTTTCTAAAGAGCTACAAGACCTGATCTAACATGAGATGACATGAGATTGGGCTATGTACAATGAGATTGGCCAAAGACCAATGAGCTAATGACTAAGGATAGATAATGGATGAGTTGATGATTGGTGACTGATAAATGGGGGAATAGTGATGATGGACAACTACTATGAGGGATGGTATGTAAAATGAAACTAATTGAAATATTTGCAAGGATGACATTGTATAGGAGCTATGTATAGGGGATGGTGAGGATATGTTTGTGCTATGTATAGGGGTATGATATACAAATATGATATAGGTAAATGATACATGGATATGATACATAGATATGATATAGGGATGCAATACATAGATGTGATATAGGGAGATGATGGTGATTACAAGCTCGAGAATTGGGATAGTGATCTACACATTGTTGCGATGTGATGTTGGAACATCATGGGAACATAGGGAGATAGATGATTGGATCAAGTGAGAGGGTGGAAGGGTGTGGAGCATTGATAGATAATGGAAAAGCAAAGTACACATGGCACCTATTACTAGGTTTTCACCAAGGCACCTATCCAAGGTGCTTGAATTGCCAAGTTTTCACCATTGGATTTTTTTTTTTGGTATCATTGGGTGCCTAAATTGCCAAGTTTTCACCATGATGAAGATTTTTAAAGGACTTTAAAAGATTTTCTTTTCTTTTTTCATGATTATTAGGATACATTGAGGGGCTTAGGTGTAGGACTTCTCAAGGTGAATGATGTTGGTGGGATCATTCAGAGTTTCACCTTCTAGTGTTTATAGTTGATATGCTCTTGAGCCAAAAGATGTTGTGACAACATATGGACCAAGCCATGTGGGCTCAAACTTGCCCTTCTTCTCTTGATCTATTTGGATTTTCATATTTTCTTTGAGGACCATGTCAACTACTTGAAATTTTTGCAAGTGAACCTTTTTGTTGAAGTTGCACTTGAGTCAATTTTGATAGACTGTGAGGTGGTCGTAGGCCTGTTGCCTTCTTTCATCTAGTAGATCCAATTGTTAGAGTAAAAGGTTAATTTCATTTCATTTATTAAAGTACCTTTACTCCCTTCTTAAGATTTTCCTTTATGCACTTGCATTTCCATTTAATAATTAATTAGTAATTATTAAATGTCATTTACCTCTTAGGGTTTCCCTTTTAGGTTTTCTAATCTCCTTTTATAAGGATTGATCTTTTGTCAATATCTATTTATTCTTTCAGTCTCATAATATAATTTGCATATTTTTAGAGCAAAACCCTTGCCTCTTCTTTGTTTTTTTTTCTTTATGATAGGTTCTTGCATGCGGGTGTTCTTTAGGTTTTGTGAATTTGTATTTCTTAAATACCTCGTGGTATTAGAGCCCAACCTATTGTAGCTTGTTCAATATTTGGAGAAAAAGAAGAACAGGGTCTGACAAAACATATTTGACATTTTTAAAGTATTTTTTGTGAAAATAGGGGGGTCTCTAATTTTTGGAGCACTTTGAGGCCAAACAGACCTGACAATTGGATTCAGAAGACGTCAAAACCTCCATTTTCATATAAAATTTGTCAATTTTGGACAACATTGACTAGGGAGGCAAATTTTTTTTGCATACTAGGGTCATACAACCTCTGGCACACACTATGAGGTGAAAAAAATTAAAAATCACAAAAAATGTGATTTTTTAACACAGGTGGTTTAAAAAATACCACCACAGTTTATAAACTACTAGCGGTTAGTTGTTAACTACAGGTGGTTACAACTAAACCATGAGTAGCTAAGTCCTTCAGCCGCCCCTACGCTATCGCCGTGCTATCACTGCTTTGTTGCCATGCTACCTCACCACCACTGCATTGCTACCATGTTGTCTCAATGCCACCACCACTCAACCTACACACTGCCAACATGCCACTGTCACTAGTCATGTTACCAAGCTTTTCTCAGTGTGTGCTTTTTCTAAATAAAAATTTTCTAGCCTTCTAGAGGCCGTAGTGGTTTTTTGCTCTAACTTGAGAATATGGAGGCATTTTTTTAATTTGAAAGAAGTGTTAGAAAGTTGGTTAAAAGAAAAAGATAAGGGTGAAGGTATGTTTTGGAATTTTTTTCAATTTGGTACATGTTTTTTTTATCGATGTTAGATGATGATTTCTATCTTCTAGGGGCGTAACTTGCTTGTTTTAGCTCTGTTTCCTGATCTGAAAGAAGCACGAGAAAGATCTTCTTGAGACCTATCTATATTCTCTATTATTTTCATCAGTATTTCTTAAAGGTACATATGATTCTCAAACTAAATCTTTTTTGCTCTCTTCTTGTTTACACATTCCCTTCTAGTAGTTGGGGTTCAGTTTTTTGTATTGTGGGGGGCGTTTTGTACTATTGTTTCTATTATTTACATCAATAAACTAGAAATTTTTCAAAAAAAAAATCTAACAACTTCTTAAAAAATGGCTAAGACCTCTTCTTGTCTAGAACTTTTGACCCCTCATAACTATCACACATGGAAGTCCTTGATGACACGACTTCTTTGGTTAAAAGGGTTGTGGTCTTGTTTAGATGTAGTGCAACTAGTTTTACAGAGGCCTTTTGAGGTCGTGCAACACAAGAAAAATATGGATGAGGCAATGGGGTTGATTTCTTCACAAGTATCTGATAGTTTATAGTTTCATCTTGGTGGGTGTAGTACCCCTCTAGCTATGTGGACCAAGCTTGATGACTTGTTTGGTATAGTGAATGAGTTCAGGGTACTTCAAATTAGGGTAGAGCTTACCTCTCTTGTATCAAATTATTTTCCATCCATTGAGGACTTCTTCACAAAGTTCAAACAACAAAGATCCTTATTGTAGGGTTGTGGGAAAACCAAGACTAACACTGAGTATGTTTACCTAATTCTTTCTAAGCTCTGTGAAAATTTTTAGATTTTTGCTTCTACCTTCTATTCCATCAAAGATGCTTTGGGTAATAGATTTACTATGCCATCCTTTGAGGTTTTTTGTGATCGTTTGACTTGAGAGAAAGCTAAGCTCTCTTAGTTGGATTTTCTCACAGAATCATAGACTTATGCAATGGTAGCTTGGCCATGTTCTGGGACAAAGGAGAAGAAATAAAAGTCACATCCTATAGAGTCTTAGATTGATTCTATCCCTTACATCATATCAGGCCCACCTCTTCCTAAGGGAGATAAACCAAAGCCAGAAAGACCAAAGTGTGCTTATTATAATAAGCCCAATCATGATGAGTCACGTTTCTATGAGAAGAAGTTAGATGGCTATGCCAAACAAGTTTAAGATTTGACAACTCTCCTTAAGAAGAGCAACATTAATATTCCTTCTACTTCTCACAGATCATCATCATCATCATCATTTCAATTAGATGGTAAAGATATAGGAAAGGGAAATGCAATATGTGCAGCTACTACTCCACCCTCTTCTAGATGGTTATTGGATTTAGGTGCTTCACACCATATGGCATCTTCTTAGGTTTGTTCTCTTCTTTTGAGGCTTCTCCTACTCCACACATTTTGATGGTGAACAACATTGTTATGACTGTATGTGGGAAAGGTTCTATTGGCATTAATGATGGTATATTTCATGATTTACTTCGTGTTCCATCTTTGTCCTCTAACCTTCTCTTTATTTATCAGATTACACACAGTGGAACATGGAAGACAATTGAGTTTACACAAGATTCGATGCACATAGAGATAGTGAGACAAGCAATATTATTGCTATAGGGACTGTTAATCATTCTCCCTGCCTATACTCCTCTCATTTTGGTCCACCATCTCCACTATCAGAGACCCACTCTCCTTCTTCATAAGAGACTATCAAGGTGAACTCAAGTGATTTGAAGTTATGTTTTGTTCCTGAGACTAATGTTGTGACTTCTACACCTCCACCTCTTGTTCAAATTCCATCCATTTCACAAGATTACTCTTCATCATTGCCTACCATTGTAGATCTAATCATCGAGCCACCTACTACAATTGTTGAGAATATATAGAGGACACACATCTCCTCTTAGATGATAGATTCAACATGCCTGTTATCCCACCTTCATTGGAGATTCCATTTCAGGATTCTCATGCATTCTCCTTAGGGGTTTCACCCTCCTGGTCCACTACCTTTGTTTCTTTCAGATTGGAGTCGCATTGGTATGTTCATCGACACATGAGTTCTAGCATTCTGGGGGGGCTATGGAGTTTCTAGCTTCTATCATGGGGGATTTCATTGTACTTGTGGTCTTGAGAGAGTCTCTTGAGATATTTCATTTGTGCATCCTTTTTTATCACTTTTTGGAGTAGGGGTTTTCTCAATTTCTCCATTTCATAGAGATTTGGTTGTGATTGGGTACCTCATCAAGCCTTGTTGCCAGGACCCAAGTTTTCTTTCAACATTCCTTTGTAGTTTCCTTGCTTCTTCTGCATTTTTTGTATCTTCATTGTAGCTCATCTTGGGGGGGGGGGGGGGGGGGGCGGGGGGCAGGGGGTGGTTAGAGCAAAAGGTTAATTTCATTTCATTTATTAAATTTCCTTTACTCCCTTCTTAAGATTTCCCTTTATGCACTTGCATTTCCATTTCATAATTAATTAGTAATTATTAAATCTCATTTACCTCTTGGGGTTTCCCTTTTAGGTTTTTTGATCTCCTTCTAAAAGGATTGTTCTTTTGTAAATATTTATTTATTCTTTCAGTTTGATAATATAATTTGCATATTTTCAAAGCAAAACCCTTGACTCTTCTTTTCTTTTTCTTCTGTATGATAAGTTCTTGCATGCAAGTGTTCTTTAGGATTTGTGGATTTGTATTGCTTGAATCCTTCACAACTATGTGAGTTTGGCAACTCTGTAATCCTCATATGATATTTTTCCTCCTAAAGATACGTGCAAGGATGAGTGTTCAACCTCAATAAGCAGGACTACTTTGGGACCATAGACCAAGGAGTACGGAGTTGTGCTCGTGGATGTGCAAAATGAGGTTCAGTAAGCCCATAAGGCTGGGTTGATTTGTAGATGTCAATTGCAGCCGAAATCATTAACTAATTTCTTGAGGATTTTGAGTAGGGTTTTGTTAGTTGCCTCAACTTGACCAATACCTTGTGGAAAGTATTGGCTATAGAAATAGTTATGAATGTGGAGGGAGGTACACAACTCTTCCATATTGAGGTTTTCAAAGTTATGTCTATGGTCTGTAAAAATGGTAGCATAGATACCTAAGTGACATATAATATGATAGAGGATGAATTTAGATACCTAAAATCCTATAGTGGTGACAAATGGGACTGATTCAACCCACTTGGTGAAATAATCTATAGCAAAAATGATCCATTTATGGCCTTTTGAAGATAGGGGTGTAATGGCACCGAAATGGTCAAACCTCCAGCATGCAAATGACCATGGTGGTGTGATAGGTTGGAGATCTTGTGTCGGAGTTTGTATCAAATTTTCATGTTGTTGACAGGGTAAACACCTTTTGATAAATTCTCAAGCATCATGTTCAATAGTAGGCCAATAGTATCCCACTCTCAGGATTTTTTGTGCTAGGACTATACTGCTTGTGTGAGCATGAAACAATTTGGAATCTACCTCTTTTAATGTCATGGTGGTCTCACTTTGGTCTAAAAGCCTAGAGAGAGTATCATGATAACCTCAAACATATAGGGTGTTGGCTATGATAGTATAGTAGGATGCTCTACGAATGAGGTTTTGGTGTTGATTTGGTGTGATGTGAGGGGATACGATACCATTTTTTAGATAAGAATGAAATTCATGGTACCACAGGGATTGGGGACCAACCAAGACACATACTCGTGTTGATTTGTCATTCTTGTATGTAGGCTTGTGTAACTGCTCAACTAAGAACTCACATTGTGTAGCTTCTTGGGGAATTTCCAAGAGTGAAACAATGGTAGCTGTTGCATCTATAGCCTTGTTTTGTAATCTTGGTACCTGGATGAATTGGATATTGGTGAAATGTTGCTTAATTGATCAACCAATTCTTTGTAGGGTAGCAGTTTGTCATCCTTTGTTTGGTATTCCTCAAGCACTTGCTTGATAATTAATTATGAGTCTCCAAAGCCCTGTAGCTCTATTGTGTTCCATTCAACTATTGTGTTGAGCTCTACAATTAGAGATTCATACTCCAAGATGTTATTGGTGCATTAGAATCATAGCTTGAATGCTTTGGGAATGTAGTCATTGATGAGGCCAATTATTGCCTCTATTTTATATTAATTTTAATACTACCAAGACATTTGTGAACTCATAACCAGTTGAACTTATGATAAAGTCCAGATAGAACTGTTACGCCATGGGTAGATAGTTATGTCATATTTTGCAAATTTTTACATATAATGCAATATATCATATAACCATTAGAATGTTGGTTCTAATATTTGGATTTAGTTTGATTATGCTTATTTGTGTAAATATTTCTACATCACAACTAACTTGTTAGGAAAGGAAGAAGCTAGAGAGTGGTTGACAGCATTCAAGAAGGAGTGTCAAGGCCAAGCTGTGGTGGAGGAATCATTATGGCACCAGAAGACATAGATACTACAAGGAGGAGCCATTGTTCTAGGAATGCAGGGATGAAGTGTTGCTATATTCCCTTTGTGTTTACTATTGTGTTAAACTGGTCGCCCAAACTTTATTGCTTATTTCGCGAGCTGTTATATTTCTCTCTTCTTCTCTGGTGGATCTTCAGTCAGTTTGTTTTCTTTTCTATTATAGAATAAGTGTTGATCCTCTATTTATAGGGATTGGATTGATAGTTTAAAGAGGTTGGAAAAAGTTTATGGAAAAATATTGTTGTATCTTGTAGCGAGTTATCTATAGTTTTATGTATTGTTCTTATTTAAGGAGTTTTTGGAATATAATGAAGTAATTCTTGGTTTAAATTCTATGTTAGTAGATTAGTAGAATCCAAACAAGGGGGCCACTTGGGAGGTGGATTAGATTAGAGAAGTGTAGATTTACTTTCAACATTTCCAGTATTTCTAATAGAAGTTTTGGTTTCTTCCTGCAGCATCATACTTTGTGAATGTTCTTGCAGCATCTGCAAGAGTAGTTATATGGATGGTTTGGGTTAAAATATAGGTTAGCATAGAGTTGCATTTCTAATATTCATTTTAGTAAGGAGTTAAGTGTGTTACTTTCCTGCAGCATTAGCGTAGCTTCTTTATATGCATTTTACTTTCCTGCAGCATAAGCATAATGACTCTTCAAGGAACCTAATGCACATCCTAGGTTGATAAATTAAATGCACCTCATGGTGGGAGAAGTAATCCTTAGATTGAATAAACTATTCCTAAGTAAGGCTTTGGGCATGATTATCACACACCTATTGTGAAGTGGACCAGTCATCTTGAGGGGTAACCAATAATATTCCTACTCCTAACCCATGAGAGGTATAGAATCCATCAAAGTATAGCTTCCACGATGGTTGTTCTTCTATCATGCAAAGATATTCATCTGGAAACTCCAGAACTAGAGGATAAGCAGAAACTAATGGTGCATCATCCAAGTGATCAGCTATAGCCTATCCCTTGATTTCCTTTCTATTAACATATTGGATGTCAAATTCACTGAGGAGCATTACCCATTTTTCTAGGTGGCCTATGAGTGTTGTGCATGATAGCATGTATTTTAAAGGGTCAATCATGGAGATGAGTAGCACAATATGAATCATCATGTAATGGTGGAGCTTCTAAGTGGTGAAAACCATAGCCAAACAAACTTTTTTCCAAAGTGGGTGTAGCTAGTGTAGTTGATGAGGCTTTAATTGACTCCACTTCTTAAGGTCATATTTTTTATTTTTTGATCCCACTTAGATTGTAGGGAAACCTAATACCTTCTTTCTCAATTCTATCTAGTTTAGCATGTTCTTGGATTGGGTGTGTGTTTCTTGTATTCAACTTCTATCTCTCTATATATTGTTGGTTTCTTAAGTTTAACCTTTTTATACTTGGGCTTTTGTTGGTTTGACATGAGGTTTCCACTAATTGGCCCTAGGTTTATCTCAACTTTGGTTTGAGGTAGTGACTATGCTAAGGGTGCCTTTTACTTAGGTTAGAAAACATGAATCTTGGGATAGAAAATGAGTCTAAGTGGGCAAAAAATTATTTTATCAATGGATGATATAATAACCTAGGTTAGAAGTAAGAGGTAAAATGGAGCAAACTAGACTTAGGGTTGTTGCAAATGGACTTGCTAACAACTACTTTTGAAAAAACAAGGATAAGACTTTTTTGATAGTAGATAGGACATGTTGTAAGTAAACAATATCTCAAAGGACAAAGCAACTTTGAGAGAGACAAATAAGTGATTTCTTTAGAAAAAGGATTTATAGTAACCAATGTTTATATTTTTACAAATGTTTTTCATGAGGTCATTTCACAATGTAGATAGTTCAAGCACACTTTATCCCAATAGTCAATTTGGTTTCAATGTGCTACTCATTAGGCCCATCGGGAGGAGCCCATCTTGATGTTTTTTGGATCTAGTGTGATATTTTAGTCTCAATCTAAGAGGTGAGTCGATACAAGAGTCTAACAAAAAACTTACATGTCAATGATCCTTCTAGGTATGACAAATAGAAGTCTCGCTTCTCCAGGGATAACAACTCTTGAGGATGAAGTCCAAGTAGCCTTATGCCTCTACCAAGGAAAACACAAATGTTAGGTAACTCCAAAGAAGCCTTATATTCTCTTACACCATGAATAACACACCAAGGATAAAAGGGTAGCTACTAATTGGTTCGTAGTAAAATCCATGGAGTCAAGTCAAGCGGTTGTTGCATGTGTGACTCAGTTAAGAGTATGTTCTAACCATGTTGAAATTATGGGAAAGTTTTCCCACCTCATACTACCATCAGAAACACATCACCCAAACTTGTCTAGATAGATAATTTTTTTTACCTTTCTTCTCATTTATATATCAGACAAAAGGGTTTACCATTTTGAGATTCTATCCAAAGGTGAGACACTTCCCAAAGGATGATGAACTCGCTAGAAGTACTCATAGGTTGTTGTGAATGATTTTGCTAACAACTTTCAATACATGCACTGCATAATTTAATGGTTTTACTTTGCAAGAAATGAAAGATAGCTTAAAGATGTGTCAAAAAACACATCTTAAGATACGCAAGACACTTTGTTCATTCCAATCTTGAAGCCTTTAGATTTTTCTATCTATTATTGAAGACACTTGTGATTAGCGTGTATTGTTCTTTCAACTTGAAAACATATCATCAACATAAGAAATTGAGTCAACATAATAAATCACGCATGAAAGGTTAGAAAAGGATGGGAATAAGAGTGATATTATTTAAAACATTTAAGACTTCGTGATTTATTTTTAAGCCCCAAATTAAAATGTGTGGATTTGTAATGTTCTTTGATCTATAAGGATTTGAGATTTGATAAGATTATTTTAGACCCAAATTGAAGTGTGATTCCATAGAATTCTTCTTTGATCCTTATTGCATTCGAGAGTGTGTTTGATTTCTATGCATTCATTCTAATGAAAATATTGTAAATCCCTTAAGCATTCAAGATATAGTTTGCATTTGTTCAATTTTAGCATCCAAATCGAAATGTAATGAATTTGATCAGTTTTTAACCCCTTTGCATTCAACATTTTGTTTGTTATTAAGTCCAAATTGAAAGTGTCATTATAAAAAGACATGACCAAACAAGAAATTTAATTCCAAAGAAAATGACTATCAGTGACAACCTGCAAGCAATAGTTAGCAAAATAACAACTTCCTAGCTAGGCTCCTTCACCTACACAAAGATGAAATCCATAGTTAGATACTTAAGATTTTGCAATTCTATAAATTCACTATAGAAGAAATTAGATGCACTACAAAATCATGCAAAAGTTTTGCAGAGTACTTCACCAAGTGCTGCAAAAATATTTCTCTTAAATGCACTATATCATGATGCAAATGCGTTAAAAGACACTATAAAAGCGTTGAAGGTCTATATGGATGAGCCAAAACAATTAATAAATGTTCAAAAATGATGCTTATGTCCTCTTGTATAGACAAAAAATGGAAAGTTGTAGTTTCAACAAGTGAACTATAGAATTAGGCAAATGCGTTATACAAAGTTGCATATGCGCTAAAAGAATAGGCAAATGCACTACAGGAATATGCATATGCACTATAGGAACATACAAATGCACTATAGAACCTAGTAAATGTGCTATAATAGTATTTAAATGCATTAAAACATGGTTAAATGTGTTGAAAGAGGTAACATATGCATTATAAAAAATGGCATATGCGCTAAAATGACCCAGAAAGAGTTTGTCTAAGCTGTTAAGAAGTTTTTGAGCTTGTCTTTAGGTATTCCAAGCATATTTTTTCCCTCCAAATGTATTTCCTAACCTACACAATTAACAAAACCACCTTGAAACACACTCAAACAACAACAAACATCAGATTGTTAGCATTGTAAGCAAAATAGATTGAAATAGATGAATGAATGACCCATTTGTAGGGTCCCACCCAATGTGCCAAAATGTGTGCTATGAAAATTAGTGTGCAAAGAACATTAATTAATTAAAAAAAATTCACAATCTAATCACATACCAACATATATATTAGACAAAAAAAGCAATTAAGAGGGATGCAAACCAAAGGAGAGCACTCCAAGCTTATATCAATGAGTAAACATGTCCAAAGGATAGAGATGTATGCTCAAGTGTGGCCTCAAGCTTCAATGGATGAGATGGCTGAAGAATTCAACAATGGAGGAATGAGTGGGTTTTTCTATTATGATGGTATTTTGATAGTTCTTAGGCTCTCAAAATAGTATTATAATTTTGCATATGAAGGTGGATGATTTGTGAGAGGAGAGGGGTTCAATTTATAGGCAATTGGGTGGGAAGGAGATAAGAATTTCTAATGGATAGTTAACTAAGTTAGATGTGAGATAGGCTCTAGTTAACTAAAATAGGTGGAGGAGATGGAATTTTGTGTTTAGAGATGGATGAGGGAGATGTGACATGAGAGTGGACTTGGACTTGAGTTAGAAGGAATAAATAATGCCTTAATTTGTGTAAGTAATATGGAGAGGGATTTCAAACATGGAAGAGGAGGTGATGTGTTTCAATTAAGGTGGGTGAGGTGGCTTGATTGACTAGATGATGTGGGAGGTGGATGGATTTGTTAGAGAAAAGTTTGGGTGAGCTTAATTTAATAAATAGATTATTTAATTAAAAAGAAAAATTGTTGGCCAGAGATTACTTTAGTGATGTATCTTCGCCATTTGGCAATCCTGTCTCATGGGTCGATCGTCATTTGGTGAATAGCGCATGTAATGTAGGTCAATCACATCACCAGATATTTATTAGATTTTAGTCCAACACTTGTGGTAGTCACTCATTAGTTATCACATGATTGCTCAAAAATATCGGTCCAATCTCCAATGTAATATACATTATATATATTTATTTATTTTAAACATTTTGCCATCCTTTGCATGTTGTTTCTTATTGGACAACGTTCTTTCACCATTACTACAACCAATAATTTTCCCTTGGGTTAGGCATTGCGTACCATTTTCCAGATGTATGTCGACCACCAACCCCATTTAGTCAACTATTTCCTATTGTGGGCTTGCATAGGAAGGTGTGTTTCGCCTACATTTGACATTCTCACTTGTTAATCTTGTGTAATTCACTAACCTAGATTATACTTTAAGATATTATTATTCTACACAATTCGCTCTTTTTTGGTCTAGAGATTGACATTTCTTATTGCTGCCAAAGTTTCAGAGTGCTGAGTGCATTGACCATTGACTTGTGGATTGTGGTTTTTGTAAAAGGCAAGTGATTTTTAATTTATTTTTTATGTGGACAGTGGTACTAGTACTAGTTATTTTTTTAGTTTTACTATCTAGTGTCCACTAGTGACTGGACATTTCACATGCCAAGATAGCCTATAGGTTTGTGAATTTTATTGGGTAGTACCATAGATTGTAGTATCATAGCAGTAGTACCCTTTTTATGAGAATGAATCATATTATTGTTATTATATGTAGTATAAGTAGTCTACTGTCATTTTTTATAGTCTTTGACTTGTCACTATTTGAGTCTTTTGTTCAATAACTAAGTCGATTTATTTTTTGTAGCCTTTATCAGTTTACGATGTCAAACAAGAGGGGTAACAAGGGTTTTGGTGGGATCCTTGAAAGCCAAGAGAGGCCACCATTACCAAAATGTAGAACCATATCTGCATATTTTGGTGGTGGAAATGTTGGAAACCTACAAGATTCACAAGTTAGATCTCCAATGCTTATTGAAAAAGGAGATTCATCACAAGTTGGAGACCATATTGAAGAAGTTCAAGTTGGTGAACCTGATATCTTAGTCAAGGATGAACTTGAACACAATTTGGAGGCACTTCCCTTGAGTAGGGAGTCACAAACTAATATTATAGACTTGGAGTCAGTTAATGACCAATCAGATAAGAAAACCAAAAGTGATTCCATAAATCATGTTCATGTAGAAAAGGGGAAAAGAAAATTGGAATAAAAAAAGATTGATCTCATTGGGATCTATCAAAAAGGAATTTTCAATTAGAATGGGTTGAAAAGTACTGGTTCATTGAACTAGTAGCCAATCCAATTAATGGTGAGCTTCTTGTAGAATGTAGATGTAAGATTTTCATAGAGATAACAAAGAAGGAGAAGAGGTTGCAGCTTAAACTTGATACCATAGAAAAGCATGTTAGTAAAGTTTATAAAAAAGAAACTATAGATGGAGTTGAAAAATTTGTGCTAACCTGAAAAACAAAGGACAACTGTCTACATATTAGGAATGGCAAAATATATGAGTTACACAAGTAATTATGGGAGAATCATTCTACAGTGAAGCGTTCCATTGAAGATTTCATTGGGAAAGCAACGGAAGTGCAAAATATGGGAAAAGTAGTTCAATTAAGTGTGGTCTTTTATATTTTGAGTAGAGGATGTCCTATGATGGACTACCCTTCAATTATTGCCTTATTACACTTTTTTAAAGTTTGAAACTATTCGAAGAATCGCTGGTTAGTAAACAGTGGGTGGGAATGGGCTAGTTTTCTTGCACAGGTTGAAAAGAAGATATGAAGGAAAAAATAAAACACTCAAAATTCATGCATTGTCTCTAGATGAAGTTACAACAATTGATAATACTTCGTCGGTGTGCATGCATGTTTATACTGTAAACAATCTTTGTTGTCAACCCTTTCTACTATTTGTTGCTAAATTGAATTATAGTGCGACAGTTAAAAATTTATATGATTTATTAAAAGTACTCTAATTGAATGTGGAGGTTTGGATAACATGGAGATTGCCAAAAAGTTGGTGTGTGTTGGAGCGGATGGAGCTTCGGTTATGCAAGGTCATAAAGGCGATCTTTGTAAAAAGATCAAGAATGATTTGGCACCTTACACTATTCCCATTCATTGCATAGCCCATCGAAGGAATCTAGCTTTTAGAATTGTTAGCAATTTTGGTTGTGTAAGTAAAGTGGAATCTCTAATCAAAGAGATTTACCAATACTTTTGTTGAAGTCTAAAATGAGTTTAGGAATTTCAATACTTTGCTCAAGGACTCACTAGTGGGAGGAAGCTTCTTAAAGACAATGATACTAGATGGATCTCTCTGGATGGACTAGCATATCGAGTATTCTCTGAATATTGGTCATTGCTTGGACTAATTCACTATGTGCGAGACATATTCACTAGGTTATATTCAAGTCTAACTAATGTTAAGATACTCTTAACTTTAGCAGCTATTCTCCCCATGCTACAAGACATGAGAAATATTATAAAAAAGGTTCAACAAAGAGCTATGTACATTGCATAATATAATAAGCTGCGTAGAATGACATGTAGTAGCCTGGATACTCTATATCGATTATTACCATTAGATGAATCAAAGTTTGCAAAGTGGATAGAAATCATAGATTTGAACAATCCTAGGAACTTTTTACATATTGTTGCAAATGATGAGGTATGTGCCACAGTACGAGGAGTTAACATACTAATGTAGTACAATACCTGCGTCAACCCTAACTCTAACCCCAATGAAGCAGGAAGCAAAGTAGAATCAGAACTAGAGAAGGTACTTTCATGTGTTACAAGTGAAGACTTCAAGAAGATCAAAGACTCTATGGTGGCAGTTGCGGAGGCATGTTGTTGTCCATGTCCTGATATTGGAAGCAATGAAGATGATGTTGACTTTGGCATGCATATTGACACTGATAGTGAATCAGAAGAAAACACAATGAACAATGAAATGTTATATGCAATAAGTGAGGAGGATTTTGATGATAGTGATGTTAAGCTGGTCCAGGTGAAGTGACAACTATAGCAGCTTCTCAACTTCAAGTTCTAACTTTTGTGTAAGTCAAGTAGTAGGCTAGTAGCTTTGATCTAAGACTCTATTTCCTAATTAATTATGTTTTTAGAAGTTAATTTATAGTCTTCATTCATGGTCCTTTTATAGATAATTTTTTTAAAACATGTTGATGTTATAAACTTACATGTTGAGATTTTCATTGAAACTACTTTTTACTTTTAGAGTCTATACATGTTAAGATTTTCATTGATTGTATTTTTTGAACATGTTGAAACTTGAGAATCTCATTGATTCTAGTTTTAATACAATAATACATGTTGAACTTGAGATTTTCATTCATTCTAGTTTTTAGACATTTTTACTTTTAGATTTTCATTGATTCTAGTTTCTTTAAGAAATTGTGACATAATGCATTTAACATAATAAGCTTTATTTAAAAAAAAATTGTATTATAATTTATAATTATAAATTAGCCTGTAACATAATACATTTAACAATTACAAACAATTATAACCCTTTGCAAATGACTCAATGTCAAATGACCTTGAATTTCCTTTTACAGATACAAGGGACCAACAATAGTTGTAGGTCAGTTTGTAATTGCATATATAATCAGAGTATTACTACATAATACATTATATGTGTACAATCACATTACCAATTTGGCACATTGTCAATTGTACAATTTTTTTAGGTAGAAGTACATAAATTTTTTCCATCTGCTCTGTGTAGTAATATTATACTAGTGCCTAGTTGTCCAACTATCTTGATATGCTAGCTCTTGATTCGTGTAACAATTAACATTAAATAAAGATGAAATTAAATCCAAAATTTGAAATTAAAGAGCAACAAGTGACAACATAATTATAGTACTATCGCTTACTAAGTTGTTACTTCTTAGTGCTATTAGCTATGATTGTCACTAATAGCAATAGTAAGAATTTGAGAAGATAACCCGACTCTAATGATGTTCTTAAGGGCGCTCCATTCTGCATCATTTTGGAAGCTCTATTTTTTCAGGTTGTAGCTAAATAGTTGTAACCTCGTCAACAATGAATACTTCAAAGAGATATTTTTACATGAATCAAGGAATTTATCTATAATTGTATTCATTGTTGATAATGGTTTGATGCAACTTTCAATTCTTTCTAGAGTGTTTTTTTTAGGAAAATTGCCTAAATAAGAATCCATGGTGCTGTGCAAATTTTTTTATGTAATCTTTTTTTCCAATGATTTTTTCGTCTCAGTAAGCTGAATTTGGTAATCCAACATTTAGCAAGTTCAGAATGTTGTGATTCATCTTCATCAAGTCTCTGAAAGCAGATTTGAGAGCTTCATCTATTTCCATTACTTGTTCACAATTGTGACAAACAACAAAGGTCATTACAGAGGCATCCAAGCAATTGTTTATTCCTTGGTTTGTCAAATCTCTATCATTAGATCTCTGTACTTTATTCAAAATTTGTTTAGCAAGATTTTTTAGGGAATTGGTGAAGATACTTCTTTTACCCTCAATATCTTTTTTTACATTTTCAAAGACAAGTTTGAGATTTCTATTTAAATCAAGCCATTCAAACAAACTATCACTATTCTTCATTATTTTGTCCCAATTTTCTTGTTTGATAAGCTTAACTATGTTTATTATAGTATCCTTGACATGATGATCTTTGAAAGATGTCGTTATATTTTGTGCAATTACATTCTCCATCTTTTTCTTCATTTTAGATATCTCTATTTCACTCTTTTCCTGTATTTCTTCTAGTTTCCTTTGCTAATTAGTTGCTCTTTTCCTCTCATCCTCTAATTTCTTCTTCAAATTTTGGATTTTCTTTGCAGTAGTTACCTCTTTTTTCTTCTCATTTGCAAGTTCCCTTTTCAAATCATGGATTGTCTTCACAGTGGACTCCTCCTTTTTATTCGCATTATCCAATTCCTTCTTCAAATTATGGAGTGTTTGAGTAGACTCCTCTTTCTTCACATTCTCCAATTCCTTCTTCAAATCTAGGATTTTCTTTGCAATTGACTCCTCTTTTTTTGTTCGCATTCTCCAATTCCTTCTTCATATGCTGGATTATGTTACTATTCGCAGTAGCACTAGACTCCATTTTCTTCATATTCTCTAATTCCTTCTTCAAATCAAGGATTGTTTTTGTAGTTGACTCCTCTTTTTTCTTCATATTCTCCAATTGCTTCTTCAAATTGTGGATTGTGTTTGCACTAGACTCCTCTTTTTTCTTCTCATTCCCCAATTCCTTCTGCAAATTATCAATTATCCTTGCCTTAGACTCCTCTTTTTTCTTTTCATTCTCCAATTCAATCTTCAAATTATTATTTTCCTTGATAGTAGAGTCTAGGTCAATTTTCAATTTATTGTTGACCTATGCACTACTCTCTACAGACTTGAACAACTGTGTAGTAGAGGCTTTTTCATGTTGAATTCTTTTTTTGCACTCATCCAACTCTCTGGTCAAAATTTTTAGTTGTTCATTCATCTTTTCTTGTTGGACAATTTCTTCTGCAAGAGAAGAATTCTTTATCTTGTTTTGCAATTCTCTGAACCTATTGTTTGCTACTTTCTCCTTGGCCTTTACATTATCAAGGTCTACCTACAACTTTTCTATTTTCTTTGTAAGCCTTTTATCTTCCCTCTTTGCTTTCAGAAGTGTAGAGTAGACCATTTTGTTGCTCTTTTTTGATATATCGATTTTGTCAATATTTTTTACTTTTGAGAAATCTATTTGAAGATTGGTAACTTGTACATCATTATGATTTATTACATTTTCTAGTGGATTATTATCTCTAGGTAGGGGCATAACAACCATGGAGTTCATCAATTTGGTGTTTGGATCATATGTTGAAAATATACTATTAGTAGATCCCTAACATTCAACAACTGCATCACTTTTCAAAAGTCTTCATAATTTGTCTATTTCTTTTGCTTGTCTGATCAAACCTTGATGCAAACTCCTTCAAACTAAAATTTGGGTTTGTTGACATAATTGAGTGTTTGAAAGGTGAATTATCAGTTCTATTTTTGTATGCTCCTCCAACTCCAGTTAAACTTACTCCACCTATAATTATATTTTGAGGATTGTCAACATACTGAAGATGGCTGATTCCAAATCCTAGCATTTTAGGACTATTTTCAAGATTTTGTACAGATGCTACTGGTGCATACATTGTTGAAGTAACCACTGACATTACTTGCATTGTAATTGTCATAACTTTTTGCTTTGTTGCACAAGGTAACTTATCTATGCTAGTGCCAGTGCCAGTGAGATCAACTACAACTAGATTTGAAGATTTAACAAATAATGTGTTGGGGTGACCTTCAAAAGTAGAAGTATAATGTTTTTTTCCCTTTCTAGATGAATCATCTTCAATTTCATTGGAGAGTCCAATGATTGGTTAACTTCCTCTTTTGGGTGGGTCTAGTACTGGAACTGGATTCTGAATCCCTTCACCACTTGCACCAATGGGCCCTATACTTGCATAACCCATTTTTTGCATCATAGTTGCCCCTTTATTATATGTTTGTTTAATAGAATCACTCATTTGAAGATTAACAATATGTCTGCCCTTGGTTGACCCATAACCTTGAATACCTTGAATGTCTCCATCAGACTTGAGGTCCTTCTATCTTTGAATATCACTGTCACTACAATTGCCAAAATAATATAGTACAGTTGGATGCTCTTTATTCCAATAATTGTTGAAAAGTTCATCCTCCTCAATTTCCTCAAAGCCTGCTAATGTCTTTGGTTCACCCAAATTTTGTCTCATTTTCCAAAAATCAGTCATCTTGGTTTGGTACCAAAATTCAGATGCGCATGCCTCTTTAATTGCTTTCAATATAGACCTCTTAGAAGGTTGAGATGCTTTCTTGTAGAAATTTAAGTATGTCAAAGGCTTTGATTTGTGTACTTTGATATGTGCAATATCGTAATTTGGGATGAAAATTCTTGCATTGATATATTATTCTCTGTTGCATGTTTCTCCATCTATTTCTTAACCTCATCCCACAAATCCTTATTTTTAAAAACTTTTCTATCAATGGAATCTCCTGATGTTGATATTTTCTTGCAGTGTTTCCATTGGCAATAAACCTTGTTTTTATTATGTTCATTGGATCATAATTTCAATGACTGAAAAAATCAAAGCCAAAAAAGGTTACAAATTCATTTGTCACTTTGAAAGCCTTTCTCTCAAATGCGAGGCCTCCAATTGTGAAAGCTAAGGAAGGAAATATTGTTTTCTTTTGTTGTCTAGTGAAAAGTTCATCTGCACTCTCTAACTCTCGTACATATTCCAGTGCAAAAACCCTTTCTATAAAATACATTGGAAGTTTGCACGGTTCAACCATTGAACTATAAAATCTTAAGACGGTGTACTCTTCCATGAAGAACCAGTCAGCCAATTGAATTTGACTTCCCAGATGAATGCAATTTTTACAAGATAGGTAATCGAGGCATTGAAGTGCTTGTGATTTTTTGGTAAATAGGTGCCAAATAGAAGTCTACTAAATGGTTGTAGTTATTATTGCTAGAAGTCATCCTCATCTTATGTGTTCATTCATATACTGGACTTGAAGTCTCTGATTTCTTCTGGGTTTTCTCATCAAACTTATAGACCTCAATATCAAGCTGCTTGTTCTTTGTCTTAGATATTGGGTGAAGCTTTGCTAAAAGAAGGTAGCACAAGTAACTTGTGAACATAAATGTCTTTGTCTTGCTTGTAGTTGTACTTTTTTTAATAATTAGTAATTGTTGTTGCATAGATTCAACAATGTGTTGAACAAAATTATATCTTACATCTACCTTCTCAACTGACTAACCTCGACAATGGATATTATAAATCATTTCATGAACATTGGTCCCCACTTCCTTGTTACTGTCCAATCCTAGATAAAATAAATAGTATTCTAAACCTATGGCACAAAAATATCATATTGATAAGGAGGCTTATGGTCTACATCCAATGTAATAGTTATACTAGTAGATGACACTGAGTTTATTAAACCCTTAATATATGAATCCTAAAAAAATCTTTCTAGTTTGTCATAAACATGTGCTAGCTTATCGAAGTTAGTGTGCTTGTTAAAGCTTTTTGGTTTAAACCCTAGCCCTAGGTCTAATAGAGTGAAAAATTCACTCTCACTTATGGATAAAATTTTCTATTGAGTGTTTTGGTTTATAATTGCCTTTCTATTTTCATCATAATTTTGAGTGCATAGAATTACAATTTTAGGGCAAGAGAATACTTCAGGTACAATAAAGTTTGCTAATCTAGTAACCAAAGTAGCTAGTTTATTTGTATGTGCACAAGTATTGTTGTTATATTTGTAATAATTTCTCCTCTTTCATGGATCTTTCCACTTATTAAACAATAAATGTCTAATTCTCATGATTCCCAAATCTCCATGGATAACAAGATAAGAAATCATGAAATTCATCGATGAAACCTAGGGTTCATAACACTTGCCTGAGTTCTATAATGTCTTTCTTTTCCTTTATGCTTGAACTCGTACAGGAGCTTTTTGACTTTGTTTTTCCCATGCTTTCTACTAGTTATTACACAAAATTCTTCTTCAAGCCCTTTTAAATTTTTTTTGTAAAGTGTAAACCTAAGACAATAAAAATCAAGATTTCTATTACTGCAAATTGCATTGAATTTTTTTGAATAAAAAAATTAAATACCTAGAATCAAGAATTGAGATTCAACAATATCGGTGCTAGTAGATACTCAAATAATTGGTGTTGTCCTGTGATACTCAAGTTTCCCACTTTTGGTCTTTAGAACACAAAATGAAATTTGGTTAGTCTTTGAAAAGTTGAAATTTGAAAACCGTATTGTATCAAACTCTCAACTTGGAGAACTCTGAATTTCATACTCTTAAAACATAAAAGGTTAATAGTTAAAAATTAAAATGTAAGTATTAAGTAATTAATGGTTTTAGGTACTTTACTAATACTATGTACAATGTACATGTAAATGACATAAAGACTCAATAATGTACACAACTATAATAATAATAAGTAAACATTTATTACATTAATATACATTTGAATTTTGAAATTTGTTCATTTTAAATAAATAAATAAATAAAAATTGAACTTAATAATTGATATGATTTTTGGGTCAATTCATGGATAGCATTCCTAAAATTTACCTGAAATTCATCTCAAGTTGTTGATCTATTTTTTACTTAACAATCGTGGCATTGCTGAGTTAGGATTAATTAATAATTTTTTAAAAAGATTAAACATAATTATTATTAATATTAACTGAGTCCTGACACTTAATTGAGCTTTGCAATGACCGGACACGTCATGATTTCAGATGAATCTAGGCACATGGGAAAACATTCTCCAAATTGGTCTAAAATTCATCTTGGGTCATCAATCTTTCTTTTAGTCAACGGTCAGGAGTCAGGAGTCGGACATCACTATAACTTATAAGAAAGAATCTTTAACTACACGTGTTAATTTAACTTCAATCTTTTAAAATTTGGCCCAAAATAGAGCTATAGTTATTGATCTATCGTTCATTGAATGGTCTAGATCAAATTGTGAATCGTTAAACCTTTCACATAACTAATATTAATTATTTAAATTATGATCACCCTATCGTGAACATAGAGTCCAATCTTCCAACACATTTTTACTATTATACTATATATTATAATTAATTGAACTCTTTGTACATATAAAAAAATCCAAATGTTGATAAAAATATACCAATACTTGAACACATGAAAACTTATAAATGTTATAGAAAAATAAATATACGAATTCATTAATGAGTGAAATAAATAACTTTTTGTCTCAAATAAAAATTAAAATATCATAGCTATTTCATATATGTGTGTGACTCAAAACATAATATGCTCAATTAAATAAACATTGATATCTTAGTGTACAAATACTACTCTTATGTGTACAACTATTAGGGTAGCAATGTATATGCATAGAGTAAATCATATCAATAATATGTCTCACAAATATAAAAGATGAATACTAATTAATGTTTTGTATTTTCTTATGAAATGTGTGAGATTGTCAAAAACTTTTAGTGTTGAACTAATGGTCCCTTTGTGTTGATTACAGGTTGTATTTTATATAATAATGTGTTATTTTTATAACAACAAATAAATTTTTTTGTTGAAGTATTCGTCATCTTGTGTTATATATAAAAGTTATATATAACAAATATTTGTGATTAATAATATCTATTTGGTCCATTTAAGTTACATATATGTTACATTTCATATAGTTATACAATATTCTATTAACAACAAATAATAATTTTAAATTTAATTATTAGATTTTCTAGATTAAGCTTTGGTCGAATATTTAAAAAGTCATTTTTTGGACACATCTCACTAGGTGCACTATTTTAATGAGTTGTGTGACAAGTCACAACTTCAAACTTTAGTTGTAGCATGTAGGTAGTTCAATGTCCATTTTACATTTCTGGAAAAAAATGGTCTTATGATATCTCATGTAGTGGCTACATATTGACGAAGTTAGCCCTCATGACTATTGGTTCCTCTCCCCTAACTTATTTTTGCACAATGCAAATTAAAACTTAAATCACAAAGTACAATAACCAGTTGCAAACATACCAATTATTTGAAGTTCTTGACAATTTCCAAAATCCATGATTTGGATGAATAAAATTAAACATGTAAAATTAATGAAACATCAATTTTTCAAAAATATAAGATTATGATTTGTAAATTGTAATCAATTATCATTCATCGATCATTAATTGTTTGATAATGATAACTTGATTTAATAATCGTAGCATTTCTACTTAGTTAAAATTGATTTAGATTATAATCAATATTTGCTAAATTGCTTCAACTTGATAATGATAAGTGATAACTTAATCTAAATTTAAATAACCATGGCATTTTTCATTTAATTCAAAATATGATAGAAAGTTAAAAATATTATGATGATCATGATATTTAAATAAATTTACATTTCAAAACAGGAAGAAATGAATAAATAAATTAATATTCAATATTTTATATGAACATTTATATATAAGTTATAATTTGAACTTTTTATTTTTAAATAAAATTTCAATATTATCTATACAATTTAAATTGCATGATCATTGATTAGGATTTAGGATTTAGGATTCATGATTCATGATGTTACATGTATCATAAGTTTAACTTTAACAAACTATTTTTTAATTTATTTAATCTTTTAAAATAAATTAATAATAGTTAAAACTATTATAACTAATAAATGTTAACTTGCATGGCCCTGACCCCTGCGTTCATATATTATCGAATTTTACAAGTTTTGAAATTTAAAGAACATACATATACATATTACAAATTTATAATTTTCATTGGATAATTTTCAATTGAATTTTTTTTACTATAAATCATTAATCAGATATGAAAGCATAAAGGGATTGTTGAAATCCTTTTTTTTGTTTCTAACTTTATAAATATTAACAATTAATTTTTTATAACAGAGTTACAGACTAACATTTCAACAATGCATTGAGATGCAAAAAACAAAGTCGTAGACTAACATGAACAACGATTTGAGAAGCCAAAAACTATTGTTTTAATTGATAATATTTTAGATTGTACAATGTACATAATATCGATTCATAACATAGATATTTAAGATAGCTGATTAAATCAACCTAGTATAATTAGTGCTTCTGGATTTGATTGTGTCAAAATTTTTTAGCATCAACGTTTCGGATCACACTCTGTGATCCATCATCAGGATGAGAGAATGCCAGAATGAAAAAGTCAAATCCAGAACATTCTGGCATTCTCTCATCCTGATGATGGATCACAGAGTGTGATCCGAAACGTTGATGCTAAAAAATTTTGACACAATCAAATCCAGAAGCACTAATTATACTCCAATGGATTGTGGAAATCTAATAAGAATAAATCAACCTAGTTTTACTATTTAATAATTTACATTAAAGGGCAAGGCCCAATCTGAAGAAAAAATAGATATCTTAAAAATATTTTTTTGCCTAAAGGGCAAGGGTCAAGGAAACAAGATTTAGGAAATAGGGAATAGGGAACTAAGAAACAGGGAGGTTGGAAGCATAAGCGGGCTGAAGGCTTGAAGCCTTCAATTAGAAAGGTCTTCAAGTCCCTCCACGAGGAATCTATTGGAGAAGATGATGTTGTTGAAGTCATCTAGCCATGTGAAGTTAGTCTCGCTAATGTCATCCAATAACAACCACTTCCATAGAAAATCCCTTTCGAGTCATGCATGCTTTCAATGGCGAGTTAATTGTCGTCCATTCATGCTGAGTAGGAAGGGAATCTTCTTACAATGCTCCCTATGCCTTGCTCCCAACACTTGTCTGCTACATCTGCAAAAGGGATGCCGATGCCTAGCTCCAGTACCTGCTTGACCAATACAAGAATTTTGACGTCGTCTTCTAAAAAAGTTTCCTTAAAAATGTTACGCAGAAGCATCAAAATGTCTACTTGATTGCCTCCAAGGTCAAGAAGAGACGCGAGGAAGCGGGAGGTAATATCTGTGGACACACGGTACCTCTTATCATTTCTTAAGAATTCATGGCCGAAGATGATGAATAAAGCATGATGGATAAAAGGACCTTGGTAATCTTCCTTGCAAATCATGGCTAGGACATCGTTAGATATCATGCCTAAAAAGGGCTTTTACAGAGCCATTGTAGTGTGAATAAGCGAATTGGCATATCCATGACAAGAAACTCTGCAAATTGAATTCAGATTCAAGAATTTGAGAAATGATAATGAAAAAGGAATTGAAGGGGCTATTTAATGACAATTGCATTAAATTATTTGGCATTCACAATCTTTCAGATCTTATTTTTTGTATTCCTATAAATTTTCAAGTGTGCGAAATGTACTCGCATTAATGTCGGATAGTCGAAAGTACTTGCCAAGGTAGCTGTAAATGGAATGTAATAATTGTAACTGTTAGTACCACATTTATGATTTTAATCTTGATGTGATGTGCACTACATTAAGTACATTCCAGTTAATGGTTTTTGTGCAAAACTTTCCACGTGTCTCCATTTCAGAGAATTTGATGTGACTCTAGGTCTTTTCAAGCGACTGACTCCGAAATGCATCTTCTATCATTGATCCCTAATTAATCAACAGTCGATAAAACTATTGTATTAACAATACAAAAGTGACGGTACCCAACTTGGTAATGGTGACATTGACGTAATGGCATTATTAATAATAGACCTAAGACAACACACAAGTTGAACTGACTACTTAATAGTTAGTACAATCACTAGCCAATACACGTGCAAATTTGCTTTCAGATTAAACAAATTTTTAGTTTACCACTAAAGATTAGTCAAGATCATTATTATTCATTTTTCTACAAAACAAGTAATTCGCCTCTGACATTTATAATTCATTTTTGGCAGGGAAAAAAATAACCATCATTTATTTATCAGTTAGCAAGAAAAACATTAATGTGCCACATCTAAAATGATTTTTGCTAGGGCAAGAAAAAAATTGCCAACATATAATATTTTATTTCCCTATATGGAACAAAAAAATTGCCCTTGACATTAAATTTTTCCCACCGACAAAATGTTGGATTTGCTAGCATTTTAGGCATTTTTTTTGAGAGGGGTTTCTTAAAGTTATCACTATTGTTGGTGCATAAGATTTAATTAAATAAATAAATAATTTAATTAAGAGAGGAATATTTGGTGCATGAGTTGAGTTTAGGTAACTGCTAGGTTGAAGAGTTAGTTTGTGGGTGGAGGGTTTTAACTAATTAAATAGAGAGGGGTTTTGGAGATTAAATTAAATGGGTTTTGTATTTATTAATTTAATAGAGGAAGGGGGATCATTAAACTATTGATTGTCTGTTAATTTATTAATTTGGCTATAATTAATTAAGTAGGGGATACTGCTAAATACTTAAATATTTAATTGCAATTAAAATATGTTTTAGGAGATTATTAAATTTTGATTACAAATTTATGTGATTAGATTTAGGTGTCTACACATACATGTGTAATCATATAGTTGCTAGCCTCAAATGTTAGTTGAGAGTAGAGGGAAAAATTAGAAGAGTGTACAATTTATGAAATATGTTGAACACTTGATATTATGTAGCATTTACCAATTGTTTAACCTTTACTAAAATAAAATCATTGTGTAAATTGTTATGAATAATAGGCAATGTAAATATAATTATGTAGGTTGATAAAGAACTAGAATTAGCTGCTCATTATGCCCACTTTTGTGGGCATTTTTCAACAAGAATTGTAGAAGTCTATAATTCCCTAATGTTTATACAAATGCATATGTCTCCTTGTGGTGTTGTTTCGAGTCTACCTATCACATGTACCCTAATACCATCTTATCATAGGGGGAATGAATAATCTCTCGAAGGTTTCTCCTTACCCAGAACACAATATTGAACATCTCATATACCTATCTACATTAAATATTTGAAAGGTGTTACCATACTATAATATAAATTTTGCTTTTTATATTGAAAACTTGTTTTGTACAAAGAATTCTTGGGATTGGAATACTTTATTTGCATCCAAATACATGTACTTGATAATGAAATGATAATTGGACCAAATTGTAGAATTTCTAAATTGAAGACAACCATAGGTTAAAGGTGACACATATGTAGCAAAAATATATAAAAGTGTATCATCTTAAAATGAAATCACTTCCATCTTGGTAGGTTTAGAACCCTCTTTTAGTACATTTATCATGATAGATTTGCATTTAGGATGCATTATGCACTTTATTCCTTCATTCTAGGTAAAATTAGGGTTAGGATCTTGAAGATTCTCCTTAATTTCCCCCTCTATGGCTCTATTTTCTACGTAGGACTTAGGCATAGGTCCTCCTAGCCTTCATCATATTCATTATATGATTTTGTGCCTATTCCTATCATTTAGTCATGTTTTGATATCATTTCTAGGTTTTTGAGCATCCTCGGGATCTCTTGTTTTCTACTCTGATTGGGTCGACCCCTAGGTTGACCCTGACCTAGGGAAAGGTTGACCAAGTTGTCCCTAACTTGGGGTAGGGTTGAGGTCATCCTTGATCTAGGTTAGGGTCAAGGTCATCCTTGACCTTCTTTAGGATGTGATCCCACTTTTAAATTTTGGTCCCGAAGGGCCCCAAAATCAATGTCGGGCTTTTGGATCCGAATGCAGAAGGGTTTTAATTTAAGATTCATTTTTTAATTTTCCCTCCTTAGTTGGTGATTTTGATTGGACCATAATTCGAGGTGAAATTGGAATTATGGGTCCTCACATTACTCTAGGAGCCTCACCTTGAAGCCTCTATATAAAGATTCTCATTTGCATCCATTTACAACTAGAACAGGAACAAGACAACTAGAATCAAGAGATAACAAGAGAACAAGATGATGCTACGAAGATGTAAGATTGCAAGAGAATGATATAGAAGATCAAGCCATTGTTCATATCAATCATTTTTGTGAACACACATCTATTTGGAGTAAGACAGATTCTATCTTCCTTGATCTGCCATTATCAATAGTGAAGCATTCAAAGATACAATCATGGGGTAGGAATTATGGATTATGAGTTTGGTAGGACTAATTTATCCTTGGGCCTTGGTATGCTTTATTATCTTATTCAAGTCTATGCATTGCTTTCTCATATATATTCATTCTAGGGTTTCAATCTAGTGGATTAGATCTTGGCATTACACATTCAATACACACACACCTTCTATTATATCTAGCTATTCATGGAGGTAGAAATCACCAAAACAAGGATTTGACCAAGGAAAAACCCTATATAGCCACCCCAAAGCCCTATTTTTAGATAGATGCAAGTGTTGTTTCAAGAATTGGAGTGTAGATTTGGATACCCTTTTCAAAAAACTTTCGAGATCTGTGAACATAATTTTAATCAAAGTAGTGCAGGTCAAGGTCGACTTTAAGATTGTGCCTCTCTATTTGGGTCAAGGTTGACCTACTCTCAGAAAGATAAATTTTTTCTAGGTTTTCTCTATTTCAACATTTCCAATCTAGAACAGGCTGTAGAATTTCTAGAATCTATGCACAGGCATTAGAAAAAAATAGGTATTTCCATATTAGCTCTATTATGATGTATGTATCTTATCTTGTCTGATTTCAATAATTTTCATTACTTGTTACATATCAACTCTAAAATAATAAATGAATAGAGGTGAATGTTATAAGAATAGTTAATGATCCATTTTTGCTTGATTCATTTTGGCAAACTAGTGATAGATAACTCTTTCTTTTTGGTGTTAGATTTAGATCTTGCATTAGATTTCCTTTATTTATATGTTTCAAAAATACAAAAAAATAAAAAATTTCTTTAAAAATACAAAAACATTTACAATTTCATGCTTTTATTATTTCAATATGTACTATTCTTGTTTGGAATACTTTGATGAGGTTTTTATGTAAAAGAGTATAGATTCCCTAGTGAGGTACATGGAAGTGAGATTGAAAATGGTTCGGATAAGATCTCCATTGATCCTATTCCTATTTCACTCTCCTCCACAACTTGTCTTATTGACCTTTACCATAGGGTGTGTACATGGTTACCTTCATGTTCCACTATATGCAACATTAACAAACCTAAGATGATTTATCCTACACCTTTGATGAGAGTAAAGGGATGTCCTCGAATGAAAATTATGGGTAAACCTAGAGATCCTTTGGATTTCTTTGATAACACTAATTCCATTTCACATTCTTATCACATACAAAATAACCTTCAACTTACTATTCCAGTTTCTTTACCATCTTCTCAACCTATTCTTCCTCAAGCTCCTAAGTTATCTTCTACTTTTAAGGAGTATAACTTGGTTGATCAATTACATGCTACTCCTCCTAAGATATCTTTATGGGAGTTACTTCAAACTTCTTCAACATATTATGAGGCATTGAAAAAAGCTTTATCCACTCTTCCTTCTTCACCTCCTAATCAAGAGAACATTCATTCTATTTTAGATTGCATGCATGTTATGCCTTCTATACCTCCTATTGTGTTTTCTGATAACAATTTACCTTCTATTAAGGTGCAAAATCAATATGATACTCTTATGGTTATTGTTTCTATTAATTAGAGTATCATTTGAAGAACATTAATTGATAATGGATCTGGGCTTAATGTTTGTAGCATGGAGATGCTTAAAGCAATTAAGGCTGATTTTACTACTATTCAACCTGATAATGTCCCTATACATGGATTTGATAATATTGTGAAAAGAACTTTGGGTATTATTATGTTACTTATTAAAGTTGGTCCAGTTATTTTAAATACACCTATTCATGTTATGCATGGACCTCTCAATTATAACCTTCTTTTAGGAAGACCTTGGTTACATACTATGTATGCAGTTCCTTTTACTCTTCATCACAAGGTTCAGTTCATTTATAACAAGCTAATGTATACATTACATGCAGATGATGCACCAAATCCTTGCTTAAATGCATAATATGTTAAGATATCTAAGCCTCTTCAACCAAGGGAAGAGATTGAGAAACAATATGAGATATAACAACCTGAGATTCAACAATTGGAAGCTTCATCTTCTTCGTTGACTGAGAATGATTGGGGGACGTTGAATTTTAATTCTACTTTCATTGGCAATTATAAGGTTTTTGATTTGGAATTTATGAAGCAAAAAAGTGAATTTGAGAAACATGCTTTTATTCCTTCTTCACTTTCCGAGGAATTAGAAAGTAATTTTGGTGCCGCTTCAATTAATGAAATGATTGAAATGATAAAACCTAATTGTTCTGAAATTGTGACATATGTCACTCCTTGGACTCTGTCTAAAATGGCTGATTAGTATGGTTCTGGTTACCATTTTCTTAAGAAATCAAGATGTAATGGGAAGGATGTGGTAAATACGAGCAAGGTATACAAGTACCTCTGGATAATGAAATTTATGAACATGCGTATGGATTAGGATTTAATTCATATAAACAACCATCAAATTTTCCTCTTAATGTTAATCATATATGTGGTGGATAGTTCAAATTGGTTAACCCACTTCTCATTGACATGAATCAAGCACATACTTTGGATATTTTCCCTGAAGATGAAACTTTAATGGAATTTTTAGGGGTTTATGAAGATTTACCTAAGCTCCATTACAAATAAAGGAAGCCTTATTGTTTAAATACATATGCTTATTTTGGAGAACATGATAATCAGGATATTCTTCCTTTACCAATGAATCCTCTGATATGAAGTGATTTGTTAATAACTGAACTGTTGATATTCAAATGGATGAGAATAATCGTGAAAAGATAATAAAGATTGGGAAATGCTTGAATCAGGATGTGTTGGAAATATAGATGAAGTAACTGAGAGGGGAGGGGTGAATCAATTACCACAAAACAAGTCCAAAAAATTCCCTTAGATGTCTCAAATACTTATTTACTGCTGATGCTCGGTAAATAGTGCAGAAATACTTTTACTCAGTAAGTTAACTAGTTACTATTCATCTAGCATTCAAAGTTATTAATATGCATGTAAAGATTAACTAAATGAACACAAGAGACACCAGATTTAACGTGGAAACCCAATATGGGAAAAAACACCAAGTAACTAGTCACCAATTTTCACTCTTCTGAAGTGAGCCTTGTTAGGAGCCAACTCTGTTAAAGGTTACAATACACACTGTTAGGTGTGACCTTGTTAGAGGATTTAATCACCCTATTAGGAGTGGCCTGGTTAGAGGTCTTTAGAACAATTCAACTGAACTGTCACCTTGTTAGAGGATTTACAAAATGGCTGTTAAACCAACTCTATAAAGAGATTCTGAATTCACTATTACAATGATAAGAAAGCAACAATGAAATGACCTGAATGATATGTAACTTATCTCTTGCTGATTACAGATCCATGTTCTACTTTTTTGAATCCTTACTGATCAAATACGACTTTGCAGCACCTCCAGGATATCTAATCCTTCATCAGAATTCTCTCTTCCATTCACTCTTTCACACACACACACACACACACACACACACACACACACACACACACACACACACACACACACACACACACACACACACACACACACACACACACACACACACACACACACACACACACACACACATACACACACACAATTCCACAACTTGAATATCTATATATATACCTTTTAGATTTATCAAGTCGGCTCAAATATAAGTTCTAATTTAAAAAAAAAAAATCAGTCGGCTACATTAATTCCATGAAACAATAAAATCCTTTGCTGGCCGACTTAGCTCGGTAATCTAGTGTTAACCAAGTGAAGCTCGGTAAACACTGCAAAATCTTGCAAAAGTCCTTTGGAGACTGAGTGAACTCGGCGAGCACTGACTTTCCTTTGCTGTCCTAGTGAACTCGGTGGAAGTTAACTTCCCGCCATATTTCCTTCGATGATCAAGTGAGCTCGATAGACACTAGCTTTCCTTTGCTGACCGAGTGAACTCGATAGAAGCTAACTTTCCTTTGTTGACCGAGTGATCTCGGTAGAAGCTAACTTTCCTTTGCTAGCCTTGTGAGCTTGGTAGAAGCTAACTGATGACTGATGTGACATTTGTGTAACATCAAAGACAACATTCAATTAACAATTATATCCAACAATCTCCCTCTTTGGCATTGATGGCAACACAACATGTCATAGCCGAATGCAATTTGAAAACAAGTCTAGCAAGTCTTTTCTTTAGCAAACTCCCTCTTTCAGTAATCTCCCTCTATGAAGGAATTACTTAGCAAACCTTTCTTTCAAACAAATTTCAGAAAGATATGACAATAAAACTCTCCCTCTTTGACAACACATGCCAAAGACAACATAACTCAAATGAATTCTAATGTACCTTTAGTACTGATTCATATGTAATGTTCCTTGTCTATGCTGCATCAGCTGATAGATCTTCCACTTGGTATGCATTGATGCATCACTAAAACTTCATTTTAGTGAACTTTGGATAGGGGAGTGACCCCTAACTTACCTCTTAGATACAAGAATGCATCCTTAGGTAATGGCTTTGTGAATATGTCGGCAATTTGGTCCTTTGTATGGATATATTCCAATATGATCTCCTTATCTTGCGCCAATTCTCTAACAAAATGATATTTTATTACAATGTGCTTGGTTTTGGAATGCATTACTGGATTCTTAGATATGTTGATTGCACTTGTGTTATCACAGAACATAACAACTGGTTCTTTGATTTCCACCTTCATTCCTTCCAACAACTGTTTAAACCAAACAATATTAGAATAGTTTACTGCTGCAACAACATACTCTACCTCTACTGTAGATTGGGATGTACAATTCTGCTTTTTGCTTGTCCATGAAACCAACCTCTTTCCTAGAAAGAATGCTCCTCCACTTGTAATTTTTCTATCATCAAGGTTTCCTGCCCAATCAGCATCAGTAAACACTTTTAAATCCAAATTACCTCCAAATTTGTACCATAAACCATAATCTTCAGTTCCTTTCAAATATCTCATTATTCTTTTAATTGCCATCACGTGATTTTCTCTTGGTTTTGCTGAAAATCTCGCTACAATCCCAACTGCAAGGGCAATATCTGACCTAGTATGAACTACATACTGCAACTTTCCAATCATAGATCTATACAAGGTTTGATCTACTTCTTTTAATTCATCTTCCTTGGTAAGTTTTAATCCAGTACACATAGGAGTTCCAACTGGTTTACAATCTTCCATACCAAAATTTTTCAATATCTCCTTGATGTATTATGATTGAGTGATGTAGATACCATTTTTATTCTATTGAATTTGAAGACCAACAAAGAATTTTATCTCACCAAACATAGACATTTCAAATTCCTTGTTCATTTGTTCTTAAAATTCTTTGCAAAGATCATCATTTCCTGTGAAAATAGTATCATCTACAAATATTTCTGCCAAGACAATTTTATCATCTGGTCCATCCTTTATATACAAGCTACTGCTATCATTAGTTCTTTGAAAACCAATTTGAATAAGATAGTTATGTAATCTTTCATACCATGCTCTAGGGGCTTGTTTCAGACCATATAGTGCCTTGTGTAATTTGTAGACCATGTTTCTTTTATCTGGATCAACAAAACCTTCAGGTTGTTCAATGTAAACCTCTTCATCCAGTATACCATTGAGGATAAAATTTGAATCCTTTGTGAGCAGCATATGCAAGTAAGGTTCTGACTCCTTCTAGTCTTGCAACAGGAGCAAAAGTTTCTCCATAGTCTATTCCTTCTTCTTGAGCATATCCTTTCCATACTAATCTAGCTTTGTTTCTTGATACCTTACCATTTTCAATCAACTTGTTTCTGAATACCCATTTAGTTCCAATCACATTTTTTTCTTTAGGCTTGGGTACAAGAGTCCATGTCTTGTTTTTCTCTATTTACTCTATTTCTTCATTCATAGCCTCAATCCAACTATCATTTTCTAAAGCATCTTTGATATTTCTAGGTTCAAAGTTAGCAAGTAAACAAGTACCTTTCAACTTTTTCTTGTCATGGTTCCTTCAGATTTGTCTCCAATGATCTGATCTGCTGAATGATGTCTCCTGACATATTTTGCTAAAACAGGTTCTTTGCCTTTTGAATGAATTTCATTGTTGTCCTTTTGCATTTCAACTTTAGGTTCTGGTTGTTCTAGCTTGGTAGATATTGGCTCAGTTCCTTCAAAATTGGTAGACACTTGCTCGGTAGCATCTAAGTGTAACTCGTGTTGTTGTAGCTCGGTTTGAACTTCCTGTAACTTAGTTACTGATGACTCGGGAGTAGAAGATTCCTGATTGATTGGTACTGTACAAGGTTCAATGAAAACAAACCTTCTATAATCTTTTGGTTCCCTTTTGCTTTCTTCTTCAATCCTTTCTGCAAACTCATCAACTTTCACATGTGCACTTTCTATGACTTTGTTAGTAGACAAGTTTAAACATCTATATGTTTTACTTTTGCAAGAATATCCCAAAAATATTCCTTCATCACTTTTCACATCAAATTTTCCTTTTCTAGATTCTTTTAAAATGTAGCATTTATTTCCAAACACTTTTAGATAACTCACATTAGGTTTATAGCCATACCATAGCTCATAGGGAGTTTTGAATGCGTCCCTTCTTAGCTGTACTCGATTCAGGGTATGAACTGTAGTGCTGATAGCTTCCTTCCAGTATTTGATAGCAATGCCTTTTTTAATCATTAAGGTTCTTGCACAATCCATGATAGATCTGTTCCTTCTTTCAGCTATTCCATTTTTCTTAGGAGTTCTTGGAGCTAACACTTGTCTTTTGATTCCTCTTTCAATACAAAAGTTATTGAACTCATGTGAAATGAATTCTCCACCTCTGTCTGACCTCAAGCATTTCAGTCCTTTCCCTGTTTCCTTTTCTACTCTGGCCAAATACCATTTGAATTTCTCAAATGCTTCTAATTTGTTCCTTAGATACATGACATTCATCATTCTTGAGTAGTCATCAACAAAAAGAATGAACTTCTTTTCTCCAGTATAGCTTTCAATTCCAATGGGTCCACATAAATCAGTATGCACAATTTCTAATATATCTTCAGACTAATAGTTTTTACTTTTAAAGCTAGTCTTTCCCATTTTACCAATCTGACAATTCTTGGATAGACCGACCTCAGGTTTCTTTATGTTAGGAATGCCTCTTACTTTCTTGAATTTGCTTATCTTTACCAAATTATCAAAATTGACATGACACAACCTTTTATGCCATAACCAACTTTCTTCAACTTGAGCAATACAACATGAACCTTCACCAAGTTCAAGATAAAATAAGTTACCTTTTGTTTGAGTGCCTGATCCAATCAATTTTCCTTTGTTATCCAGTAGTCTTGCTTTTCCATGCATGAATTCCACTTTGAGTCCATTATTGAGTAGCTGTGCCACACTCAACAAATTATGCTTTAGTCCTTTTACCCAATAGGCATTATCACATATAAGTTCTTTGGTTAGAGAGATTCTTCCTCTTCCTTTTATACAACAAGGTTCATTGTTACCAAATCTTACATTGCCACCATCGTATTCTTCAAAATGTTCAAACTTAGTTTTATCACCAACCATGTGATGAGAACAACCACTATCTATGATCCATGTATCATTTTTTCTCATATGAGAAATGAGTGCCATTTCCCCATCATTATCAGACTCATCTTTCACAGCAATGTAGAAAATTTCATCTTTTTCTTCATCATTAGAATCATTAAAATCTTTAGCCATAAAACATGTTTTCTTACCTTTGTTTCTGAAGGATTTGAAGTCTTTCTTGCCATTGTACTTGTAATTTTTCTTCTCATCTTTGTTCTATTTGTTTGGGCACCTGGCAGCAATATGACCAATTTCTTCACATGAAAAAAAAATTAGAGGAACTTTACCTTTATATTTTCCTCTGCCTCTAGAATATTTCCTTGCTATTAGAGCTTCAATTACTTCAAGATCACTGTTTGAAATTTGGTCTGATTCATCTTCACTTTCTGACTGGGATTCCTTTTTCTTTTTGCTTTTCTCCTTGAGTGAAAGCTTGGCTTCAAATGCAGATTCAATGTTTTTGGAAGCTAGAACATAGTTGTCAAAGTTGTCTAGTTCAAATGCAGTTAATCTTCCAACTATGGCCTCTAGATTTATCTTATGATTTGCTTCACATCTTCTTTCTTGAATTGCAGAGACCCTAATTGCATAGATTGGTAGTAATGTTCTGAGAACTATACTTATAACTGTCTCTTCACTGATATCTCCCCCAGAAGCTTTGATTGCACTGACACATCCTTTAACTCTTTCAACATATTTGGCAATGTTTTTATCCTCTCTCATTTTCATTTGGTCAAATTGTCCTCTCAGACTTTCTGCTTTGGCTCTTCTCACATTATCATCTCCTCCATAGATTTCTTTCAGCTTGTCCCACATTTCAAAGGCAGTTTTGCAATCCTTGATATCATCAAATTCTTCATAACTCAGAGCAGATGCTATATCTATCATCATAATGTTGTGAGTCTTCTTTTCAGCAATATCATTGACAGATAGTGTACCAGTAGGTTCTTCATATTTTTTATCAAGGTACTTCAGTCCTATATCACCAATCGATGCTAGGTGAAGTCTCATCAGTCCTTTCCATGCAAAGAAGTTGTTCCTATTGAGTCTAGGAATTTCCCTTTTGTAAGACATCTGATCTTTAGCTTAGATCCTTGAAATCTTTTCCTGAAAGCACCAAAAGCTCTGATACCAATTGTTGGAAATATAGATAAAGTAAATAAGAGGGGAGGGGTGAATTAGTTATCACAAAAAAAGTCCAAAAAATTCCCTTAGATGTCTCAAATGCTTATTTACTGCTGATACTCGGTAAATAGTGCAGAAATACTTTTACTCGGTAAGTTAACTAGTTACTGTTCATCTAGCATTCAAAGTTATTAATATGCATGTAAAGATTAACTAAATGAACACAAGAGACACCAGATTTAACGTGGAAACCCAATATGGGAAAAACCACCAAGTAACTAGTCACCAATTTTCACTCTTTTGAAGTGAGCCCTATTAGGAGCCAACCCTGTTAAAGGTTACAATACACACTGTTAGGTGTGACCTTGTTAGATGATTTAATCACCCTATTAGGAGTGGCCTGGTTAAAGGTCTTTAGAAAAATTCAATTGAACTGTCACCTTGTTAGAGGATTTACAAAATGGCTGTTAAACCAACTCTGTAAAGAGATTCTGAATTCACTGTTACAATGATAAGAAAGCAATAATGAAATGTCCTGAATGATATGTAACTTATCTCTTGCTAATTACAAATCCATGTTTTGCTTTTCTGAATCCTTATTGATCAAATACGACTTTGCAGCACCTCCAAGATATCTAATCCTTCATCAGAATTCGTTCTTCCATTCACTCTTTCACACACACACACACGCACACACACACACACGCACACACACGCGCGTGCACACACACACACACAATTTCACAACTTGAATATCTATATATATATATATATATATATACCTTTTAGATTTATCAAGTTGGCTCAAATATAAGTTATAATAACAAAAAAAAAAACATCATTCGGCTACATTAATTCCATGAAACAATAAAATCCTTCGCTGGCCGACTTTGCTCGGTAATCTAGTGTTAACCAAGTGAAGCTTGGTAAACACTGCTTCAGAATGTTTTCTAGTGTTAACCAAGTGAAGCTCGGTAAATATTGCTTCAGAATGTTTTCTAGTGTTAACCAAGTGAAGCTCGGTAAACACTGCAAAATGTTGCAAAAGTCCTTTGGAGACCGAGTGAACTTGGTGAGCACTGATTTTCTTTTGTTGTCCTAGTGAACTCGGTGGAAGTTAACTTCCAGCCATATTTCCTTCAATGATCGAGTGAGCTCAGTAGACACTAGCTTTTCTTTGCTGACCGAGTGAACTCGGTAGAAGCTAACTTTCCTCTGCTGACTGAGTGATCTCGATAGAAGCTAACTTTCCTTTGCTAGCCTTGTGAGCTCGGTAGAAGCTAACTAATGACTGATATGAAATTTGTGTAACATCAAAGACAACATTCAATTAACAATTGTATCCAACAGGATGAACGTGATCAATTGGGTTCCCTTTTACTTGAATTCAAGGATATTTTTTCTTGGACATATTTTGATATGCTAGGTATAGATTCTAATTTTGGTACTCATAATATTATTTTAAAACCAAACATGAAACCTGTGAAACAGAATATTTGAAAGATGAATCCACAGATTGCTTTATTACTCAAAAGTGAAATTGAAAAATTACTGTATACGAGATTTATCCATTCTATTGATTACTTAGATTGGATTTAAAACATTGTGCCTATTTCAAAAGGAGAAAATAAGATAAGGATGTGTACTATTTTTCACGATTTAAACCAGACATCCTTAAAGGATGATTTCCTATTACCTAATATTGGTATGATTGTGGATTTAATAGCGGATCATGCTTTGTTATCTTTTATGGATGATTTTTTAGATATAATCAAATCTTTATTCCTCTTGAAATCAATTTAAAACTGCATTTATAACACCTTGGGGAAATTTTTTTGGGCCATGATGCCTTTTGGATTAAAAAATTTAGGAGCAACTTATCAACGAGCTATGACTTTGATTTTTCATGATTACATCCATAAGATTCTTGAAGATTATGTGGATGATATCTTAGCAAAATCTATACAAAGAGAAGATCATGCTACTGTCTTGCGATGAATATTTGAAAGGATTAGATGTTACAATATGAGATTAAATCCTAAGAAATGTGTTTTTGGAGTAGACTCTAGTAAATTATTAGGATTTATAATCTCTAAGAGAGGCATAGAAGTTGATATTGAAAAGATTGATGCTATTATTGATATGCCTCCTCCTAAGAATATTTCTCAGCTACAGAGTTTACAAGGAGAAATATAGCTATTTGTCACTTTGTATGTAAATTAGCTGATTGAACAATTCCTTTTACTTCCTTGCTTAAAAAGGATACGACTTTCTCTTGGAATGATGAATGTAAACAAAACTTTGAGCAATTCAAGGAGTACCTTGCAAATCCTCCTATCTTGCAACTAGCTAAATTTGATAAGCTATTTCATTTGTATACTTTAGCAACTCTGAAACTGTGAGTTCCTTGTTAGCTCAAAATGATGATACTGGTAAGGATAGACCTATTCATTACATTAGTCAGACTTTACTTGATTATGAAACAAGATACACATATTTGGAAAGACAATGTCTAGTTTTAGTTTATGCATGTCAGAAACTCAAGTATTATCTTATAAATGCTGAAGTTAATGTGATTGTTAAGTTTGATCCTTTGAAGCATCTTTTCTCACAAACTGATCTCTTTGGTTGTTTGGGAAAGTGGGTGATGTTACTTATAGAATTTGATCTTAATTTCATTTCTCAAAAGTCTATTAAGGGACAAGCTTTAACGAATTATTTAGCTAAATCTCTTTGTCCTCATTCGGATACATGTTCTACTTTTATGGAATTTCATGATGATAATATTCTAGTTATTCAACAAGATGATATTAGTGAATTGTATTTTGATGGATCTAAATGTACGACAGGTTCTGGTGTTGGTATTATCTTAATTCCTCCTATGAAAAAGCCAATTCCTTTATCATACAAATTAACTTTTTCTTGTACTAATAACATTGCGGAGTATGAAGCTCTTATAGCTAGTTTACGAGTAACTTCATCCCTTAACATTAAACACTTGCAAATATATGGAGATTTGAAAAAAATTAAAGGAGGTTATCAAACTAAGAATGATAAAATGACACAATATAGAAATTTGGCTCTAGATGTCCTTTCACAATTCTCTCCTTATATGATTCAAATCTTACTTGGAAAAGATAATCGATATGCAGATGTCATGGCAAGCACAACTTCTTTGGTGTGTCTTGAAAGTAATCCCGAAAAATTTCAATTTACTATACAAGCTCTTAAAATCCCTGCAGTTTCCAAAAAAATTGCCTTTGATTTTTTCAATTTGTATTTGGATGAATGATATTCCCACATTTTTCATTTTTTGAAAGATGGTACTTATCCTGGATCAACAACAAGAAACATGTGTAATTGTATTAGGAAACTTGCAGTGCATTACATTATTTTAGGAGATACACTTTACAAACACTCTTATGAAGGATTGTTATTAAGATGTCTCAATAGAACTAAAATTTTGGTAGCTCTAGCAGAAGCTCATTCTGGTTCTTGTGGAGGGCATTTTGGTGGAAAATCTCTTGTTAATAAATTACTTAGAATGGGATATTATTGGAAAATGATGGAGCAAGATTCTTTTATGTTTGTTAAGAAATTTCCTCAATGTCAACAACATAGTAATTTGATTCATGCTCATACTCATGAGCTTCATAATCAAGTTTCTCCATGGCCTTTTAGTATTTGGGGTTTTGACCTTATTGGAAAAATCTCACCAACTTCTTCTCAAGGACATACTTACATTTGAACCGCTACAGATTATTTCATGAAGTGGGTTGAAGTTGTCCCTCTTTGTTCAACAACTACAGATGTTATTTGTGATTTCATCCTTAATAATAAAATAACACGATATAGTATACCTTCAATGATAGTTTTAGATAATGCTACTTCTTTTAAAAATAAAGAAGTCACAAAATTCTTGGAGAAATATCGAGTTCAACATAAAATTTCAATTCCTTATTATCCTCAATCTAATGGTCAAGCTGAAGCATCAAATAAAATCATTGAGCAAATTATGAGAAAAAAAAACTAACGAATATGTGAAAGATTGTCATACTCAATTGACACGTCTTTATGGGCTTATAGGACAAGTGTTTGTATTGCCACAGGTACTCCTTATAATCTTTTTTATGGTACCGATGCTATTATGCCTTTGGAATTAGAAATACCTTCTTTGTGTGTTTCATTTCATGGGATAATTGACAGAGATACTTTTTGGGAACAACACTTGCAAGAGCTACAAATTTTGGATGAACAATGAATACATGCATTAGAACATATAAAAGCTTATCATAAATCTCTAAAGAAGTAATATAATCATAAGGTAATTGAATGGACATTTTTGGTTGGTGATTTAGTTCTATATGAGAATCAACAAAACGTGAATGCTTTACTTAGTGAAAAAGATAAGTTTAGCCCTAATTGGCTTGGATCTTTTGTTGTAATTTAATATTTTGGTTCAAGTGCTTATAAACTTGTTGATATGGATGGTGTTTCTTTTAAGGAGCCTATTAATATTATGCATCTTAAACACCATTATCCTTAAGTTCATTCTTTTCTTTCTACATTTATATATTCCTTATATACTTTGTTTTATAGGTTATGTAGTTTTAGCAAAATTACATATTGAATATATTTATGTACCTTCTTTCTTTCTATTAAGTTTTATATTAGACATAGAACTATTAGTAAAAAAAAGTTTTCATTCATCAAAAAGTGATTCAAGTTTTGATACATAAATGGCAAATGGCCCAATCTATCACTATGCCTATCACTGCACTCTAATGGCCAATGGCTCCCAGATCTCTTTGGCCTATAATAGGAAGACATAGATCTGTGTGTTTGTACGTGGCTCCTCGATATGATCATACCATGTGAACACTCTTGGGTACTTTGTAGCTCATCTATTAGTTTATCCTCCCTTTCTCTGCACATTCTTAACTCTTGTTAGACAACTACAAAGATGTCAAAATGCCTACCGAGATCTTTGTAGCCAAGAGAGTATTCTTGCTTGCTCGCTAGTAGTTGGTAGGATATGCATATATCCTTCAAAATCTCAGATGAAAAACTTCTCCACTCCACTATGCTAGCTATAGAATAAAGATTACATTTATCAATTTCTTACCTTTTTAAAATCAAATTACATATTTAATCATATCTCATATTTCATACCTGGCTCTCCCTCCTGGTCATCACTAAAAGGTTTGGATGGTGGAGGCATGGAGTGAATACTCTCTCCATTCTCACTGTGTCTAGGCCTCCCCGATGGCGTCTCTATGTGGGTGCATGGAGGTCATTGAGATCTCAGTGGTGATACATGATAAATGTGTACATCTACACTAGTGTCACTAGCTGAGGGCATCCCCTTTGCTCTCTCCTCTACTCTCTCCTCCTCTCTTTCCTCCTCCATGGGATCTCCCTCAGAGATGTGATCCTCTTCATCTCTGATATCCTCATCATCTTGGTGTGTCCTCTCTAAAATAACTAGATCTCCTATAGGATAATCCTCAAGGAACATGGGGTGGGACCCCTGCAAACTCTAGTACCTGATGTAATCTTGGGTCATGCCTAAATAGGTCACATCTGATGGTACCTCTATATCCTCTATATCATCAACATCAATGTTCTCTATGTCTATTGCCAATGGTTGGTGTATGGTGTCAAGTCTTTGATAATACCTCGTCGGATGTACATAGCGAGGAACTACTCTAGGGATACTCTGTACCAAGTTGAACTATCTCATCACCTGATCATAATAGTAAGGCATCACTATATGATTCTGAAGGTCCTCTAGCAACTTCTACCATTATAAGTATCTCATCTAGAATCATGTATTAGGCCACTTTTTCATCTGACAGTAGGGTCTTCATATCACATCTACACTCAGAATGTAGTCTAGAGATACTCTCTAATAGAGGATATCTCCAAACTGCTAGACATTCTTCAGAGGATAAAAAAAGACTCTTGATGTGCTCACATCTATTATCACTAGGATACCCTGTGGATGTGTACATGTAAAATGCTTAAACAACCAAATTTGTAAAAGTGTGCATATCAAAAGACTCTCTCTCTGATACCTCACCAGTTGACATAGCTCATGTTATAGCTGGGCTAACATGCTATGACCCCATGAGGACATAGTCCTCTTTCTCTCTCCATCCTCTATATAAGATGGGTAAGAGGTGTCAAAAATATAGTACTGTTTGAGTTGGTTAACACAACCAAGGATATTATACCAAGCATCACTCTTCATACCAAATGTGTGGGGCCTAATAGTATGGATGATAGAAGGACATGATCTGATAAGGTCTGCATCTATGGAACCTGTCCCAAGCAATACTCCTTATCTACAAGGATCTCCTCACAAATTAGCTATGCTCTAGGTCTAAAGTTCTCACCTTAGATTGGAAGCCGCAGGATCGTGTAGACATCCTCTAATGTCACTATAATCTCTCCTAAGGGAAGATGAAAGGAACATGTATCCTCATCCCACCTCTCTATCAAAGATGATAACATGGCTCAGTGTAGCCTGATATGTGGTAGGACTACTACCTAGTATAGACCTATGTCTCTCAGTAGCTATATCTCATCCTCATCAAGCTTATACAATCTCTCTCTGATGATAACAAGCAACTCTCCAAAGGGATGCTCTTAGAGACAAACCATGTCCTATAAGCACAAACAACCATTATATTAGTATTCTGTATCATCAAATTTTCAAATTGAACTTGACTAGGTCAAGGTTGACCTCACTTAGGTCAGGGTCGACCTTCTTGGGTCAAGGTTGACCTTTTTGAGTCAGGGTCAACCTTCTCGGGTCAATGATGAATTCATCCCATAGTGAGTGGAAACCCACCAATCTATGTCAACCTTCTTGGGTTAAGGTCAAAATTACTAGGTTAGGGTTGACCTTTACGGGTTAGGATCAACCTTGCTTATAAAAATCAAATATTTGCAAAGTACAGGAACAAATAATGGTAAACTCACCTTGGGAAGTGAGCATCTAGTAGCTAAGCACTATCTTAGAAGCTCCATGCATATTGCTCGAAGTTCTTCTCTCCTCAGCATCTTGCTTCCTCTTTTTGAATCTAAAAAAGGTAAGAATGAGTAAATATGACTTATTTTTCATTATTTATAGGTAAAATTTAGGGTTTCTTTTAGGGTTTACTCATGGTAAACTCGAATTCCCCTTTTCTTATGCATTTATATAGGCATTTCACTCTTTTCATCATAACTTGAGTTTGATAACTCTATTTTTAGTGCTGTCAGTGGCATTGGAATCATGATTAAGATACCTAAGTCCTTGAATCAATTTAGGAAGGGTAGGAATTCCTCTAATTGGTTTAAGAAATATCTTTTCAACAAATTGCATATCCAGTTTCTAGAGTTATCCTTATGACCTCATTTCACCCTTTGGAAGTAGAAAGCCGAAACAAGGGGGCATAAGGGGCTTTATACATTCTCAAGTGGAATTTAGTAAGCTTAGGTGATTTATGGATTTTTCATTAACCTTGTGTGTCTTAGGTTCTAACAGTCTTTTGCAAGATCTTTACATCGAGGACTTGGTTGTATCCTTTTTATTTACTATGATGTTTTCTTACTTTAGCTTGCATATTCACATAATGCCATATGTGAGCTAAAGAGGGGGCTAAATGTATCATTTTAAAATGGAACCACTTCCATTTTGGTAGGTTTAGCACCCTCTTTTAGTACATTTTTCATGATAGAATTGTATTTAGGATGCATTCTACACTTTATTCCTTCATTCTAGGTAAACATAGGGTTAGGATCTTGAAGATTCTCCTTAATTTCCCTCCTCTATGGCTCTATTTTCTAGGTAAGAATTAGGCATAGGTCCTTATAGCCTTTATCATATTCATTATAGGATTTTTTTCCTATTCTTGACCTTTAGTCCCATTTTGATATCATTTCTAGGTTTCTGGGCATCCTTGGGATCTCCTGTTTTCTATTTTGATTGGGTCTGGACCCCTAGGTCAACCTTGACCTAGGGAAAGTTTGACCAGGTTGACCTTGAACTAGTGCAAGGTTGAGGCTGTCCCTAACCTAGGTTAGGGTTGAGGCCATCCTTGACTTTCTTTGGGATTTGATCCCCCTTTTAAATTTTGGTTCTGAAGGGCCCTGAAATCAATGTTAGGCTTTCAAATCTGAATGCAGAAGGGTTTTAAGTTAAGATTCATTTATTTATTTTCCCTCCTTAGTTGGTGATTATGATTGGACCATAATTCGAGGTGAAATTTGAATTATGGGTCCTCACATTACTCTAGGAGCCTCACCTTGAAGTTTCTATATAAAGACTCTCATTTGCATCCATTTACAACTAGAACAGTAACAAGACAACTAAAATCAAGAGATAACAAGAGAACAAGATGATGCTATGAAGAAAAAGGATTACAAGAGAATGATATATAATATCAATTCATTATTGATATAAAGAATTTTTGTGAACACACCATTGTGAACATCTATTTGAAGCAAGAGAGATCCTATCTTCCTTGACCCACCATTATCAATATTAAACCATTCAAAGATACAATCATGGGGTAGCAATTGTGGATCATGAGTTTGGTAGGAGTTCTTTAGCCTTGGGGGCTTGGTATGCTTTCTTATCTTATTCAAGTCTATGCATTTCTTTCTCATATATATTCATGCTAGGGTTTCAATCTAGTGGATTAGATCTTGGCATTACACATTCAACACACACACACACACACACACACACGCATTCTATTATATTTGGCTATTTGTGGAGGTGGAAATCACCAAAATGGGAGTTTGACTAAGGCAAAACCCTATATAGCCACCCCAAATCCCTATTTTCAGATAGATGCAGGTGTTGTTTCGAGAATTGGAGTGCAGATTTGGATATTATTTTTGATAGCCTTCTGAGATCCATGAACAAAATTTTCATCAGAGCAGTGCAAGTCAAGGTTGGCTTTTTGGGGCACAATTGTGCCCTAGGGTAAGATTGTGCCCCACTATCTAGGTCAAGGTCAACCTACCCTTAGAAAGATAAAAGTTTTATGGGTTTTCTCTGTTTCTACATTTCTAGTTCAAAATAGTTTATAGAATTTCTAGAATCTATGCACATGCATCAAAAAATAGGTATTTCCAGATTAGCTCTATTATGAGGTATGTAACTTATCTTGTCTAATTTTAAGCATTTTCATTACTTATTCCATATCAACTCTAAAATAATAAATTAATAGCGGTGAATTTTATAAGCATAGTCAAAGATCCATTTTTTACCCTAATCAAAAAGTATATTAAAAGGGTTGCCAATTATTTTAACAATTATGCATCTTAATTTTTCTCATTAGTTGAAATTGTTATGCCTCAATTAAAATAAATTCATCACCATGTTCTTATCATTAATAGGTAGTATAAATATAAATGATGTAGGGTGGAAATGCTCCAGAGACAAAAAGTCATAACTCATTTTGAATTTGACTATGAAATCAATTGTCATCCTTGGAAATGGATGTATGATGAAAATATGGTGTTTGGTAGAATAATCATATGAATAGAATTATGCATTCTCATGCTACTCCTTTTTTAAAGTGAAACAAATTCCCTTATTCATGATGTTGTTGACTTGCAAGGTAATACTCTTTTATGTAATTCTATACATGATTGAACTAGCGATGTATTCTTAAGGAATTTCTATGATTTAAGCTATGTACAAAAAGGCTAATCCTTTTGCAATTTGTTGTAGCTCTTATCAGTGGAGATTTTAAATATTACAATGATTGTGATTTTCCATATAATTTAATTAGCAACATATTATGTATAATTGCTTAGTATATTATGAATGGCTTGTTTTAATTGTTCAATTGGCTTATAGAGTTCAACTTCAAGATGAGTAAATTGTTGGATAAATCAACATGTGATACATGCAATGATGATAATTGCAATTGTGACAATATAAAAATGTTTAAAAAAGGGAACGATCCAACCATAGCCAATATAAAGGTGTAATAAGGTGTCAATGGGGTTGATATGAAATAAGGGATCTAAAAACTAAGTGTCATCATTGGCTTGACACTTTTAAAACTACTAAGGAGGTTGCCATTGCATATGGAAAAGACACACTAAGCATGAGAGGGACCAAATAAATATCTTATTTCAGTTCTAATACCATGGAGACATACACTAATATACATGAAAATGTAATGTCCAGTACACCAATGGTTTCCAAGGTTCAAAGAAAACTATAAAGTATTAGGAGTTCAAAATATGCTCCATTAGTTAACCTCCCCATTGCATTCATAGGTTAATATTCATTAATTAAAAGTGCACTATGTCAAATTTGTCTTGACAAGGATGGTAAATCTCTTCAACCGAAAACCTATTGTGCTAAATTTGAAGGAAAACATAGCCAGAAGGAAACAAGTACATTATTGTCTGACAATGACAAAAACCAATTTGAAAATTTCATAGAACATCTGTACAATTTCCTGAAATTTTATATACTCCTATAGACCCATGCCTATTAGACAACATTCTTCACAAGTACTTACTGTGCAAAACCCAAAGAAATTCATAAAGGATAGTTGCAAAGACAACTGCTATGGTAAACCTTATCCAATACTCCACAATGTTCCAATTGCTTCTTACAAGTACAATATTGGCACTACAAGCTTGTTGGCATCAAGTACATATGGTTTGAAAGATGCATCCTCCACTTGTAAACAACTTCCCTAATGCAAAGGTATGTCTTCTAAGTTTCAATTGACATTGTTTTCCTTTTTAAGAAGTAAACTTTATTAAAAAAGTCAAACTAAATTGGTAAATTGCTAATTTATTTTGTTTGTATTGAATTGTAGGAAGCAAAGAGATTGTTGATTCTTTTACTAAATTATACCCACTTCTTAGTAGTTTAGAATTGTTAGGTATTAGTATATGTTTAATTAATTCCAATTCAATCATGTAGAAGATGGGACATAAGTCACATTTTAACAAGGATGTTGATAATGGGGATAAATGCAATGCCAAAGTAGCCATGATTGAAAATGTCAAAGTGCAGGCATTGGAGAACATAAAAAATTGTCAAATATGTGGAAAAATTATAGTGGACATTGGCTTCTTAAAGACCAAGCTATTCAAACTGGAAGAAAGAATCAATGCCATTGAAACCCAGGATTCAAATTTATGGATTCGAATGAGTCATAAGCTCTTAAATATACTTAGACATCTTCATGAGTCTATAGGATTATCTGAAGGAACCACCATATATGGCATTCCATTTTTTTTTTAATTTTTAATTTTTACCTTGGTAGTACTCATTTTGCAAACACATTCTATAATTACATATGTGTACATTTAAATGCAATAGGTAGAAACTTTATATGTTTGAAGATCAATGTTTTTTTACTTCAAAAATCCTTTCCAGGAATAAAAGAACAATATTTTTTCAGTTTAATTTTTCTTGTATAGAAAAAAAAATGATTTGAAGTGAACTTTTAAAATACAATTTACAAGTCAACAAATTAAATAAGGTATAAATATTTATCTTGGAAACTAGGCATCTCTTTCTCTTCAAACACAAATGACAAATATATATATTTTCCAACAAAATTCATTAATGGGTTTAATATAATGAGAAAATGCCGCCACATAATTTAACTTCTAACAAAAACAAGAAATTGTGTCATGCATAAAAAGGTTGATTTGGCCCCACAAGTAGTTACAAGGGTGTGGAGTAATTTAGAAATACAAAAAAATAAATTGAACAAACAAATACATAGAAACTAAATATTGCAAAGTCCAACTCATTTGAAGTACAAAACATAAAATCTATCTTGGCAATATTAAGGAACAACACACCAGTAATTTGCAAACTCCATATTTGAAAAGGATGGAGGTTGATGAATATCTATTTTAAAACTATTTTTGGACATGTGACATTGAAAATACTCTATGAGAACTTAAACTATATAAACTACATGCCTTTGAATACAATGTTGGTGACTGTTTATTTAATTCAATTGAATTTCTACTCAGTTTCCATTGCACATCAATTGGATTCTGCAACAACGTATTTTCCATTTCCATTATATATGCAAATATAAATACTCCCACAACAAATGTAAAAAATGTTGTAGAGAATGTTGATTGATTGATTCAAAAATAATAATCAAATCTCATTAGCTTGAGAAGTATAACAAAATGCACTCTTGAATAATCATGCTGGTAATGCCAATGATAATATCTAATAAAAAATTCCTCATGAATGCATCTATTAATATCGTACAACACAATTCTTTAACCTTACCATTTACTTTGCAAGAAAGAATGTAAGCAAAGAAAAGTCTTGGGAAGATTTCACAAGCGAAACAAGGTCAAATAACCAAAATATAATTTTCTATTTGTTCTCACATATCCTTAATTTATGACATTGTCAATGAAACAAAACTAATGAATACGTTCTTGCGGCTCCAAAGTCTAAATTTCCAATTGCATTTTAATAGAAGACCTTAATGACAAAAAGAGTTGTAATACTTTTGTAGGGGATGTGTTGGTAGTTTACAAACTCAACCTAGACAAAGTCAACAAAACATGTGAAGTTCTATGTGTAGATCTAATAGACATTAAAGAAAAGATGACAATAACATTGAAAGTAAGTGGAAACTTAGTGCAACTACACAAAGAGAAAATCATCCTTGTAATGGGAATTTGCATTAGTGTTTACTTAATTGCACCACAAACTGATTAGGACTATGGTGACCGTGACTATATTATGGTCCTAAAAGATACAAGTATACTAGAAACTATACCCTGAATGTGCATTGAATACAATTTCAAACCAAATAGTACAATAAAACTACTCCTAAATAGAATAAACATGTTACCAATTGGAATAATAGAAGCATTGGTGGTTACAGCAAGAAAAAAAGGCACCCGTAGAGTCTTTGAAATTAAGGATGGTTATACCCAAGAGGATGGAGAACAAGTAACTTGTTTTTCAAATTATCCAAGTTAAATAATTGATCTATAATATTATGAAATGCACATATGCATTCAATTCATTATTTTAACAAAGTTGCATGTCTCTTTTCTTCATAGCTGGAAATGTACCCATCCCTAGATCATCGTTGCATAATAATTGAAGAGTAGGTCCAAAATAATGAAACTCCTGCATTGCTATTCAGAAATATTATTACAAGGCTTGATAAACAAAGCACATTTTGCATCAAGTTCTTGATATACGTATGTAAATTGAATGAAAAAATGATTTTGGAAAGGATGAATGAATTGTTATAACAAATATGCGAGGTAAGCAAAATATTGTTTGTAATTTTTTTTAAAGTACTCATACTAACATGATACACTAATTAGAAGATTACTATTACATCTAAAAAACAATCAGTAACTAAGTTGTTCCTTCTCAAATAATTGTGGGTGGCTATGTAGAAGTACAATTGTCACGATTCACTTTTCAACATGCTATTTATTAGGACATGTTATGAGTTCGGCTCTTAGACTATGTTTGAGTATGTTATGACTCAGTTTGAGTCGAATACATTATAGACTCTTACAAGACTTTTATTGTTGATGTTATTAGATGGGTAATTTAATTTACTTGTTATTATGATAGTCATTATATATTTAATTGATGAGTTGATGGTTAATGTTTTGGTTTTATTTTACATGTTAATATCTATTGGTAGATTATGTAAATGATTGATTTTTGATTCATGACCGTGTTCATATTTGTATGATTTATGAATGTTTAAATTCATATTATAGAAAAATGATGGAAACATGAAGAATAATTGTTAGATGTCTTATTTCGTTTAATGATGAAATCTTTTCAATCATGATTTTGGCAAAATTGATGCAATGGTGAATTTTGAGTTTGTGAATATATAGACATTGAAGGCAAAAGAGTGGTTGAGGTAGAGGAGATTAGCTTCTTGGTAGGGTTGGTTTGGATTTATCTGGTGAACACACACACACACTTAGAATTTCTTTCATTCCAAATTTGCATATGATAAAGTTCTATTGTTTTTATTTTTAACGAAAAATGATTATAAAAAAATAGATGATTGCATAAGTGGATCTAGATTTGAATTTGAAATTTTCATTTTAAATAATAATGTCGATTTAAAAATATTTTAATAGGCCATTCAAAGAGAAACTGTATTTAATTAATGAAAATTATGGTCAGAAACTTTTTCATTTAACGGGGAAATAATTTGAAACCGTTGTTATGAGAACTTAGAGTTTCACTAAACTATAGAAAGAACTAACTGGTATTAATAAATGAATTGCTACAGGTGGCTCTACTTTTCAAATTTGTAATAAATTGAAACAGTTGGAATCATTTAAAATATATTGAGTAGTGGCGTAAATGGGGGAAATTGGACTCCATGATTTATTAAGTATTAGGAAAATGAAGAGGGGGAAAATATAAAGAAAAGGAGAGCTGGTGATTCCTTGTTCTCTTATGGTGGATTAATGATCATGGTGAAAACCAATAAGCATTTTCAGGTAGGGAAAAGTTCACAGGTGATTGGTTTTGGAAGCAAGGGAAGAAAGACGGTGACAGTCACAAGCAAATTCAAGTTTTTTTTCTCTCATTATCCATTGACAAAGTTTATAGATGTTTGAGTTTTTACAAAAATAGTAGTTGTTTTATAATGTATAATACTAATTTAAATGAATGGTAACAATTGCTTGGGAATTCCATGTTTTAATAGCTGCTTGTTTCATAGTTTAGAGTTACTTTTGGTGGAGCCTCTATCCCAATAAGATATCAAGCTTATAATGTATTTTGTGCAATACAGATTAGAGAACAATCTTATAGAAGCAAGAAGTCACCTATTGTTTCAAACAAATTATACTTTTAGTAAAAGATTGAGAAAATAATGTTAAAAAAAAGCTTCTCCTAGGTGTGCCTCTTTTTCAGATTTGCTAGTTCAACATTAGAGGGATTCTAAGATTGTTATATTCTTCCTTATACCATGCAAATAAAATAGATTCAATACCAATAGAACCGATGAGTAACCTATACCAAGTTATTTTACTCCCAAATGGTAGATTCTCCCTACTACGCATGTAGATCAGAGATAAGGTGAGAACAACCTTCATACTTAAGGCACTATTGGTAAGAGGATATACAAAAAACTATTTGACCATTTCTGATAGAAACAAAAAATGGAAATTTCTATTTAGATAATGTTGTGAATGGCCGGTATTGAGATCATTTTTTTTAAACACAAGGGGCCACATACTCAATCTCTACTCCACTATATACTTGTTTCAAATAATTTATTTTAGCATCTTAGGAATAGATCTGGGCATAACTCTACCATGAGTAAGAAACTGTCATGCTGGGGAGAAGAATGAATTTAGAGAGGGGAAATCGTGAGTTCAAAACCCATCTTAATTTCAGGCATAGCCTTTTTTAATCTTCTCAGTAGAAAAACACTTTGTAGAAAATGAACAAACTATTAGAGCCTTTTTAAAAAAACTACAGCTAATGTTAATTCCTAAATAGCAACCACACGGTATTTAACTTGAGAGGTATTACCTTGTAAAATGACCTACTAATGTATGTGTGTTGCTGCATTTTATTTTGACCATTCTTTCATTTAAATTATAGCACTTTAACTAGCATTCATATAGTTTGGTAAAACAATTTTAGCATATAACAAAACAAATTAAAACTTATTCTAATTGATTTCTTTGAGAAGCAATTAATTTGTTTTTATAAGCAAAATTCATGGTTTATAATCCATTTTTTTTTTTTAGAGGTTTACAGTTGTGTAATGCACATTTAATATTTAAAATATTTAGTTTAAAATAAATTTGAGAAATCTAATTTTAAGTTTAAAGGATTTATTCTTGGAGTGAAAGGAAATAGTGAGATGACCACACCACTATTTTAGCCACAAAAGTAAACCGATAGAATGCTAGAAGTGGAAAGATAAATAAAAGAGTTCATTTTTTTTAATAGAATAGGAATTAGTTTAAAAGAAATTTATGTGGATGATTGATCTATACTAAAATGAAAATGAAGGGTAATGAAGAACATATGTTTGATAAGTATGTTGCATTTGAAAGAAGTTTTTTGTAATTTCCTTACACTACTAATGTGTTGACTAGTGAATTCATTTATTCTCATAAAGTAGGTAGTAAGAGTTTGTATTTTCTTTTGTCTCTTTCAGTTTTAAAAGAAAGTGTTTTTTTTGGAGGTGTGTTGAATGTGGGTAAAAAGAGGAGGGTAGAAAATTGAAAGTCTTATGATATTATTTTATTGCCACTTGTTAGTTCTTTTACATACACTAGTTTATGATGCTTGGCCAAACTTAGTAAAACATTTATGCATATAATTGAAATGCATGGTTATTTATTTTGTGTTCCTTCTTCCACATCCTTTTGTGTGTTTTCTACTAGGAATACATGTAAAGTAGAATTAGGTACTTGGCTACACTAGATCCTTCCAATCCAATTGTGTCAAGTTGCTAGCCTTCTCATGCCAGGGTCGGGTAGTTCTTCTTGACCGAAGAACTTTAGGGAGCTAACCACTTCATGGTTGGGCAGTAAAAGTGACTAAGCCACTCTTCTATCCCATGATAGCAGATGGACTGCACTCTAATGGCTTGTGGATTGGACTACATGTGAATGGGCTAAAAGGTCCGATGACATGTTTCTTTTGGTGCTTTATGTTTTTGCACACTTTATATCATATGATGTACTGATACTTGCTTATGTTTGACATGGAGTTCAACATAGTTTGTGAAATAAGATCAATGTGTTTATATGTATATTTCAACATTTTATGCTTTTGTAGTAGCGACAGGTGGTCAAATTTGTAATAATTACAAATGACATTAATTATGTATGAGATTTATGATGATATGATTCATCTTTGAAACTTGTTTTAATATTTCTATAATTTATATTCAACTCTAATGATTTGGGAACAAGTACTTATGCATATGTAGTTGACATTTGATTTTTTAATTTTTAGATTCCACATTTTATGGTTGTTTTGCGTATGTGGTAATGTTAGAAAATTTTAGTTCTTACATGTGGTATCAGAGCTATGTTGAACACTAGGACCTAAGGTCTTTGTAGTGCCTCCTGTGTTTGTATTCTATACCTTGTTACATTTTGATTTTGAGAGATACTTTGACACTCATGTCAGATGACATTCGAGATGACTTGATGGTTAGATACTATGTTTTGATTGTTAGTATCATAGATGTTAGATGCTATGTTGTTCAATTTGATCATATCTACATGATGATGTGTATTGATGTGACATGATGCTTTATGATGATATTTGGTTATTTGTATTTGGACATATACTCTGTTTATGTTTATATGATGGACTTATTAGATTTTGGATACTTGGATTTGATGCTATAGTTATTTACTTCATTCTCACCTTGTGATATTTATTCGAAAGTGAGAGATGTAAATGAATTATTTTAGTGTAATTAAATAAATGATTATTTAATGTGATTGAATACATAATCACGTTGGCTATATTATTATATGCAATTGCACTCGATCCTGTTGTTTAGTGTGTAGGATTTATGTCCTTGGCAGTAACACATGGAGTTAGTGTTTTAGTTGTTCATATTTAACCAATGTCATCTCTATATGGTCGATGTATCCTATTTAATTATTTAAATTAAAACCTCTAGTGATTTAATAAATCCAAACTCATTTGCATTATGTGACTAGACCCATGAGCGTGTATGCATTTAGAGGTTCACATTTGTCGTGAAAGTTATTAAGGAATTTCATGATTTTGGTTTAAGGAATTTTTGGGCTTTACCTTATTTAATATAATTCATGGCAGCTTTGCCATAGTTGAATTCCAATTAATTGGAATAGCCTATTTTCATTTGGGTTGATTTAGAGTTTAACTAGGTGACTTGGTTGATTACCCTAATCCTTTATTCACTCAAAAAGTGAATAAATATCCAAAAAGGAATTTTATTCCTCACTTCTCACTTTTGGAAATAGAAATTTGAGTGCAAATTTCCAAATCCTCTTCTGTAGGATTGCATTTCTATTCATTGTGGGAGCTACGAGTGTGGGATCATCGTGAGATTGGTCTCGTTGGATCTAGTTCAGGGAGACCTTGAGTTGCCACAATTTTTAGTAGATTCTATAAGATTTTTATTTCACTATTTCAGATTTCTATTTTTTTCCCATTTGGCTATCAAGTAGGGCTCTCATGTTATACGGTTTCATCTTCGTTTATGCTTCTGATTTCGGTAGCCATTTGTTAGGAGGTTGAGAACTAGTGTTCTCCTCTATTTCTGATTTTTAGCTCTACCTAGTTGGGCCAGTATGAGCATTTCCCTAGTTTTTTGGAATAGGGGTTTGAGGTTTTGCACCATTATGCTGGTCATTTTGGAAAACAATGTTCAAACCCAATTCTTTTTGTATTTATGTGGCTCATTCACCCAAGGGTAGAATGGGTTTTATTTTCATTGATTTTTGTCAACATTGTGTTTTTGAGGTTTTCACCTTGATTTGCATGCCACCTAGTTTTCTTAGGCTTTCTTGGCATGGTGTTAGTTGTGGATTTGGATTATTTGTAGGATTTCAATCCGACCATTGTTTCATTTTATGTTTTTATTGGGATACATGCCACATCTATACTTTTGATCTTGTATTTTGGTTGAGCATTATTTGCTTGTGTTCTCATCCAACCATTGTTTATTTGATATTCGTGTTGTTGGTGTGCCTATACACGAGTACATGCGTGTGATTTTTTTGGGTGCTTATGAGGTCCAATCTCCTGATTGTCATTGGTGGAGTTATGTTCATTAGGGTTGGGTTGGGAATATGCATTGCCTACCAGCACTCATCATGTGATGAGCATGGGTATGTAGAGTAAACATGTGGAGGGGCTTCTCTTGTTGTCTCAGTTAGATTCTGACAAGATAACATGAAGAAGTTTCTAAATAAGTGATAACTAAATAAATTACTAGGTAATAAATCTAAGATAATTAAAAAGTGAGCACCCAGAGTTGATCTGAGGACACGGTGTGATGGCCTCCCTAGGGAGTTGATTTTGCATGATATTTAGCTTGTGGCTTCATGATGCCAAGTGACTTAATCTCCACTAGAGTCCCTACATAGTTCACCCATACAGTGTTTGACCAAGACCTATTGTACTTGCATTCTCTCATGATCTTGGTTTTAGTCATCCTTACTGTTTGGTGTGACTATTAACTATGGATGTTTGCTTTATGTGTGTTTGTGGTTGGATCATTATCTTCATCAAAATGGTGGGAGTGGGCCTATAGGTTCATGTGGTTGGGAGGTGTAGCTACTTATACCTCTACTAGGGACCAATGTACATAGGCGATCTATTTCTAGTTGAGATCGATGCTTGATGTTTCACTTGGTATTTTAGGTATTCTGAAGTATGTCATTGGAATTCTTTAGATTAACTTAGAGTGAATCAATTATCCAAGGTCCAAATGTACAAATATAAATTTTTAGTGCTAATCAGATCCATATCCACAAAACCTTAATATGCATGCATTCATTAGATCATACACTACCTTAACTTAGTAGGTTACTGTCTTAGATCAAAATAACTTTGCATAAATGTAAACATGAAATAACATAAGTGATGACATGAAGAAATAGAAGTCTTATTAGCCCTTTTTGTGAACAGTTTTTTATAACAAACTAAACTTTATCATCTTTTAGTATAAATGTTTTTGAACTTTTGATGCATAAAGTATGGACATAGGGCGTAAAATGATAATAGGAATTATATCTAAAAAGGGGTTCATTTTGTGGTAAAAATATTTCTTCATGAATGTTTGATATGGGTAGGTCTTCCTATAGCTGAAGAGATTGCAAAAATTGTTAGTTGAATAATTAATGCCTTTTCTTTATAAACTAATAAATGAAAATAAATGTTTGCGGGAAGTCTTGTGCATATTAAATGTTGATCGCAGGGATACAAGCTGAGCGAGAGTTAATAAAAAAAAAAATGTGAGGGAATAACGCTAAGGAATTGATGGTAATAAAAGCATTATGACACCATTGCAGCTGGAAGACTTGGCAGCAAAGTCAGAAGGGACCTATTTTAATGAATAACAAAGTGGGACCTGATAAAGTGGTTGAGCAAGGAAGTAAGCATCAAAGCGATCAGTTAAACATGCAATGTATGATACCTGGATTCCTAGAAGCTATTTAAAGACAGATAAAAGAGAAAATCTAGCATTTTCTGTGATCTATATTTGTGGGGAATTTAAGGGATAATTCATGTCTTTACAAATTGCATGTTTGCAGTCTTAAGTTGTAATTGACTTTCCTTCATGAGGAAGTCGTAGTTTTAGGAGTTTGTTATTTTTCCTTCCTTTTAAATAAGACCTCATCTATATCTATAAGGTTAAGTAGTGAGTAGATAGACAGAGTCGAGAGACATCTTGTTGTTCTCCCTGAGTTATTGTAAAACTGCATATTTGAATGAATACATGCCTTTGTTGAGTTTCTACACTTTTATCTGAGCTTGTCTTCCCTTCATTCTTCCATGGGGGCCCATGTGGAAGGTGGAGTTTACTTTAGTAAGTAGGAGTTAGACTCAGTTTTCTAAGTTAAGATTATAACTGTTGTTCCTGCAGCCATTGGAAACAGAACCAGTCACTGGTCCTGCAACAGTAGGTGCATAGATGTATGGTTAAATAATTAGAATTTGCTTCCAAGTATTTGATAGTTGTCTTTCCTTTGGATAAACTAGATTTCCTTAATGGTTATTTCATTCAAGGTAGTAGTGACTTTTAGCAAAAACTAGAGCATATACTTTGCAGACATCATCTCAAGTTCACACTCCCGGATTGACATTTAATAAAAATCAACATAGTACTTTGGTACTAAGGGATGTCCAATCCTACAACTAAAAGGGTGTTATATTGATTAGACATATTTTTGGCGCCGTTGCTGGGGATGGTGTTAGTCTAGTATTCACTATTGAGTCATTTATTTTCATTTTTAGCATTCTTGCATGCATAGAAGAAGAGACCATTTTGGAAGATTTCTTCCCAACTTCAATCAGGAAGATCCTTTTTATCCTGACCCTAAAGAAAGAGAAGAGAGAGAATAAATAGAAGAAGAACTATTTGAGAATGTATTTGCAGAAGTATCAAAACAAGTACAATCACCAACCACATCTGAAGAATCCTTCCATTTGAATAATCTTTTTGTTGAGCCAGAATATCAAGATAATCCATTAGCTCTAGTCATTTATCAGCCACCACTAGGACATCCACAAATGGAAACAACTCAGCCTACATTTCCCTTTCCAATTCCTCCTCAGTAGGGTAATCAAAATCTAAAAAATATACCTTCAGCTGCCCTGCCTAAATTCTATGGCCTTATTACTGAAGATCCAAAAACTTTTCTCTTTGAATTCGACATCCTTTATCGAAGTTATGACTACGCAACTGATGCCCATAAGCTGAAATTGTTTCCATCAACTCTCAAAGAAGCCACTTTGAGATGGTTCATGAGTCTAGGTGCCAATGTTGTGATAGATTTGCCAACTACGAGTAACCTGTTCCTTAATAAATATAAGGAATATTGCAGAGGCCATGATTTGAAAGGGGATGACATTTTTAAAATGTCACAAAAGGAGGATAAGACTTTGGAGGACTATGTTGCCCAATTCATGTTTAACCTATAGTGCAACACACAACATCAGCTGAACGAGGAGTCCCAAAAGCATCTCTTTCTAAAAGTAGTGCATGACAGGAGTATGAAAGCTTTAGACTTAATGGCTAGAAGTGACATTACACAGAAGATGTGGGCTGAAATCTGGAATATTTGTTTGAACTATTCTAGAGCAACAACAAAAAAAGGATGAGGTTTGAGGGACTTACTCCAAAAAACTCCTAGGGTAGGAGTATCTAAGACAAAACTGTCAAACCTCTTGTTGGATTTCAAGCAAGACATCATTAATGATGCTACACAATTGGATACCATGCAAGTATGAAGGAAGAAGGAGGATGCTGATAGTATGTTGGCAGAATATTGCCCCCATTACAAAGAAAAGAAACACAACTGCTGATGTAAACCTATTGCTAGCTTGGAATCACAGCATGTGCCTACTGAGTTCAAGGCAATTGATGAAGATGGGGAAGTCCTCTATGTTGCTCAAAGAAGGCCATGGGCTCCAAGATTAGGTATTCCTCAAGACCCATTCCATAATTATGGTGGTAATAGTCAATGGAAACAACAACATGGTAATTATAATAATTGGTAGCAACCTAACCAAGGGTGGCAGCAGCCTAACCAAGGGTGGTAGCAGCCTAACCAAGTTTGGCACCAACCTCAGTAGGGTTCGCAACAACCTCAGTAGGGTTGGCAGCAAACCCAGAATTGGTAGCAACATCAGCATCAACTAGCCTTGACTCAACCTCCTCAACAACAAGCCTTAATGCCTCATGCAACCAATACAACCCCTCCAAAATAGCCATAGTTACTCTCACAACCTGTACCTAATCCTAATAGTGCAAAACCTTCAGCCCAGTAATAAAGTTATTCCATCACCCTAAATGATATCCATCTATGATCTGGAACAACACTTGCCTCACCTCAGTAGCCCATTATAACAAAAATAGATGATACAAATGTTGAGTCAGTTCAAGAACTGGCCACCACTATTTCTCCTGCAGCCAAGACACCACCATTTCCTAGTAGGTTAATAGAGCAAATCCTGCCAAGTGAAAATCAAGCTGCACTAAACTTACTTGAGCAACTCAAGCAAATGACGGTAAAAATTCCCTTGCTTGATGCAATAAAGGAAGTACCTATATATTCAAAAGCCATTAGAGAAGCCTGTGTTAAAAAGCCAGGAAGGAAAAAGAAAGACCCAAAGACTATTCATGTCCTTGGACAACTTTCTGATCTTATGCTTGATAACTACAAAATGCCTAAGTATGCAGATCCTGGAAGCCTAGTAGTGACCCTCACCATTCAAGGAGTGCAAGTGCAGAATGTCGTAATAGACCTAGGAGAATCCATCAATGTAATGAACAACAAAGTAGTGTCCAAATTAAGCATCATTGGTCTCAGACAAACACCAACAATCTTACAACTAGTAGATAGTTCTACCATCATTCCTGATGGTATGCTAGAAGATATCATTGTCACATTACATTCATGGGAGTATCCAATTGATTTTGTCATACTCTCTCCAAAAATAAGTACTGGGGGATACCCTATCATTTTAGGATGACCATGGTTAGCCACAATAGATGCTTATATTGCATGTTGATCAAGAAAAATGACTATTTCAAATGGAACGAACACTAAAAATTTAACCTTGTATTCACCTGCTCAGCCTTTTCTGTAGGATGATCAAGTTGTGTGGCCAAATATGGATGATTCAGATATGGACATAGATTCTATTAAAAAATTGATGATGATCTCATGGGACTCATTTATAAACATTAAAGAAGAAGATGATATTATTTCTTCTATCATACTGAATGAGTATGGAACACAACCTAAGACATCTTCTAAACAAAAGTGTGTCTTAGAAAGCATTCTGCCTTTATCTGTTGAACTTCATTATTTCAAGTTTTCACAGCCTATGCATTCACTCCTGCCACATAAGATAGATTCACAACCAATTGTGCAAATTTCAATGGCTGAAAAAGTAGTCAAAACAACAATCATTCTAGGAAGAGAATTAAATATAAGCAAGTCCTTATCTCAGGCACAACATCATAATACCCTGCAGCTACTACAAAAGCACCAGGATGCTTTTTCTTGGGAGTATACAAAATATGAAAGGTTTGGATCCTGCACTTTGTACCCATAGAATTTATATTAGTCCGGATTGTAAACCTGTGAGACAACTTCAGCATAGGATAAACCTAGCATTAAGGGATATTGTCAAAAATGAATTGCAAAAGCTACTCAATGCCAACTTCATATATCCTATTTCAGATAGCCAATGGGTGTCACCATTGGTTATTGTTCCCAAAAAGGGGGGAAAATGGTGAGTCTACATAGATTACAGAGAACTTAACTTGGCTACTAAAAAGGATCATTTTCCATTGCCTTTTGTCGATCAAGTTCTTGACAATCTTGCAAGGAAAAATTACTTTTCATTCTTGGATGGGTTCAGTGGCTACAATCAAATCCAGATAGCACTAGAGGACCAGGAAAATACCACATTCATGTGTCCATGGGGAACATTTTCTTATGCTATCCTACCATTTGGTTTATGCAATGCACTTGCAACTTTCCAAAGAGCTATTATTAGCATTTTTTCTGACATATCTGCAGATTGTTTGGAAGTGTATATGGATGACTTCACCACATATGGACAAACATTTGAAGAAACCAAGGAAAACTTGGACAAGGTTTTACAAAGATGCAAAGACTACAATTTGTCTTTACACAGTGGAAAGTGCTTTATGATGATGCAAGAAGGAGTGGTGTTGGGACACTTTATTTCCCCTAAAGGAATTGAAGTAGATCCAACAAAAATAGAAGTCATACATACATTGGCTATAACAGCTAAATTGAAAGAACTTAGGAGTTTTCTAGGAAATGTGGGATATTATCGGCATTTTATCAAAGATTTTAGTCAAATTGCAGCACCTTTATATAAATTGCTTCAAAAAGATGTAGAATTTGTATGGGATTCAGAGTGTACAAAAGCTTTCCTGCAACTTAAGGAAGTCCTCTCAATAGCACCAGTGCTTCGAGGACCAAATTGGGAGTTACCTTTTCACATACACATAGATGCTTCAGATCATGCCATTGGAGCGGTACTTGGCCAAAAGATAGATTCAGTAGAACATGCAATTTACTATATCAACAAAAATCTTCAAGGAGCCGAGTATAACTACACTGTGACAGAGAAAGAACTGCTTGCTATAATTTATGCTCTGAATAAATTCAAACATTACATTATAGGATACCAAGTATTTGTACATACAGATCACTTTGCTATCAAATATCTGATGAACAAGCCAACAATCTCTAGACGATTGGCTCGATGGTTATTACTAATGCAAGAATTTGACATCACCATTATTGACAAGCTAGGTAAAGCAAATGTTGTAGCTGATTTCTTGTCTCGTCTTCAAAAACCTAATGATCCTGCAGCCATAGAAGATAGCTTTCCCAATGAACATCTCTTCCTTTTGTCCACACAAAACCCTTGGTATGCTGACATTGCCAACTATCTAACTACTGGCAAAACTCCTCCACATTTTTTTGCAAAAGAAAAATGATTGTTGGCATAAAAGAGTTTTAATTTCTCATGGATCTTAGGATTCATGGTTTATACTAGATCGGACCAGGTAACATGAAGATGTCTTAGAGAGGATGAAACATATCATGTTCTTCATGCTTGTCACGACGAGCCCTGTGGTGGTCACTTTGCTAACAAACAGACTGCATTAAAGATTTTATTGGCCTACACTTCAGAAGGATGCGGTTCAGTATACAAAAAATGTGATAAATGTCAAAGAATGGGTTGATTGACAAAAATAGGTGAAATGCCCCTGCAACCATAGATAGTAGTAGAACCATTTGATAAATGGGGAATTGATTTTTTTGGCCCTATTGAACCACCATCAGAAGGGAAAAGTTACATACTAGTTTGCACTAATTATGTTACTAAGTGGGGCAAAGCAAAACCCATGAAGCATCCTCATGACAATAATGTTGCAAAGTTTTTGTACGAATGTATCTTTACCAGATTTGGTGTTCCAAGAGAATTACAATCAAATCAAGGGCCTCAGTTCACATCTAATCTGATAGCAACACTCATGGAGGAGTATAAAATTTGACATGGCAAATCGTCTCCGTATCATCCATAGGCCAATGGATAGGTATAAGTGACAAATAGAGAGCTGGAACATATTCTCACCAAAATAGTGTCTTCGCATTGCAAAGATTGGGCAGCTAAACTTCCTAAAGCCTTATGGGCGTACATAACAACATGGAAATCCACTACTGGGTTTATGCCTTTTCAAGTCCTATATAGGAAAATAACTATTATGCCTATTGAATTTGAACATAAAACTCTACGGATAGCTTTGGAACTTGATATTACCCTTCCTGCAGCACAACAGGATTGCATTTTGCATCTCAATGAGTTAGATGAACGAAAAAAATCAGCTCTTCATAACACAGAATTAATTCAGAGTCAAAGAAAGCAATGGCATGATAAATTCATTAAAGACAAAGAATTCTCTGTTGGTGATTGGGCGCTCCTGTATGATTCATGATATTAGCAACACCAAGGAAAATTTTAGACTCGATGGCTTGGTCCCTATGAAATCATTGCAATTTTTAAAATGGAGCAGTTCAACTATCAACAATTGATCCGATCAAATTCAAACTCCTAGTTAATGGGCATCGCTGAAATCATGAATGCAAATCAAGGAAATCTTAAGTTAGCATTTTTAGGATGTACGGGGAAGGGTCATTTCAGTAACAAGCTGGCACTCCTTTGTACTTTTGAAATGTGTGAAATAATGTAAAGAAGGCTAACTATTAAATCATGATTTCACATAACCCCTCATTAATATGGCGTATGTTTTTGAGCACGATCTTTATCCTCATTATGGTTTGGTGATTAAAATGCTATCATGAAGTACTGAAGGATGTGATGTTTGGAAAGTATTGGAGTATTTCAATTTCCCTTTGAAACCCTTGTAGCTATCACCACCCATACTCTGAAAATCACTTGTAGTGAATTTTCCTGTAATAGCATATTTTTTTCGAACAAATATGGGTGGAGAACCTCAGCGGCATGAACCAGCAGACTGCAGAGTCTTACTGGAAGACCCAACAATATGTAGTTTCTTTCAACAATGAGGTTGGCTAACTTATTATCTTAGTTTGAAGCAGTTTGATCAGGAAATTGTGCTCCAATTTCATAATACATTGAGCGATGGATATGCAACTATTAAGGGCATTCAGATAGAATTCACCAAAGAAATGGTGGTAGAAGTTTTTGGGTTGCCCACAAGTGGAGAATGTTGGACAGATGGCATGGATGCATGATAAGCAAAAGAGCAATTCTTAGTACCTAGAGATCCTCGGCTGGAGGAAAACAAAAAGCAAGGTACATTACGATTATCTCTCCCTCTGCAATTCATCCACCCTGCTGAATTTATCATAAGATATTTTACCTGTGAAGGAAGCTATTCCTATTTGCATGCTGTTCATTTCAAAAATTTGAGTGGTTTGTGGCATGGTGATTGTCCTATAAATCTCTCAAGTTTTCTTTATAATATTATCAAAAGGCAAGCTACCTATGTATAGCAAGGCAAAACCTAGTCGGTATCCCACCATTGCTTGATTAGGGCTATAATTGAAAAGGAGTTGACTAGGTAGCACTTGGGAACATAGGATGATTTTGTAAAACTAAGGATAGAGGGACCTAAAAGGGGTGGACCTAAAGGGTAAGGAGTGGGGACAAGAGAGAAAACTGTTGTAGGAGTCAGGAAAGTAGTATATAGAATGACTCAAGAAGATTTGGCTTCTACTTCTGTACCTAAAACTGCAAAAAGGAAAATTTTGGCTGTAGAAGCCTCAACTTCTAGGAAGAGAAAATCACGCACAGTTGCCACAAAGGAAGGTTTAGAAGAAGTATCTCTAATATCACAAGAACCTACACTTAACCTGAATAAAGGGAAATCTATTGATAAGGGCAAGAAACCAATTTCTACCCCAAGTTCTACTCCATGACAAGTCACCAGAATGTTTGGGGTAAATTTGAGAACTGAACCTTCTATGCCACTTGCTGAGCCTCCTATACCACCTATTGATGTTGAAACTCTAGTACCTACACTTGCACAGTCACCAGAGCACACATCACCTACTCTTGAACATGAAAATGATCTTGAGGAAATTCTCGCAAGGCCAAATAGCTCTATTAATGTTGATAGTGACACAGAATCCTAAGAGGAAATCGTGTTTGGGTTTGAAAAGCTAGTAGAGGAAACTAATAATCTACCACTAGAGGAATATCCATATGTTGCACAAGAAATTTTGTGTGAAATTGTTGAAACATTTCAAGTTAAAATGACTATTGCACCCTATCCTGCAGCCGTTGCCCCTTCAAAAAAAGTTGATAACACTGTTGCTTGTCAAAATAAAAGCTTTATTGAACGTCAGCATTCTCAGGACAACATGACCACTATCATCAGCACCACCTTAAAGATTATAAACCTATTGTCCATCGTCATACACCACCAGACATTTCTACTTCGTTAACAGCCAACTTTAGTTTGTATCAACAATTTCAATGGGAAAAAGAAAACTTGGACCTAGAAAGGAAGCAATTGCTCAAAACTATCAGGGAACAAGCACAACAAATTGAAGAAAAGGATAGTGAAATTATGGTCCTGCAGCAACATGTCATGAAGATTATAGAGCTCCTTCCAGAGCTTGTAAATTGTAGGTGACCATCTCCAGTTTACACACTATTCCTAAAGGAGAAAATGATTAATTTTTAATTGTCTTGAATTACTCAGGGGTTGAACCCTTCCTTACACACTCCCTAGGAGCTATATGCAACATTCAAATCAATTCTGATGACTCTACAAAATCTCCTCTGTGAGTTATATGTTCATAATCTTTCTGTTCCAGATAATAAAGATTGGAATTCATTGTTATATGTGGGAGATGTACAGTTTAGGGCCATTATGTCATGGATGCAGAATGAGATTAGTCAAGAGAACCAGGCTACTCCTTATAGGGAAAAGGAAATGTTTGAACCATTGTACATTTGGCCAGAGGTACAAAACACTCATAGAGTATTCTTTGATTGGCTTTCTGTTAACAATAATCAAAGTGCTGCTGCCAAAATTCACCATGTCCACGAACATGCATTTCTAGATTGGGAGAAACATTGTTCCACAATTGCCCCTGATGCTATACAAGCCTCCCTTCAAAGATGGATCTGATTTTCAGAAGATCTAAAAACAAGGGAGTTGCACTCTCCCCAAAATCTGGAGTTGGCCATCAATAGGATGCCCAGGTATCTAATGTTAGGTAGAAGTCAAAAAAATTATTGGGTACCTCTTCATTTCCAACCGCCAATACTCTTGCATCCTATGCTTGGAAACTATGATTCATTTGCTAAATATAACATGATTGTTGAAGAACAAAAATGGGAAAGGTTGAAACAAAATCATGGATATTTTAATTACAGAACTCATGAATCAAGGGATAAAATTGCCAATGATCTCAGGCTGCGGATGAGGATCAGAAACCTATAGATGCTGAAGGGACCAGCCTCAGGAAGGTTGGGGGGAAAAATGATGACATGAAGAAATAAAAGTCTTATTAGCCCTTTTTGTGAACATTTTTCTATAACATACTGAACTTTATCATCTTTTAGTATAAATGGTTTTGAACTTTTGATGTATAAAGTATGGACATAGGGCATAAAATGATAATAGGAATTATATCTAAAAAGGGGTTCATTTTGTGGTAAAAATATTTCTTCATGAATGTTTGATATGGGTAGATCTTCCTGTAGCTGAAGAGATTGCAAAAACTATTAGTTGAATAATTAATGCCTTTTCTTTATAAACTAATAAATGAAAATAAATGTTTGCGAGAAGTCTTGTGCATATTAAATGTTGATTGCAGGGATACAAGCTAAGCAGGAGTTAATAAAAAACAAACTGCAAGGGAATATCACTAAGGCATTGATGGTATTAAAGAGAAGTGTTATGACACCATTGCAGCTGGAAGACTTGGTGACAAAGTCAGAAGAGACCTGTTTTAATGAATAACAAAGTGGGACCTGATAAAGCGGTTGAGCAAGGAAGTAAGCATCAAAGGGATCAATTAAACATGCAACATATGATACCTAGATTCTTGGAAGCTGTTTAAAGACAGATAAAAGAGCAGATCTAGCATTTGCTATGATCTATATTTGTTGGGAATTTAAGGGATAATTAATGTCTTTACAAATTGCATGTTTGTAGTCTTAAGTTGTAACTGACTTTCCTTCATGAGGAAGTTGTATTTTTAGGATTTTTTTGTTCTTCCTTCCTTTTAAATAAGACCTTGTCTATATCTATAAGGTTAAGTAGTGAGTAGACAGACAGAGTCGAGAGACATCTTGTTGTTCTCCCTGAGTTATTGTAAAATTGCATATTTGAATGAATACATGCCTTCATTGAGTTTCTACACTTTTATCTGAGCTTGTCTTCCCTTCATTCTTTTGTGGGGGCCCATGCAGAGGTGGAGTTTACTTTATTAAGTAGGAGTTAGACTTAGTTTTCTAAGTTAAGATTAGAACTGTTGTTCTTGCAGCCACTGGAAACAGAACCAATCACTGTTCCTGTAGCAGTAGGTGCATAGATGTATGTTTAAATAATTAGAATTTTCTTCCAAGTATTTGATAGTTGTCTTTCCTTTGGATAAACTATATTTCCTTAATGGTTATTTCATTCAAGGTAGTAGTGACTTTTACCGAAAACTAGAGCATATACTTTGCAAACATCATCTCAAGTTCACACTCCTAGATTGACATTTAATGAAAATCAACATAGTACTTTGGTGGTAAGGGATGTCCAATCCTACAACTAAAAAGGTGTTATATTGATTAGACAATAAGCACATTCACACAATTTGACACAAGGATTTTACGTGAAAACCCAATTTGGGAAAAACCACTAGTAACATGATACCAATTCTCACTCTTCTGAAATGACACCCTGTAAAATGCCAACCCTGTTAAAGCTTACAATACACATTGTTAAAAGTGACATGGTTAAAGGATTTCAGTCACCCTATTAGGAGTGAGCCTTGTTAGATGACTTTAGAACATTCCATTAGAATGTCACCCAGTTAAAGGATTTACAAATGACTGTTAGGTCAACCGTAATCCAAAGGATTTTATCCACACTGGTATAGTTGTAAGAAAGTAACGTTAGGACTTGATCTAATAAAAACTTACAACTCACTTGTAGATTATAGATCTCTATTTTAGTCCTCCATTCTGCTTGGCATTCATACTCTTCAGCTCTAATATCTTGTTTACCCTTCAAGCATTCATCCTCTTAAGCCTTCTTTCTTTGTATAGCAATTTTAGTCTCTTCTGTTCGACTACTAGATGAAGCAATACCCTATGCTCCTTGTCTTCCTTAGGTTTTTGTACATGACAACATTTTCTTCTATCCAATTATCTCTATAAATAGAGAATTTATATCTTTTGTCACTTAATTATAATCATCCATTTTAGGATTAGGTAGGATTCAATGAATCTACCCACTTTTCCATTTTGGTTCCTCTAGAAACTTCCTCTACAATCTTCATTGAATTCAGCTCAAAATAGTTTACCTTGAATTTTATGCCACTAACTCATCATAGTTATCTTCCACATGCTTCACATAATTCAAGAAATCAAATTAATCAGCTTAGGTTTGTCAAATCTTTGATTTAACACTAGTTGCTGTCACTTGGCATCTATACTATTCTGTCACTCAGCCAACACTAGTTCACTCGGTAAACACTAAAGTTTACTGATTTGACACCAACTAAACTTTAGTTTGCATATACTAACATTCACTCGACTTACACTATTTGTCTTCTTTGCTCGACACTTATTGATTTTCACTCAACTTCTACTAATTTCTACTCGGCTTGACAAACACTTTTCTTACTTGATCTTCTTCCAGTCTTAGCTTGAGTAATCTTTCATTTCAGACTTTAAGTAGATAAAAAATACACTATAGTATCAATGTATTACTAGGTCTTAGTGCTCCTTTTATACACCAAATAACTCAACCTTTCCCTAGGTGCTCTTGTTATCTCCTCTTTACAAATCCTCTTCATTGATCAACCACATCATAGCATTCAGACCAAAAGTAATTGTCTCATCAGCAAGTAGAAGGTTTGACATCATTGACAAAATAATGATTGCTCCATTATATGTTCTACACTTCAAAACAATCTCCCACTTTGGCATTGATGGAAAACCAATACCAACAACAATACTAAAAAGAAAATAATATCTTTGAAAATTTCTCCCTCTATCAATATATGTCCTTCCTCTATATAGGGTAATGTGAGATTTTTCAATCTCCTTCAATGTATATCTCTTATATCTCCCTTTTTAGGTCATTTTTCTCTTTCTCTATCTCCCTCTTTCTTGTATCTCCCTCTTTGTCAATAATGCCAAAGAATTGTCATTTTTTCATGTAGATATAATCAATTCAGGTTCTCCCTCTATCACCTTACATGTGACTATAAATTTTTTAATTCAGCTCCTTCATTACTTTAGGTAGCTCCTAAAGTAAGATCCATTGCATCAAGTTGTAAGATACAACATCTAGCTCAATTGATGCAGGGCACTACTTATGCTTCTTAAATATCTTGGGATAGGGGTATCACCCCTAGTTTACCTCTAAGATATTCATGTATTGATCTTACATTGGTTTTGACAAATGAGTGTTTATAAACTTAAGTCATTTACTTAGTTCATGCTGAACAAGTAACATATGCTGAGCATAACATATAAAATAGAGCATGCTGAGTGAACAGTGAGTGCCAAGCCACTCAAGTGCTGAGTAACTCAGATACCAAGCATATAGTATGTGCCGAGTGATTCAAGTGTTGAGAAAGTAGTGCATGTTGAGTCATTCAGATGCCGAGTGATAGCATTAAAGTTACAGTTAGTGCTAAGCATTAGGGACTTCAGATGCCAAGTAATACAATTTTGCAATAGTTGTTTATATTGACACAAACTACTATGTAAACCATTTTTGAGCCGACCTAAGTATTATTCAACAATCTTTTGTTGATAAGGACAAATCTTAATTGTGAATACCTATGCATTACATGCATCCAATTAGGAAAAAGGGAAGGTTTAAGTGGCAATATGAGTGAATCACTGTCATTGATTCATACCTAACCCTAAATCACCTAGGTCTTCTCAAGGAAGATAAACCCTAAAATCTCTATGAGAGATAAAGGAATGCTAAGAAGAATTGAAGAGAGTTTGCATGTGCAAATAGAGCATTCATGGTGATTAAGGTGTTATGAATTGAGTTACATTACAAAATTAGTTGAAGAGAACAGAGGAAAGGAATTAGAGGACAACAGAGGTACATCTAATCAGAAAGGATCAAGTGCACATCAATATAGAGGTGACTTGACATCAAGCAATAAAGTGCTAATTGAAAGATAATTACTGAGATATTTTAATAGGTGAATTAGTTAGATCTCTTAATAGAGTAGTCTTATTAGGTTGTTGTAAATCCTTTAACAAGGAGCTTACTTTATTGTAGGTTAAAGTCCTCTTACCAGGCACACTTTTAGCAGGGTGGTTAAATCCTTTAATAGGGTAAGATCTTACAATCTTGTGAGCCTTTAACAGGGTAGACCTTTCACAAGGTAGATCATGTTTCATGGTCAAACATTGTAACCTTAATTGTATACATTTTATTACTACAATAGTGAAGATTTGTGGGTGTCATTCCCACCCCAATTTTACCTTCCCCTTGGAGGGTTTCTAGGTAACCAAATATCTTGTCTCATACATGTGTTGAATATTTACTTTCATGCTATGGATGTCTATGATTAATTTGATATTATAGTTTATATGCATAGATTTTGAGATGGATGTGTGGTGAATAGTTTTAGAGGATAAAAGTTTTAAGTGCTGATTCACACCCCCCTTCCCCCTGCCCCCGCAAAATTTACTTTCCTATTGTATTTCTAACATCATGTGCATCCTTAGTTAAAGCTTTTGTGAATATATCAACTATCTATTCTTTTGTATTCACATATTCCATCCTCACTTCTTTGCCTTGAACCAACTCCCTCAAGTAATGATACTAGATTGCAATTTTCTTTGTCTTTGTGTGCATCACAGGGTTCTTTGATATGTTTATAGCACTTGTATTATCACAATAAAGTACCACATGTTTAGTGATGTCCTCCTTCATACCTTTGAGAAGTCTTTAGATCCATACCACAATTTGTAAAATTTACCACGACAACCATATATTCAACTTCAACAATAGATTGAGATATACAAGTTTCTTACTGGTCTAGGTGATCAATCTCTTTCCTCAAAGAAATGCTCCACTTCTTGTACTCTTTTTGTCATCAATTTTTTCATCCCAATCAATATCTATATAGACTCTTAACTCAAAATTTTCATTTTTCTTGTAGTATAGACCATAATATTATGTTCCTTTAAGATATCTCCTAATTCTCTTAACAACCATCAAATGATTCTCCTTAGGATTTGTAGAGAATCTTGCAACAATCCCAATAGCTAATGCAATGTTAGGTCCGCTATGTACTACATATTGCAACTTACCAATCATAGACCTATACAATGTTTGATTCACTTCAACAGAATCATCAGTCTTTGAAAGTTTGTCCTATCACCATAGGAGTGCTAATTGGTTTTGAATCCTCCAAACCAAAAGTTTTCAATATTTCCTTCAGATACTTAGACTGAGTGATGTATATATCATATCTCATCTGATATACTTGCTAACCAACAAAGAACTTGATCTCTCTAAACATAAAAATCTCAAATTATTTCTTTATTTCATTTGCAAATGTCTTACATAATGCATTTTGACCTCCAAATATGATATCATGAACAAAAATTTCATCTAGTAAAATACCTTTACCTCCTTTTGTCTTCAAGTTTAGATTACTGTTATCATCAGTCTTCTCAAAACCAATCTTCACAAGATAATTGTGAAGCCTTTCAAATCATGCTCTTGGGGCTTGCTTTAAACTATATAAAGCTTTGTGTAGTCTACATACCATGTTCTTATTGTTTAGATCAACCAATCCTTCAAGTTTTCCTATGTAAACCTCTTCTTCTAATATACCATTCAGAAATGCTGACTTCACATCCATCTGATAAAATTTGAAACCTTTGTATGTAGAGTAAGCAAGAAGAGTTCTTACTCCTTCAAATCTTGCAATAGGGGAAAATATTTCTCCATAGTTAATTTCTTCTTCTTTTGCATACCCCTTGCAAACTAATCTTGCCTTATTCCTTGTGACTTCACCATTTTCATCTAAATTTTTTTTGTATATCCACTTGGTTCCAATCACATTCTTATTCATTGGTTTGGGTACTAAAGTCCATGTTTTTTTCTTCTTAATCTAATCAATCTCTTCTTTCATGGCTTTACTCTAGTCTTCATTCTCTAATGCATCTTTCACTGTCTTAGGATCATGCATTCTTAACAAAAATGTATCACTTCTCAAACTATTTCTTGTCATTGGTCTAGCTTCTTTATCTCCAATAATTTGTTTAGCAGGGTGATCTCTTTTGACATATTTTGACAATCTTGGTTCTTCTCTTCTTTTTTCAATAGGTCTATCAATTTTAGAATCACTATGTACTTATTTATCAGGTAGATTGACATTCCTTTCATGTACACTTATCTCATAATCAGAATGTACCTTAGCTTCTATCTACAACTCAACTCTTGAATGTAATTTGGTTCCTGAATGCAACTCAACATTCATTGTATGTGACTTGATAGTCATTGATATTTTCTGTTGTTAATTTACAACTTGGTTCGCAACACCTTCATTAGCAATCATACCTTTATAAAAGTATACAAAAAAATTGTACTCTTCGGGTTCCTTCATAGATTTAACTTCATGTACCTCTGTATATTCATCAAACTTCATATTTTCACTTCCCACAACTTTTTTAGTATTAGTATTCAAACACTTATAAGCTTTACTGCTTGTGGAATAACCTAGGAATATAACTTCTTCACTTTTAACATCAAATTTACCATTCCTATTGTCTTTAAGAATATAGCACTTGCTTCCAAATATGTTAAAATATTTAACATTAGGTGAGTATCCATACCATAGTTCAAAAGGTGTTTAATGAGTACCTTTCTTGACTTGTACTCAATTCAAGGTATAGACAACTATACTTATAGCTTCTCTCTAGTATTTCAAAGCAACATTCTTCTCCATCATGAGTGTTCTAGCATAGTCCATTACAAATATGTACCTCCTTTCAACAATTTCATTTTTTGGAGGGGTCCTAAGTGCATAATTCTATCTCTTGATTCTTCTATCATTATAGAATATCTCAAACTCATTTGATGTAAATTCTCCACCTTTGTCAGATCTAAGACATTTCAAGCTTTTGCAAGTCTCTTTTTCAACTCTAGCTAAGTACCACTTAAACATTTGAAAAACATCATATTTTTCTTTCAAAAACATAACTGTCATCATCTTAAAATAATCATCAACAAATAGGACAATGTACCTATCACCTTTTTAGCTTTGTACATCAAATGGTCTACACAATTCAGTATAAACTAATTCCAGTGAATCTTACTTTTAAAACTAGATTTAGTCATCTTGCCTAACTAATATCATTTGCAAATCATCTTCTCAAGTTTCTTAAGTTTAGGAAAACCTCAGACTCTTTTCATGTTAGTAATACTGACTAAGTTATCAAAGTTAAAATGACATAAGCTCTTGTGCCATAGCCATACATCAGCAAATTCTACAAGGAGACAAGTAGCATCATTCATGTCAAGATAAAATAGATTACCTCTAGTCTGATCACCTTTTCCAATTAGTTTCCCATTAGTGTCATAGATTTTTGCTTTCTTTTTCTCAAACTCAACTTTGCAACCTGAACTATTCAATTTTGGCATACTCAACAAGTTATAGCTAAGTCCTTCTACATAATAAGCATTCCCACACATGATCTTTTCTATCAGTTTGATTGATCCTTTACCTTTTATTTGAAAAGGTGCATCATTACCAAATCTTATACTAATTTCATTGTAATAATCAAGTGTAATGAACTTACTTTTATCTCCAGTCATGTGATGTGAACATCCATTGTTAATGATACATCTATCACTCTTGTTCACATAAGATACTAGTGCAGTTGCCTCATCCTCATCAAAATCATCCTTCATTGCAACATACACCACTTCATCATCATGGTTATCAGATTCATCTTTTTTTTCCTCCTCAACAATGTAGCATGACTTTTTTCCTTTATCTTTATAATCTTTTCTATCCCTATCTCTTTTACTTCTATATTTATCTCCACTTCTATTGTTCTTCTTCTCTAGACATCTAGCAACAATATGACCAACCTCATTACAATTAAAGCACATGATAGGTAGCTTACCTTTTTATTTTCCTTTGCCTCTATGAAATATCCTTGTCAACAATGCTTCAAGCTTTTCTACATCCTCCTTATCTATATCACTATCACTAGAAACATGTTTGAACTTTTTCTTATTCTCTTTAGGTTCCTTTAACGACAGTTATCTTTGAAGGTAGATTCAACATTTTTAGTTTTGAAATCATCAAAATTAGAGAGTTCAAAGATAGTGAGTCTACCCATCAATCCTTTAAGGGTCAGATTACTACTACGTATAGACCTTAGCTCTTATATGGAAGAAAATCTAATAGCATAAATAGGCAGTAGTGTTCTTAGTACTTTTTTGATTATATTCTCATCATCAATGATACTAGTAGCTCCTCTAATAGCATTCACAATATCTTTAGTTCTTGTGTAATATTGGACAATGTTCTCACCTTCATGCATTCTCATGTCATCCAAATTTCCCCTTAGAATTTTAGATTTGGCTCTCAAAACTTTTGTATCTCCTCCATAAATTTTTTGTATAGAATCCCACATCTTCTTTGCAATGTCACAATATTTGATGTCATCAAACTCTGAGTAACTTAGGGTAGAGGCAATCTCCAAAATTGCCTGATTGTGTTCTTTCTTCTTTTTCAAATATCAATAGTTAGGGATCCAACAAGATCAACATGCTCAGTAGTGATGGTAGATTGTGCATAGTCTCCAAGGCCTCCTAGATGTAGCTTCATCAAACTTTACTATGTAGGAAATTTTTTCTTGTTCAGTTTGGACACCTCCTTTTTACACATCTTGATCCGTATCTCTTAGCACCTTCAAACTATTTTCTCTCAAGAACCAAATCTCTGATACCAATTGTTGGAATTCTTTAGAATAATTGAGAGGGGGGGAATCGGTTATCCAAGGTCTATATGTACAAATAAATTTTTTTAGTGCTAATTAGATCCATATCCATAAAACCTTAATATGCATGCATCCATTAGATCATACGATACCTTAACTTAGTAGGTTATTGTCCTAGGTCAAAATAACTTTGCTAAAATGTAAACATGAAATACCATAAGCACATTCACACAATTTGACACAAGGGTTTTATGTGGAAACTCAATTTGGAAAAAACCACCAGTAATATGCTACCAATTCTCACTCTTCTCAAGTGATGCCTTGCAAAAGGCCAACCCTATTAAATGTTACAATACACACTGTTAAATGTGACCTAGTTAAAGGATTTCAATGACCCTATTAGGAGTGATCCTTTTTAGAGGACTTTAGAACTTTCCATTAGAATGTCACTCAGTTAAATGATTTACAAATGACTGTTAGGTCAACCTTAATCCAGAGGATTTTATCCACACTAATACAATTGTTAGAAAGTAATAGTAGGACTTGATCTAATAAAAACTTACGACTTACTTGTAGATTAGAAATCTCTATTTCAGTCCTCCATTTTTCTTGGCATTCATACTCGTCAACTCTAATAGCTTGTTCATACTTCAAGAATTCATCCCCTTAAGTGTTCTTGCTTTGTATGCCAACTACAATCTCTTCTATTCAACTACTAGATGAAGCAATACCCTAGAATCCTTGTCTTCTTTAGGTTCTCACACATGGCAATCTTTTCTTCTGACTAGTTATCTCTATAAATAGAGAATTTAGACATTTTTATGCTTAACCACAATCATCCATTTTAGGGTTAGGTATGATTCAATGAATCTATCCACTTTTCCATTTTGGTTCCTCTAGAAACTTCCTCTACAATCTTCCTTGAATTTGCTTTAAAATAGTTTACCTTGAATTTTGTGCCACCAACTCATCATATTTATCTTCCACATGCTTTACATAATTCAAGAAATCAAATTAGTCAGCTTAGATTCGTCAAATATTTGATTTAACATTGTTTGATGTCACTTCACATCTATACTATTCTGTCACTTAACCAACACTAGTTCACTCTGAAAACACTAACATTTACTGATGCTTGACACCAACTAAACTTTATTCGACATATACTAGCATTCACTTGGCTTTCATTGTTTATCTTATTTTCTTGACACCTATTGATTTTCACTCAGCTTCTACTGATTTCTACTCGGCTTGCACTGATTGCTTGACAAGGCTTGTCAAACACTTTTCTTATTTGATGTTCTTCTAGTCTTAGCTTGAGTAATCTTTCATTTCAGACTTTAAGTAGATAAACAATACACTATAGTATCAATGTCTCACTAGGTCTTAGTGCTCCTTTTATACACCAAATAACTCAACCTTTCTCTAGGTGCTCTTGTTATCTCCTCTTTACAAATACTCTTCAACAATCAACCACATGATAGCATTCAAATTAAAAGAAATTATTTCACTAGCAAGTATTAGGTTTAACATCATTGACAAAATAATGATTGTTACATTACATGTTCTACACTTCAAAACAATCTCTTTTCAACATATGTTCCTTGTGATTTACACTTTAATTAGAATGTTTGGATATCATGTTTACATGATGTTAGTTTTAACTTGATGCATTCCTTTATTATGATGTTATAGCATATAGTTGGATGTTGTAATCCACTACTAGTTAGAGTATCTATGCTTTGATGGATTAGCATGTTAGATCTTTTTTTCTTATGATGTTACTTACATTGTAGTCATAATGCCCTCATAAGACAACTCTGACTATCTACTTGATAGTTTGGGATGTTACACTTGAGGGATGGTTAAGATGCATGCAGTCTCATGATGCCATTATGATTGGGAGGAACAAAGCCAAGTTTTAGATGTTTTGGATTATGAACCATGCATATTTATTGCAATGTTGTTTTCTGCATGTTCTTTCTTATTCTATTATGAATTAGATTGATAGATGTTTTCTCCTTCTTGTTGCATGGTGTTTTGTATTTCATTCTTTTGAGTGAAGTATCCTCAACTATAGTGGTTCTGACACTCCCTAGTGTGGAGTTTCTTACCTTGTTTTCCTTCTAAACTTAGTGTTTTTCCTTTTGGTTTTGAACCTGGGCGATATTTGTTTAGCATTGGGTGATACCAGAAAATTATCACACCATAGTAGTGAGAAATATCGTATGATACTAGCAAAGTGTTTCCTGGCCATAGTAAGAAGTATCACTTGGCTATTGTAGGAAGTACTACCTAGTCTTAGTGAAAAGTATCACTTGGATATAAAGTATCACATGGCTATAGTAAAGTATCACTTGGATATAGTGAAAAGTATTGCCTATAGTAAAGAGTGTTGCCTAGGTCTGTAAGTAGACCTACTTGGGAGACCAAAAAACACTTTTTGTTCTGACCAAAAGTTTACGAGAGGTGATTTGGCTACTTGAACTCTAGTGTTTGACTTTTCAAATTTGGGATATTTCAGATTAGAATGTGTTTCATGGCCATTATAGCTTTGCTGTTTTTGGTTAGTGGTGTCACTTGGAGATTTGTTGGTTGCCTAGATTGGTTGGTTAAGTCTTCCATTGTGATCTTTTGACCATTACATGTTAATGTTGTTTAATTCCATGGTTATTCAAAAAAATATTATTGGCTTTTATTTATGCTTATTCCAAGATCTCTGAGCGGGGCATTACAGTCTTAATGATGCTAATGTTGCATAGTTTTCTCTTAGTACAGGAGTAACCTATCACCATGTATTCCCATAGAGGCAATTGGACTAGAGAACAACGGTCCTCAAGATGTGCCTAAAAACCAAAGGTTGGATCAAATTGTGGTGCTCCTCACTTAGTAGGGACAATACATGAATGACATAGAAAATGTCATGAGAGGACGATAGGATGAGGAGGATGAGCATAGGGAAGCTACGTGTCAATAGGAAGAAGAATGAAAGAAAAGGGAGGAGGACCAACTACTTGAGGCTTAGAGGAAATTGGAGGAAGATTGAAGGAATGAGGAGCAATAGAAGGAAGAAGTTGACTGCAGGATGGTTGGATTAGTTCATAATACGGTCCAAATCACATAAGATCTTAGTAAGGACCTTAAGAAGGTTACATCTACTACCTTTAATGGTAAAAATTTTGGAGAGGAGATGAAATCTTGGACATCTGCCATGAAAAAGTATTTTCATGTCTATAATTTCACTGAAAAATCTAAAGCAGTATAGGCTACCTTTCAGCTAGTTGTTGAAGCAACAACATGGTGGGAAATGTTATGGCTAAGAAGAAGTTGTAGCATGATGAGATATCATGGGAGGATTTCAAGTAGTATTTCTGAAAGTGATGGTTGCCTCAGTTGTTTTATGACAAGAAGGCACCCAAGTTCTATAAGTCAATTCAAGGAGTGATGCCAGTCACACAGTATCATGAACAATTTTGTCATCTGGTTAAATATGTTCCTTAGTACTAGAATGATGACTTGTTTAGGACTCACAAGTTTTTCATGGGGCTATGTTTGGAGATCTATAATGAGGTGGGAATAGATGAGCTGGAGTCTATGGACTATGCATTGAGGAAGGCACTAAAATAGGAACAACAGTCGAATGATTTAGCTCTAGTAAAGGCCTTCAATAACCAAACTTTCAAGAGAAAATTTTAGGATAACAAGTTGCAGGGAGGTCAAAAGAAGATGAATAATATGAAAGGAAAGGGGCAAAAAGAATCACAAAAGAGCAATAATAGAAATTTCCAAGGACATAACAAGGGTAGAGGTGGTAACAATAACATGAACAAAAATGATAACAATAACAAGAACTAGAAAATGAATGATAAATCAATAGCACAATCAAGACCTCATGATGATTGTTTTGAATGTGGGGGTGATCACTATGTAGGTAGATGTCCTAAATAAAATGCATCTAGAAATGGACAAAAAGTGCATCAATTTCAAGCAGCCGTGGACCATACGTAGGTAGAGTTTTAGGTAGCTCCTTTGCAATTGACAGGTAAGCTTTATGATTGTGAAGTTTCTATTTTGATTGATACAAGTGCTATAGAGTCTTTTGTTGATCCTAGTGTAGTATCTAAACTTTTAGTTAGAGCTAGTTATATGGCTAAGCCTTTGTTAGTTAAGTATGAAACTAGGCAGAGAAACAAGTAGAGCAATGCCTATCTTGTAGTGAGTTAGAACTTCCAACTTTTCACACACAAGTTAATTTATATGTAACTCCATTTGGGGCATATGATGTCATACTTGGAATTCATTGGCTTATTGAGCATAAGGAAATTGTAAATTGCAAGGATAAGTTTGTAGAATGCTTGGATGACTATGGGAATCTCGTAGTGGTGAATGAGGTTAAGAGGAAGATAGTATTAAGGCATATTTCAGCTATGTAGCTAAAGAAGGCTAAGAGGAAAGGATGCCAAATTTATGTTGCACATGTAAAGGATATTGAAGATCCTATACCTTCCATAGATGATTACCCAATATTGCAGGAGTTTTGAGATGTCTTTCCTGAGGATTTTTCCAAACTACCTCCTAAGAGAGAATTTGATTTCTCTATTGATATTAAGCTGGGTGTAGATCTACAATCCAAGGCACACTATAGGATAACCACCACCAAGATTTATGAGCTTAATGTATAACTACAAGAATTGATGGACAAATGTTTTATACGTCCAAGTGTATCATTGTGGGGAGCACTTGTGATTTTTGTAAAGAAGAAGGATGGTACCCTGCACCTATGTATTGATTATAGGATGCTAAACAAGGTAACCATAAAGAACACGTACTCACTTCCATGAATAGGTGAGATTTTTGATCAGATGAAGGGAGCTGAGGTATTTTCAAAGATAGATCTATGATCTGGGTATCATCGACTCTGGATCAAGGGTGAAGATATAGCTAAGACAACTTTTAGGACATGGTATGGGCACTATGAATTTTTAGTTTTGTCCTTTGGTTTTATAAATGCACTTGTAAAATTCATGAATTTAATGAACAATGTGTTTTGAGATTATCTGGATAAGTTTGTTGCGATTTTCATTGATGATATTCTAATTTATTCAAAGACTATGGAGGAACATGAGGAACACTTGCACATTTTTTTGTAGTGTCTTTGTGATAGGAAGTTGTATTCAAAGCTAACCAAGTGCACTTTTTGTCAGAAAAAAATTCACTATCTTGGACACACATCATTACCCCTAAAGGGATTTTAGTAGATCCTTCCAAGATTAGGGCTAATCTTGAATGGCCAATTCCTCAAAATGTGAGTGAAATTCGAAGCATCATGGGTTTGGCAGGCTACTATAAAAAAATTGTAGCACCTACTACCTCACTACGATAAAAAGGAAGGAGATATGTGTGGGTTGATGAGTGTGAGAGGGCTTTTTAGTTATTAAAATGAAAGCTGACATCTGCTCCTATTCTAGTGATTTCTGATCCTAACAAGCATTTCACTGTGATAATTGATGCTTTTGGTGATGGTCTAGGTGGAGTTCTAATGTAAGAAGGTAGATTTGTAACTTATGACTCTTGTAAGCTAAAGCAACATGAGGCTAACTTTGTACCTCATGATCTTGAGTTGGATGCTATTGTTCGTGCTTTACAAATGTGGAGGCATTATTTGATTGGCAAACATTTTGAGCCGAAAAAACTTCACATGGGTTTAAGATATATCTTCACTCAACCAAATTTGAATGCCAGACAAAGGTGTTGGCTCAAATTCCTCAATGAGTATAATTTCAATATTGAGTACATTAACGATAAAGAGAATAGGGTAGTTGATGCTCTCAGTAGGAGAAGACATATCTCTATTATATCTACTACTAGAACATGATTAAGAGAGAATGTTGTAGAGAAATTAATAGGTGATGAACATTATGAGATGGTTAAAACAACTTTACACACTGGCCCATATGATCACCATTTTCACAGATACAATTTTGACATAGAGGGTCTTCTGAGATATCATGGATGTACATATATTCTTGACTATATAGGGTTGGGGAAAATTGTGATGGAGGAAATGCATACTACTCCTTATTTGGGTCACCCTGGAATGACTAAGATGGTTGCAGATATGAGGCCACTTTATTTTTGGCCAAGGCTGAAGTGTGATGTGACAACTTTTGTTGCCCAATTTTTAGAACTCCAGTGAGTTAAGGATGAGTATATTCATCTAATAGGATTGTTGTATCCTCATGATATACCATAATATAAATGAAAAGTTATTTCTATGGATTTTATTCAAGGTTTACCTATGACTAGGCAGAGACATGATGTCATATTAGTTGTGGTTGATAAGTTGACCAAGGTTGTGTATTTTATACTTGGGAGTTTGAAGGATGGATCATTGGCTTTAGCCAAGAAGTTTGTGCAAGAGGTATTTAGGTTACATGGTGTACCTGAGACTATCATTTTTGATAGGGATATGAGGATGACATCAAGGTTTTGGATGACATTAAATGCTTCATTGGGGACTCAATTATATTTTAGCACTGCTTATCATCCACAAACTGATGGTCAAATAGAGAAGGTAATTCAAGTTGTTGAGGATTTACTCTGTATGTATTGCATGAATCAGTAGTATAAATGGGAGGAATACCTTCCTTTGGCTGAGTTCACATATGATAATTCTTATCATGCATCTCTTGGAATGACTCCTTTTGTAGTGCTTTATGGGCATAAATTTCACACACTTATCAGTTAGGATAGAGTGGAGGATCAAATTGTGAGTGGTCCTGAGATGCTCAGAGAGATGGAAGAACAAATGATTATGATTCGTGCTTGCCTGAAGGAAGCTGTAGATAGGTAGAAGAGCTATGTAGATAGGAAACATAATTTTAGATAGTTTCAAGTGGGGGGCAAGGTGTTCCTACATGTGCATCTACATAAGAGTTCAATCTTTTTCAACAAGTCTTCCAAGCTTGCATTGATATATGTTGGACTATTTGATGTTTTGGAGGTTATCAATCCTATGGCTTATCAACTTTCTCTACCACTAGCTCTAGCCTATATCCATAATGTTTTTCATGTTTCATTGCTAAAACCACATCATCCTAACATGTCTCATATTCTTGATTGGCATGCTTTGAAAGTTTAGGATCTAGGGGTAATGCAAGTACTACCTACCTGCCTCATGGTAAGTGCGTGTGAGAGACATTTTATAGTTTAAGGTCCAATTGGACTAGTTCTCTATAAACAGTGCTACGTGGGAGGATGCTAATGATATGCATTAGTCATTTCCAAATCTTTTTACTTAGATTAGTACTTTTATATTGCTATTGTAGTTTTCTTTTATGTTATGGTGATCATTGGATATTGATGGACATTGAGTCAATGTCTCTTCCTAGTGGGGAGGGATGTCACGGCTCACTTTTTGACATGCTATTTATTAGGACATGTTAGAATCTTAGAATATTTTTGACTATGTTATGACTTGACTTGAGTCGAATACATTACAGACTCTGATTAGAATTTTATTGTTGATGTTATTAGATGGGTAATTTAATTTACTTGTTATTATAATAGTTGTTATATATTCAATTTATTAGTTAGTGACATGATGGTTAATGTTTTGGTTTTATTTTACATGTTTATATCTATTGGTAGATTATGTAAATGATTGATTTTTGATTCATGATCATGTTCCTATTTGTATGTGTGTGCTAGAAAATGAGACCTGCAAGAAGCATGGATTAACAAACAAACATTAGCTAAAAACCTTGAAATTGCATCAAAGATTCATCAAAATGAAAAGAACAAATATCAACTAATGCTTGCTTGGGTTTTGCAACCCTAAGCAACCAAAAAATCCAACCTTCCAGCCACCTCTCCAGCTCAACAAAGGAACCCATGAGAGGCCTTGTTGGTGTGTTAGGATGGGGAGGTATGTTTGGTGTGCTCTCCCAAACACAACAATAATGAAATCTCTTGAGTGAGTGAGTGCAAGTGTGTATGCAAGCAAGATATCAATCTAGACTAAATGAGATGAAGAATACCTCAAGAAATGGCTATAGAGAGAGCCATTCTTGAAGGCATTCAAGGATGGAGATGATATGCAATGAAAGAACTAACTAGATATGAAAACTATGATAAAAATGCAAGCTAAAATTACCATTAAAGCTCAAACTATGGATGCAAGCTCAAATCTCAAACCAACATGATAACAGTGCAATAATGGGAGATGCAAATGCTTGAGACAAGCCCTCTATTTATAGGCTTGAGGGAGGGCTTGGTGAGGTGGCATCCAAGTAGGTGCCACATAAGGTGACATGCAAGCCATGCAAATGGTCAAGAATTCAAAGTTTGCTCACACATGTGTGAGCAAACTTGAGAAGAAGAGTGGGAGACAAGAGTGTGTAGGCATGCCATCTCACACATGTGTGAGTACACTCTTAGGCTAATGAGGGGGATTAGGGAGAAGATTAGGAATGATTAAGTGGGATTAGAGAAGAAGTAGGCTTAAGAGGATGAAAATGATGGTTATAGGCTAGGCTCTAGGCTTAAGCTTAAGATTAAATTAAATGAAATTTAATTTAATCATGGGTTTAGAGGAATTAATAGGATGTGAGGATTTAAATAAATAAATTTTTTTTAAAAAGGGGGGAGACATGGAGGATTATGTGTTAAATTAATTTAACACATTAGAGCTAGGAGTATTTAAATTAAATTTAAATACTTAGGAGAATGAACTTATTTGATTAAAATAATTTAATTAAATAAGTAGAAGAATGTGAACAATATAATTAATTAATTAATAATTAATTACAATATCACAGGTAATATTAAAATTAATTAATATAGTGTTTAGGGATGATTTTAAGCGTCTACATTTTACCCCTCTTTGATGTGATGTCAAGATGACATCATATCAAAGAAAAGAAAATATAAGTTGCCCCAGAGAAGGATAGGAGTCCTAGGAATTATGCTGAAGTGACGACAAGGGAGGAGGGTGCCCCCTCAAGGAAATTGGGTGAAAATGAATATATTTGGCCCCATTTTCCCAAAAATAGACATGGGAAGGAAAAGGGAAAGAGAAAAGGCTTAACGATGACCTTGCATGACTTGTTGATAAGCTTGACATGAAGCGGGGTGAAGTGGATAATGATTAATCTAAATGCAACTTAACTACATGAATGCATGAGATTCAGTTGTGTTCATATGGAGAACACACCTTATTTTGATTTTTCAAAGGGAATTATGCATCAAATGCTGTAGTAGCATAGATGACAAGATTCCTTTGCATGGAATAGACTCTCAACACAATAGATGTAGGTTTTAGAGTCATGACGAAAAAAATGACATATACACACTAGAGAGGTCTAGACACACCCAAAGTCTTGTTAGGTATCTTGGTGGAAAGTGTGCTAACCCATTACCCCTAGTGAGAAATGCATAAGCATAACTCAAAACTCGACAGAGATGAAAATAGATCATATTGCAAAATGGCACATGTAATCAGGTTAAGCCATTCAAATGATACCAAGATATTGAAGATCGAGGCACACATGTAGAGGCTATCACTGACACACAAAGATGAAATCAACAAAAAGACCTTATGACCAAGTAGTCATCCAATCCACAGTTCTTGCCATGAACTTGATTCTGAGAGTGAAATTTGTTAAGCCTGTGTAGGAAGGATTCATCCTGTAAGGCAAAATTTGATTGTTTGATTGAATTGTATTGAAATGTATGTGATTGTTCACTGACAATAGTGTGAAAGGAACAATTTTCTTAAATCATTTAGTCTTAGTGTGAATTTGTGTAAGTTTGTTTGTAATTACTATTTGATAAGCTCAGTTTGATGGGTTGAAGCTCAGTGTCATGAGATAAATAGAAGAATGTGGATAAGATATGATAAGATAATGAATGAATTGAATTGGAATGGAAGGGTGATGCAAGAGAGAAAATGATAAATGTTAAATAGAGGAAAGCATTTGTTGAATGGAAGACTAGAAATTTGATCAAGGTAAATGCAAATAGATGAAGAATTGATTATGGAAATGATTTGAATGAAATGATTGGAAGAAGAGAATATGATGAGATTAGAGGAGAAATGAACTGATTGAAGGATTGGAAGAAGTAAAAATTGATGGAAGGTGGAATGGATTAGAACCAATGACAAGGGATAACCAAGGGATGGCAAATGGAGGAAAAGCAATGTGAGTTGGTGGATGAAAGGAATGGTGAAGGGATATGAGTGACCCAAATGATATGGTAGTGGAGAATGCAGAGCCAAGAGCCAAGGGCCATGTTTCGAAGGAGTCCAAATGCCCCATACCAAGGATAGGAAAATGGAAGAGGATATATGGGAAAGGATGCATGAAAATGGAAGGAGATATGGTGGAAAAGGAGGCATGAAAATGGAAGGATGGTACAAAGGCTAGTGTATGGAGGAAGAGGAGGCATGCACTCTTCCAAAGCATGTATGAACATTTTGTTATTGTGCCTCTAATAGTGATCACGAGCATGGGTATGAAAATGGAATGAATAAGGGATATGGGAGGGAGGGTATGGAAAAGGGGTAATGATATGAAGGATATGGATGAAGTGTGGGATATGAAGCAGATGGAATGGAAGGGGATAATCAAGATCAAGGACATATGAACGACGAATGTAAGTATGTACGAGTATGGATGGAAAAGGGATGAAACAAACATGATAGGGACTATGGAATGCAAGATATGGATAACATGTCAAGATCAAAGATATGGAAGGATTATGGAAGTACGTAGGAAAATGTGTGGATAATGTGAAAGGACTATGGAAAGAGCATATGGATGGATGAAAGGAAAGTAAGATTCAAGATCAAAGATAGAAATGGATGAATGGTAGATGAAGGATGGAAGAGATGTAGGGAAGTTTGGTATGGATGGAGCTTGCCCCCAGTGTAGAGTGCAAGTGGAAGAGGAAAAGTGAAGGGATGGATAAATGGAAGGGTAAGGCAATGGATACATGATAGGAGAACAAAGGGAGGACTCAAGAATCTATTTTCATGGATGGTATCCCTTGATATTGTTCCTTTTTTTTTTTTTCAAGGAATTTCTACTATTTTCTCATAGATGTTGATAGGATAGTGAAAAGAAGGATGGAGTGACTTAGGGAATGGAGGGTAATGATCTATGAAAAAGTTTGGATTAAGGGGGTGGAGTGGGTGGGAGGAAGACATGGTTGATGGATGCTAGGTTGGAAGACTTGTGAAGGAAGTGGAAAGATCTTCATTGGCACACACCTTGAAGGGTGATGGAAAGGAGGAAATTGTGGGGAATAGGTAGAAGAAAGTTTGGATTTTGGGATAAAGGGGCCCAAAATGGATGAAGGAGACAGTGGATTTGGGTATATAAGGACCCAAAATGGATGTGGAAGCCTTTGGATTAGCCAAATTGGATGTCATTTTGAATCTTTCTTTGAGATTCATTGCTACATTAAGTAGCTTTGGGATCCACAAAATTTTTGCATTTTTGATTTTCAGCCTTTGTGGCCTTTTGATTTTGCTTTGGATCATATTTTTCTTTTCTTGGACATGTATTTTAGAGGGGACATGTTGATCCTTTGATTTTTGTGGATATTTGGCTTTATGCACATTTTCTTTGGCATCCAATTTGCTGCCATTGGCTATGGTATGGGTGCATGAAGATAAATGGGGTGGAGAGCTTATGGATGGTGAATGTTGGAAGGAAGTCAAGGATGTGTGCCTTTGTTGATCTTTAGGAGGAGCGTGAGAGGATGATGTGGAAAACATGGCTAGGGTGGATGGATGTATGTAAGGACCTAAAATGGATGGAAGGGATTGGCTTTGGAACATAGGGACCTAGAATGGATGGAAGATAAGGACCTATAATGGACTTGGAAGATGAATGATGGGAAGCTTTAGGTTTGGATGGAGGAATTTTGGATTTTGAAGGAGTGGAAGGCATACCAACATCTTGAGAAATTATTTCTTCAATGGGATAGTTATCATTTTTAACACAAGATGCGAGTCCAGGTATATGGGGTTCATGAGTGGTAGGATCATGTGGAGGATGAGGATCATGAAAGGAAAATGAAGGGGTGCTTTGATCTTGAATTAGAAGAGGTTCATGGAGTGGAATGCATTGATCATGAGATGGAATAGGTTCATGGGATGGAGTGATTTGATCTTGACATGGAGGAATATCAGTGGATGGAGTGGAAGGAATATCTTCATGAAGTGGAGGATTGCCGGAGGCTAACTCATGAGATGGAATGGAGGGAGGAATGTGCATGGTACATGGAATGTCTTGATCTTGGTTAGGAAGGGAATCATGAGATGGACTAGGGGGGATAAATAGATCTTGAGGGATAAGGGAAGGATGGGATGGAGAAATGCTCAGATCTAGAGGAGAAGAGGCATCTGTAATGTCATGCTTTGGAGGAAGGTCGTGAGATGGAATTGGGGGTATCATTTTGGGTGATTGGCTCTCCTCATTTTGAATTTTACACTTAGCCAAGAACGATGAAAAATAACCCTTACGAGGTGGGGAGGATGTTGATTTTGGAGGATTAGGATTATGTGAGGATGTAACTATGGGTAGGGGATTACATGGAGGGTTGGAGTTGGATGGGACATGAGGACTATGGTCTTCGAAACATGGGGGAAGAGGACACATGGCATGGAAAGTAGACTCTTTTTGCTGACTTGCCAAGAGATACTTCTTTAATTGTTCCATTTCTATGGCAAGGGTATTTGTGTTGGAGGAATAGTGTGGGCTAGGAATGGAATTGTGTGGAGTTGAAGGATACTGAGGTGGATTTCCCATGTCAAAGGTAGAAGAATAATGAACATGAGATGGATGAGAGTTGGATATGAAGGGTGGAGGATGGATTTGATATGTAGGTTGAATGGGAGGTATACCTCCATATTGTCTTTGAAGATTGTCAACCATTTGATTAAGCCAACTTAGATCCATAGATGTTAGAAGAAGAGTGATGAAAGATTTGAGGATAGATGGGATATGAACTTGGGACTAGAAGCAATTTTGGACTTTGACTTGATTCAAATTAGATTTGACTTGATATTGATTTGATTGAATTTGATTTGATCTTGACTGGATATGATGTGATTGAATTAGGGTTTGATTTGATTTGATAAAAACCCTATGAGATTGTGAACAAGTGAACGTGAGATTTGAATTAAAGTCTAATGTTGATGAAAATGCTTCTATGTCCAAAGTGGAAGATGTGATGCAAAGTTGAATTAGAAGAAGACGAATGAAATTAGGAAGATTGATTATGGAGGAATATGTAAATGGATTAAATTAAGAATTGATTAGAAATGAATGAATTTGACAAGGGTTTGGATTAGAAGAATGATGATGTGGAGGATTGAATTAAGAATGCATTATGAGATTGGCGGAGGAAATTGGATGTAGATGATGATGGAGCATGACTAGGAAGAATATTAGGAAGTAGATTGAATGATGAGGAAATGATTTGGACAAATGGAGATGATTAAGATGTCAAGGAAATGGTTTGAATGATGAAGACTAGATGGATGAAGGTGATGAATGTGATGGAAAGAAGAAGTGATGTGGAAAACTTGACTAAGAGGACCTAAACCAAGACTTGTTTTTGTTGTTTTTGAAATTTTTTTTATTTTTTTGGATTTTTGAACTTTTATGATTTTTTGGATTTTTATGTTTTATGGTGTTTTTGGATTTTTATGTTTTAAGATGTAAAAGCAAACAAGGAAATATGTATAAGGAAAGTTTGTTTCAAACACTCAAGAACATCAAACACAACAACAATCCTATAAGGTTTTGACTAGGATGTACAAGGATCAACTAGAGGGTGTCCTCGATATACACAAAGTACGTGAGGCCCAAATCTATAGATGAAAGAAAATACTGCCACATAGCCGGGGGGAGACGGTAACCCAAATCTCCTCCTTCACTTCCCAAAGGTATAAAGTTCTTTGGGGTTTAGCCAAGAGTGACAATATTTTTCTTCCAAGAGAGGTGTCTTTCGATTCACCTCTCAATTTTTATACTCCGCCAGAACACTGGAGTTGAGGTCATCCCAAGGGGTGATGAAATCCCCAAGCAGGCCTCCTAAAAAAAAAAAAACAAGACCACTTATTTCTTGTGCACCCAAGATCACCTGAAGGCGCGAGGGGAGAGAATACGTAAGTGGCCTTGGGGTTTAAAAAGACACGCGTTCGTTCCCAATGAAACTTTAGGTTTTCTATCTACTTGAAGACACTTGTGATTATAGCATACAATATTCTTTCCAACTTGAAATCGTGGTCAACGTAAATGAAATGCAGATTCGTCAACAAGAAAGTAAATCAAGCATGTGCATAAGCAAAATGTTGAAAATGAAATCAATTTCCCTTAAGGCATTCAAGATTGTGTGAGTTCGTTTTAAGCACCAATTCCAAATGTTTGCTAACCTAAACATGCATGTCAATTTTAAACACCAAGTCCAAATATTTTCTATGCTAAGATTCATCCATTCAAATGAAAATGATTAAGCCATACAAGTTCATTAAATTTTGAGTCCAAGTGATAAAAATCACTACAAATTCCCTTAGTGATGAAAATCACTATTGTTTGTTTTAAGTCTTTCAAGATTAATTTCCAAGAGTAATAAACATTAAGAAAAACCTGCAAGAAAATATGGTTAGGTGTTTAAAATGCTCCCATCTACAATGCTGCAATAAACAAGTTAATTAGCTTCAACAAAATCTCAAAAATTAAGGCTAACAATGGGAAAATTTCATTTTAACTTTTTTTGTAATTTTTTCTATACATAAATATGCTTGAAATGACCTAATTCCTGGGGTTGGGGGTATGCTTCTTATGCTTTGCTTCAATTTCCTTGTAGGCTGGTATTTGAGGAAGCTTAACCTTCTTAAACTTAGTCTTGGGATGGCTTGACATGAGATATTTTTGAGGATTAAAACTCACAACTGTGGGGTTCTTTGGAGGCAGTGACTACGCTAAGTATGCCCTATGCTAGGATTGACCATGCTTGGCAAACATTCATTCAACAAGTAAAAGATCAAGCAATAGATAAGAAAAAACATGCACTTAGAATTTCTTTCATGCCAAATTATTTGCATATGATAAAGTTCTATTGTTTTTATTCTTAACGAAAAGTGATTATAAAAAAATAGATGATTGCATAAGTGGATCTAGATTTGAATTTTAAATTTTCATTTTGAAAAATGATGTCTATTTTAAAAGATTTTAATAGGTCATTCAAAGAGAAATTGTATTTAATTAATGAAGAGTTATGGGGAGAAACTTTTGCAATTAAATGGGGAAACAATTTGAAATTGCTGTTATAAGAACTTAGAGTTTCACTAAACTATAGGAAGAACTAACTGGTCTTAATAAATGAATTGTTGCAAGTGGCTCTACTTTTCAAATTTGTAATAAATTGAAATAGTTGGAGTCATTTAAAACATATCGAGTAGTGGCATAAATGGGGGAATTGGACTCCATGATTTCTTAAGTATTAGGAAAGTGAAGAGGGGAAAAAAATAAAGAAAAGGAGAGTTGGTGATTCCTTGTTTGCCTATTGGGGAGAGGACCCAATACTTGAACACCTTAACTTTGCACTTATCAAAACCCTGCGTAAAATTTTTAAATTGCTCCCAATTTTTTATGGCAACTTACTTGGTGAGTTTCCTAATTACAACTAAAGTTTCAAGTCCACATCACCCATTATGATGCCACATTAGCATGCTTTTTGCCAAGTTGTCCAAAACAACTCAAAAAAAAGTGAGACCAATGGTTGTGCATAAAGGGTACCCATACTTGAATAGCTGGTGTGGCATCACATCATTAGTTAATTTTTATAACTAGGGGTACATTTAATTTAATTTTGGGTAGTTAGCATTGCACTAACAACTTTAAAATCACAAGTATTGGTACACTATGTAGAACAAGATTTAGTGTGCAAAGAACATTAGCAATAAGAAAAACATTCACAAACATAAAACTATATTCCCATATAAGATTAGACAAAAGAAGGTGTAACAGAGTGGAAACTAAGAGCAAGATCACTCCAAAAGCCTCCTTGATGTTGTAGATGCGTGCTTTGATGTAAATTTATGCTCAATAATATTGCTCAAACTTCAAATGGATGGATGGGGTGAGTGAAACAAGGTTTCAACAATGGAGTCATGGAGTGATTTTGCCATTATAATGGAATTTTGGTAGTTTATGAGCTCTCAAATTAGCATTATAATTTTGTATGGAAGGTGGATGATTTTAGTGAAGGAGGAGGGTTCAATTTATAGGCCAAGGGCTTGAGGGATGGATGGCTAAGATGCAAGGAGAGATGAAAGGTTAAGGAGGGCTAGGATACACTTAAAGGGGAGCACATGGATTGTGCTTGTTTAGAACCAATAAGGAGGTGACACTTGTCATAAGGAGGATGGGTGTGAGAGGATAGGATAAGGGTTGGTCAAAGGCTTGATGAGGGTGGTTGGGTATGTAAGAGCATTGAGTGAGGATGTAAGAGCATTGAAGGCTTTGTGGTTGGGATAAAGTTTTATGGTTGGGATATTTTAGGGAGGAGACTTTGGTTTGGTTTAGGAAAGTCTTAAGCTCACTTAGGGAATGTGACAAGGTTAGGGGGGGGATTATGCTTGGGTTAGGATTAGATTAAGGATGTTAGAGATGTGCAAGTGGATGGCATTCATGAAGGTGGGTGAGTTAGTTGCTAAGCTAGGTTAGTATGGGTGGATGGGTGGATTTAGGCCATATGGAGGATTAGGGATAATTTAAGGGCTATTAGATTTGAGAGTTTTATTTATCAAAGTGATTTATTTAATAAATGAGGGTTTTAGAATTAGATAGGAGAATAGGATTAATTGACAAATAGTGGGTTAGTTGATTTATCAATTAGGACTATAGATGATTAATTAAATTAATCAGCTAGGGGATGGCAAAGGATTAATTAAATATAAATTTAATTAATGATGCCTTTAGAGATAGCTAAATAGGATTACCAAAGCGGTGTAATCAAATTTAGGTGTCTACACACTATTGTCAAAAAAATTGGACATTAAGTCAATAAGTGTAGGTATCAAGCGAACAACTCCTATCACAACTATTGGAATGCATTCAAGTATTGGGTACTCTCCCCTAGTGGAGTAAGGATCTTGGTGAAAACCAATAAGCATTTTTCAGGTGGGGAAAAGTTTGCAAGTGGTTGGTTTTGGAAGCCAAGGAAGAAAGATGGTGACAATCATGAGAAAATTATTTTCATGTTTTTTTTCTCTTGTTATCCATTGGCAAAGTTTATAGATGTTTGATTTTTTACGAAAATTGTATTTGTTTTATAATGTACAATACTAATTTGAATGAATGGTAACACTGCTTGGGAATTTCATGTTTTCGAAGGTGCTTGTTTCATAGTTTAGAGTTAGTTTTGGTGGAGCCTCTATTCAAGTAAGGTATTGGGCTTACAATGTATTATGTGCAATAGAGATTAGAGAACAATCTTATAGAAAGAGGAAGTCACCTATAATTTCAAACAAATTATACTCTTAGGAAAAGATTGAGAAAATAACATTAAAACATATCTCCTCCTAGGTGTGCCTCTTTTTTAGATTTGCTATTTCAACATTAGAGGGATTCAAAGATTGTTATATTCTTCCTTATACCATGGCCACAACTAATCATTTTAAGTGTTAAATAAAATAGATTCAATACCAATAGAACCAACAAGTAACCTATATCAAGTTATTTTACTCCCAAATGGTAGATTCTCCCTACTACACATGTAGATCAGAGATAAGGTGAGAACCAACTTCATACTTAAGGTGCTATTGGCCAAAGGATATAAATAAAATTATTTGATGATTTCTGGTAGAAACAACAAATGGAATTTTTCTATTTAGATAATGTTGTGAATGGCCTGCATTGAGATCATTTTTTTTTAAAAACTCAAGGGACCACACACCCATTCTCTACCCCACCATATACTTGTTTCAAACAATTAATTTTAACATCTTAGGAATAAATCTATGCATAATTCTACCATGAGTAAGAAGCTGTCATGTTGGGGAAAAGAATGAATTTAGAGAGGGGAATTCGTGAGTTCAAAACCCATCTTAATGTTAGGCATAGCTTTTAAAACCTTCTTAGCAGAAAAATGCTTTGTAGAAAATGAATAGACTATTAGAGCCTTTAGAAAAAAGTTGTAGCTAATGTTAATTCCTAAATAGAAACTACACAGTTTCTAAATTGAGAGCTATTACCTTGTAAAATGAACTACTAATATATGTGTGTTGCTGCATTTTATTTTGACTGTTCTTTCTTTTAAATTATAGTGTTTTAACTAGCATTCATATAGTTTGGTAAAATGGATTTTAGCTTTTAACAAAACAAATTAAAACTTATTCTAATCGATTTCTTTGAGAACCAATTAATTTTTTTTGAATTAAAAGGAGCCAAAACTAGGGGGCTGGCCCATAAACAGTGACACTGGTGAACTACCAATAGATTACTAAGTATCAAAACTACCCCCTACCACTTTAAACATAAAAAAATAGTTCATAAACTTAACCAAAAGAGTATCTTCAAGCATAACATACATATTGCTTGTATTAGAACTAAAAGAGCTATATAAATATAAAAACAAAGGCATAAAGGCCTTAAACCCAACCAAGTTCCACAACCAACAGAAGAGCAACAAGAAAAAAATGAAAAACTAGAAGGAGAGAGCCATTAAGGCTTCTTAGCCTCCTTCCTCCCTATGAGGATATTAGCCCAATCTTTTACAAGGAAGTCAAACAACATTTTGGAGTCCTCCTTTAGCAGATCACCCTCAATCTTTAAGTAGATGAAGTGTGGTAGTAGCTACATGTGTCACTTTGACAATAAACTTTTTCAACCAATGCATAAATTCTTTCCCACACCTCATTGGCAACTGTCTTGTTGATTTACACATTGACCTCCTACTTGTCACAAGGATAGCCATTCGCCTACACCATAATATCATCATGCACACTTTGGGGGTTAACATTGTCCTTGGAGGAAACCCTAATAGGGGAGGAAATTGTAATTAGGTAGGGCACTTTCTCCACAGTTTCAAGGAACTGGTCCTAAGTTAAATCCACACACCCCAACCTAATGGTGGCCGAAACATGTGTCATCTCCTTCTCCTTTATCCCTTCTCCTAAGCTAGACCAAGAGGAATCTAAACCCTCCTCTTCCTCCTCCTCGATTCTCTCCTCACGAAAATTGGCCACCTTCTCCTTTATCCTGCATTTAGGACAACTCATGTCCTCCGAATCCAACTCATCCTCTTGAGAGGACCCAACTTTCAGCTTCCTTTTGGCATTAGATTTTGTAATCTCCATGACCTCCTTCTACCCCCTCTCCCCTTGTCCTCCAACTCCTTTGGTTCCTTCTCTTTCCCTCTCCCTTTTTTTCCTAGGGGGTGGGCTTCAACTCCATAATGGACCCGCTAGGTGAAGGCTAAGGGGTGGGGGCTCTAGGGCCCATAAACCTAAGGGGGATCAATTGGAGCCAGGGTTTGGGATGGGTAGGAATATTAATCTCAACTATCCTTGAGGGGACTAAAGCAAGGTGAAATTGATATAGCCAAAACATCAATCCTTGGTGCAAAATGATAAAATTAACACCTTTCCTCATTTTTTCCTTGACATCAGTAACCATATCCACTAAATCATGTAGTAGAAAGAATAAAATGGAAATAAGGTTATGGTGGCAAAAATGGTTTAGGAGAGGAAAGTGATAGTAATAACAGATACCATACCTCCCTTCTAGAGTTAGGTAGTTCATCAAAATCAAGTAGACCTCATTCGATGGCTCAGGGAGCTTTTCCCACATGAAAACACCTCTGCATCAAAAGGGTTCCTCTCCCTCCAAGAAGAAGCACTACAAACTCACTTCGTCGGCCACCCTAGTCACCTTTTGCCATTTCCTTCCCTTCATAGCAAGGCCTATTGCCAGAGAGATGAATTCCTCAAAGATATATAATGAGATGCCATTAATCATGACTCTTCAATCCTCCCATGAATTAACAAACTACAAGGAACAATTTTCATTGTACCCATTGAGCACCTCCATAAATAGAATGAAACCACCTTCCTTCAGCATGTACCACACCAGAAACTTCCAAGTAGTCTCCTCAATTTTTGAAGGTTCAATTTGCATAAGGTCACCACCCATCTTTGCAACTTTCCCTAGAACTCTCCTCTCCTTCCAAACCCAGAAGAACTTGCTAAAAATGACTTCACACTTAGGCAAAAAAAAAGCCCTGAAATGAAGATAAAAGCCATTATTATTAATAATAGTAGCATCCCTCATGGAAAATAAAGTCACATGTCAACCTCCTCTATCTCTCTCCCAATATTTTTCATCATTCCCAATACTCTTCAACCATTTAAAATTTGAACTTTTACTCATCCCAATGTATGAGAACACACATAGGAAAATCATTAAAAAATATTTCATCGCAGACTTCAAAATTCTTTCTTTTTTAGGCCATGTGAATTTATTATGAAAAGTACCATTTCCATCTCCCCTAGCCATCTATCTTTCATTCCTTTGTCTCATCCACCAACTTGATAGCAGATCACTAAAATTTAAAATAATTCTCTAGCTAGGATTCATTATGCTTAACTTCTTGGTTCACTAAATCTCTTACCAAATTTGGTAATGCACTAAATTCCCTCCAATATCTTAGTCCCTTCTCATTTAGGCCTAATGCTGCCATACCATCTACCACCCTATTTCCCTCCCAAAAAATATGATTCAAATTGAACCTATTTAGAAAGACTAATAATGTCTGATATCTTATAACACACATTTAATAGCCCATCCTTCCTTCATATTACCTTTAATAGTTTCTATTATGAATTTTGAATTTCTTTCTATCTCCACATTTACCCACCCCACACTTATCACCAATTTTAAACCCCAATAAAGAGCCATCACTTTCACAGTATTGTTAGACACTCTCCCTAGCTATCCAGATTATGCCAAAAGCATCCTGCCCTCACTATCCCTCACTATAACTCCTCCCATTGAACCCTCCTTTCTAGAAACACCATCAAAATTGAGCTTAACCCAATTCTTAGGTAGGGGTATCCATTGAGTCCTTTTTCTTGCCAATAGTTTGGAGTTATTAGTCTCCATTATCCCCTTCATCAAATTCTAGCCCTTGGCCACCCTAACCTCTAGTTGGCATGGGGGAAACACCGATCTTCTCCACTTGCTACAACTCATGTTCTCAACCATAACTTTATAAATCTTATCCACAACAACTTCCTCACTTCTTTCTCCATTCCTAAACACCCTTTTATTTCTCTCCTTCCAAATACCCCAATAGGCATGAGGGGAGATAATCCTCCACAAATTGAAAAGGAAGGGGTGGGTAAAAGGACCTTGCCAACTCATAAAAAATTGTTCCAGATCCTTGTTGAACACCTAGTTCACCTCTAGCTTTTGCAATAACCTCCCCCAAACATTAGAAGCATAACCACAATGAAGGAACAAATGGGTAATATTCTCCTCCGCTTTCTTATACAAATAATACCTATTGGATAATTGAAAACCCCTTTTCATAAGGTTATCTATAGTGAGTATTTTCCCATGGATGGTGGACCACTAGAATATATTAATCTTTGAGATTAAGTGATTGAACCATATATTCCCCCAGTGATTGGGTTCCAAGGATTTATCAAACAAAAATTTGTAGGCAGATTTTGTAGAGAATTCCCTCATCGAAGTGGCCTTCCAAATGAACTCATCATTCTATTCCATTCTCAAAATTTTGTACCCTTCAAGTAGAACATTTAGCCCTTCTATGAGTTCCCCTCCATTCGGTGCATTATGATGCAACTCCACCTTTTTCCACTTCCTCCCTAAGCCAATAAAATCAACAACCTTACTCCCTCCATGTTCTTGGAGGCGATTCCAAAGGGACCCATACTTCATTCTAGTTAACAGTTTATCAATAAGCCAGGGATCCTCCTAGAAGTTAATCTAATTACCATTACCTACCAACTACCACCGTACACAATTTTTCAAAAGGGTTCTATTTTTCACAATGTTTCCCCAAATCTTAGATCCCATAGGGAGATCATTTCTCCAAGTGTAGTGAGAGAAATTTAGATTCCTTAGGTACTTGGCTTTTAGAATTTTGCACCAATTGGCTTCCTCCTTCATTAGGTTCCACCCTATTTTGGTGAGTAGCACACAATTTAAATCAAATATCTTTCTTACTCCCAAGCCCCCTCTACTCTTTGATTTACAAATCATATCCCAATTTACCAAACTTAGCCTATTCTTCTCACTTCCTCCTGACCAAAGGAAGTTATATTGGATTTTTTCTAACTTCTCCACCATAGACTAAGTAATTTTGAATAATGAAAGGAAATACACAAGTAAACCCTGGAGGGAAGAAATCAAAAGTTGAAGCTTAGCCGCACTACTTAGAGTTTTTCTTTCCACCCTATCAACTTCTTTTCCATCCTCTCCAGGATGCTATTCCAAAAGTTGTTACTTACATCTTTCACTATCAAGGGAAGGGCCAGATACATGTCTTGTAATAGAACAATATTGCACCTTAAAATAGAAATGATTCTTCACTATATATCAGGGGGGTGTTGAAGAAGAACACCTTACTTTTATCTAAATTAATTCTCTATCTTACATTGACCGCATATATCTCCAGGACAACCTTCCAAGCTCTAGCTTCTCCCACCAAATATTCCTTGCTTAAGAATGTGTCATCCAGACACTACTGGATCACCTCCGGTAGAACTGTGGAAGCAGGCTTAATGCCTTTAATCACTCCTTCCATCCTTCTCAAGAAGGCCCTTCCCATAACTTTAGCTACCATAATAAACAAGTAGGGTGAGATAGGGTCACCCTATCTTAGTCCCCTCTCCCCACCAAAGTTCCCCTAGGGAAAACCATTCACTATCACTGAGAAACTAATAGTTTCAACCATTGATTTCACCATCCTTATAATCATTTGACTAAACCCAAATTTTTTGATAACTTCATACAAAAAAATCCAATTGATCCTATCATAAGCTTTAGAGATGTCAAGTTTCAAGGCCATACCTAGATTACCACTCTTCTCCATATAGTGCAACACCTCATGAGTTGTTATGATAGCATCAAGGATTTGGTGACCTAGGAAAAATCCATTTGAGGTTTTTCTAATGAATTTATGCAATAACGGTTTCAACCTATTCACCATAAAATTAGAAAAAATCTTATAAGTAGTGTTACAGAGGCTAATCGGCTTGAAATCAGAGAGGGCCCCTTGGTCTTTAACCTTCAAGATTAGGGAAATGAACATTTTATTAAGATTCTTAAGAAGCTTACCTATCCTGAAAAAGTCACGAGTAGCTCAAAGAAGATCTAATTTAACTAAGTCCTAGAACTGTTGGAAGAAAGTCGAGGGGAAACCATCAGGCCCTGGGGATTTGTAGGCTTTCATAGAGAAAACAGTTCTAGAAACTTCCTCCTCAGTGACCAACTATGTAAGCTCCTCATTCTCTTCTGCCAAGATCATAGTGGGCATAGAAATAATCAGCCATCATCTATCCTCTTCCCCGATATTTCTCTTCTCTTCTAAATACGAATTTTTGAAATAATCAATCACTTGGTTTCCTATTTCTTCAATTTTAGTGAGTTTCACATTGTTATCATTTTTGACATTATCTATTGTATTTCTCCTTTTATAGATTGAGGTCAATCTATGAAAAAACACAGTATTCCTATCACCCACCTTAAGCCATAACACCCTAGATCTCTTCTTCCAGAAGGTCTCCTCTCTTATCATCATTTCCTTCCAGACCTTTCTACAATTATCCTCCCCCTGAATCATATCTTCTGATGCAAGGCCTTCCCCCATCACTTTTTGTAGCTTTTCAAACTTCTCTTCCACCTCTGCCTTAGTCTTAAAGATATTACCAAAGTATCTTTTCTTCTAGGGCCACACATTTCTTCTTACATTCTCCAGTTGAGTAAAAAGTCTGTACATAACAATTCCTTCCACATAGATCCCCCACCACTCTGCCACCTTAGTACTAAAATTAGGATGGGATTGCCACATAATTTCATATCTAAAAGGTCTTGGGCCCCTCTAGGACTCTTCTTTACAATTAAAAAAGATGGGAGTGTGATCTGGGACTGTCCTAGGTAAGCTCGTGAGTGAGGAGGAGGTTAGACCCTCCTAGCTAGTCGAAACCAAAAGTCTATCCAGTTTAACTTGGATAAGGTCAACACCCTTTCTATTGCTTGACCAGGTGAACTTTACTCCATGCATCTCCATATCCATCAAGTCATTTTTATTAATGAATTGAACCAAATCCTTCATATTGTTGTTAAAATCCATAGTTCCACCAATCTTCTCCAAGGGGTATAGAGGTGAGTTGAAGTCTCCCATACAAAAGGTATTTTTATTGCAAGAGAGAAAGATAGAAAACTCCTCCCAAATAAAAATTCTTCCATGCCTAGTATTAGGAAAATACATATTGACAATATTCCATATCTTATCACCCTTCTTATGTTCAGTAATTAGATAGTTTTAAAAATAATGAATAAAACTTCCTTTCCCAACACCTGGGTCCTAGAAATTAGCCACACCTCCTAATGTGCATTTCAAATTAGACATAGTCATTTTAGTTTCCTAGATTAGAAGGATATCAATTTTCAGGTTAGACAGCTCTTGCTTGAGAGCATACTACTTTTGAGTGCTATTCAACCCTCTCATATTCCATGATAGAATGATCATTTTCTTCCCTTTTTCAAGGACTCCAAAGTAGGTTACTTTCCACTAGCTACCTCCCTTGCCATCTACTTTGTTCTTCTACTCTATTTCCTAGAATTCCTTACATCCATTTTCAACTCTAAAACCACCTCAGATTTCTTTGATACTCTTGTCTACCTTCTCTGGGTTTGCCACTTCCCTTCTCTTCCAAAAAGGCAAGTGATTCCACCTTCTTAGGAATTGGGGACACCTCATCACTCTAGCAAAGTGCTCTAGCTATGTCCCCCTCCTCTAAGTTTTTCTCTTTTCCTTTCTCCAACACATTAATGGTGTCATCCCCAAATACCTCCTCAAACACCATGTTTCTCGAAGGGTTACTGAGAAGCTCTTCAATGCCTTGCAGAAAGGGAAAAGTCTCTTCTTCATGAAAAATTTCACCTTCCTCTAACCCTCCCAGTTTCTCCTCCAGCTCGCAGGTTTTTTCAAGAGCCTTTTCCCTACTTGACTACCCCCACCTTGGTGGGACGCCTTCTCTTCTATCCTAAAATTTTCCACTCACCTAGATGGGTGGCTTTCTTATCTTCTAGCTCCTTCCTAGGTGAAGAAGTCTTCACCTTCCCTTCCTTCTCTCTACCCCCTTTTTCCAGTGTCGTAACTCCCTCCTCCCCCATGTCCAAATGGACAATCACAACTTCCTTCTCCCTACCTTCTTCTCCTCAAACACTTATTAATTTTTTTGTAGTCAACACTCAAATGCCCAAATGATGAGCATTTCTTGAAAAATAGCCTAGCATTTTCATAAATGATGGGTTGCACTTTTTGACCCCACTTTGAGCTTAGAGTAATGGACTCATGTAAAAAAGTACCCATAGCCACATTCACACTGAATTTGGAAAACACCAACCTAGACCCTGAAGTGTAATCGTATCTGCAACAACAAAATTCCCAAAAGAGTTCCCAATAGATTTTAGGATCCTCTCATCCCAAAACTCTAGGGGAGTCCTAGAAGTATAACTCAAACTAGAGCCACCTTGTTCAATTCTTTTGCCAGATCTAATGTTGGGTGCCACTTAGCCACCGCTAAACTATGCTTTCCATATGACCAAGACCCGACCATCACCATTGTCATATCTTTGACAGC